>OZ018332.1:107799115-108289885 GCA_963969495.1 Ceratothoa steindachneri
AAAATAAACTTTAAATTACACTAATCATGCTAATTATGGAAATGTCTAAAAGGCAAAGGAATGGGAGAATAATGTCGTCCCAATGAAATAATAAATCAAATACTAATCAATTTAACGGGTATCAAAGTATGCCACTTGGTCAGATAGGAAAAATGTTGGTAAGCAATGGGGAGTCTAATTAAAGGGTCGGGAATAGGGCATCAGGTGGCAAGAACAAATAGAGGTCTTATACTCGAAAAGGAGTAAAAGGGTTTTACCTTGACAGCTTGACTCTTGGTAAGAGGAGCGATTCTTACGAAGCGAGCTAGTCTTGTGGCTCGAGGGGCGTTGTACTGTTGACTGAGGGGTCAGAATTACCTGGGGCACGAGAAAGGTAATTTCCAGGCTGGGTGAGACACTCTCAAATTGCGCTGAGTAATCTCAGACGAAGAGTAAGGTTTCCTTGACGGGATGAGAAGAGTGGTTCGCACCATTCCCCAAAGAAAAAGTCGTTCCACGAATTTGCCGATTGACTGTGACCGAACTTACGACAATCTGTCTAACCGACGAGACCTAACTACGAGGTTCGACTCGAGACGAGGGGCTGTATCTTCGCGAAAGGGCGAGTGGTACTCTCTGATGAGTAACGGTTGATCTTAGCTTAAATACTTTGCTGGCTTCCTCGCTAGAAAGCCTCTAGGCATGGCAGTCTCGTTAGAGTAACCATTGGCGCCAGTCTCTTTAGGCCCAGACGGGATAAGACGACCGAGGAAGCTTCTTCTCGGGTCGACCCTGGCCTCCAGGCAGGTGAGGGTCAGAAAAATGCGTCTCAGTGGGGAATAGGCCGACTGATCAAACGCAGGTGTCACCAGACGTTCTGAAGTTTTCCCACGCGAGAATAGTTCTCTCTCTTTACGCCCACGTGGCCTCTGCTTGAAAGGTGGGGCTCAAGGTGGACCTTAGGGTTCGTTCCCTCACAGGTAGAAACAATGGAAATAAATCGAAAGTTTAATTTACTAAATTTCCTGTGAATATTTCTGATACCTTTCGAAAATACATACCAAATGTAATCCAACTAGTTCCCACATGTTTTAATAATGTGCTTTTCTTAGACATAATATAATTAATTCCTTGCCCAGTATAGGCTGCATATATATAAACCTTTTGGGGGACTGTCCCCCCAAAATACATAGAGAAATTAAAAAAAAGGATTGATAGATTTACACCAGTTAGCTAAGCGAAATCTAATCAATAAAATCAGATAGAATAGAACAAAGAAACACTGGAAAAATAAATGAACAGTACTATCGAGCATCTACATGACTAAATATACATACATGAAGGTATAGTTAAATATAAAAGCTTCGACAGTAGAAGCAGAAATGTATGAAAAAGAACCACCAGTGATACTTAAATTGAGAAGTAAAATAAATAAAAAAAATAGCTAATCCAAAATATAACACAAGGTAATAACAACTTTCCCCACGCCATAAAGTAAATTATACAAATAAAAATTAATAAAACAAATAAAATATGACATGAGCCAGCCAATTCTCCTGCCAACTTCATATCATTCGCTATATCTCTTCTTTTCACTTTCCCAACATTATATTGTTTAGTTAGTATTATTTTCTTTCTCTGCTAATTTTATTTTATTTTCCACTTACAATTACAAACAACTCGCTTCCCTCATTAAAATATTATTACTCTGAACAAGTTTACAAATGATCTGATTAAAATTAATTAGATTTATTTATTGTACCTCACATGGATAGGAATTCTAGGAAAGATTAAAATTAATCAAATTCAGATAAAATAATTCTTTTTTCACTCTTATACATTGAAAATCCGAATGTGTAACGGTTACATTAATGAGGCTTATTCCAAGAAAAATGACCTTTTCACTTTTTCCACATACCAATATCTAGCTTTCTATTGAGCTTAATACAATGTGCGCAATGTCTTTATATTTTTTGAGGTCCAGAACTATTTGTGCTTTGATCACAGCTCTTTTGGGAAAAAGGAATTTTTGAAATTTTTCGGTTCATCTGAAACAATGACCCTTAAATCCTTCATCAAAACGGAATCAGTCGATTCGATTGATGAGCTGAATCGGGCGGCCAGAATGCCATCGCAGCTCTCGACTTGAGCTCTTTACGTTGTAGATTGTTTCCATCCATAAAATCGACTCCATCCACTTTTCCGAGTGTCGAAAAATGAGCGAATTTTCTGATACTTGCAATTGCGCTCCTACTCTCGACAATATTATGAACTACCGATTCAATTTCTTGGGACATGTCATTTCTGATTTTTTAAATGGATTAATTAAAAAGTGAACTACTGAATTTAAATCCTAAAGGAATTGTATATTGGATTGTTAGATTTTTGAGTGATTTTGAATGATTGGATTTTGATATGCTTTGAATTTTGTCTTGCAGCCTTAGATTAAGCATAGATGAGATTAGTAATGACACTTTTTTATTTAGTATTCATCATCAGAGATATTTGTTTATTTTTCTCGCCTCTTCCTGCACTTGTATAAACCCCTTGTTTTTACAAGTATCATAAGTCCATAATTATGATACAGTCAGGAACACTTTGAGGAATGTTATAGTTAATAATAATAACTTTTTGATTAACATATTTATTATCAGTCCTACCAATTAAAATATGACTAACACTAACAGAAAATAGAAACAGATTGTCATTTCCAACAGCCCATATGACTTTTAGACTTTGCAAGGGCGATCGTTAACTTGATGTTAACTTAAGTTCAGTGCCACATTGTTATACAGATAAATATACACACCTACATCGTTGTTTCGTATACCAACCACTATCTTTAACTTTTAAACCGAAAGATACGTTAGTCATACGTAATAAAGAACATTAACTACAAAGAAACGTTTTTCTGCGTCTGTTTTTTTTTTAAGATTAAAATTGAATGGAATTAAATATATTTCTTGTATTGAGTCTAGGGGGGCGGGGTGCTTTTAAACGGTTGCTTTCACTGATATTCTTTATACACCCCTTTTTTAAAATTATGTCTTTGAGTATTTAATTTTTGTCGAGATTTAGAATCTCTGTTTGCTTGGTTCCTACACTTAAAAAGGTGCCAAAAATCTTTCTGTTGAAAACCTGTCCTTGTACATAATTGCTTCCTAGATCTCTTCGTGCCCTATCTCGTCCCTAGAACTTATGTATGGAGAGGATTGTTATAGCCGTATTTTCTTTCCATATCTGTTTTTTTTCTACTTTATTTATGCATTTACTTTTTGTTCTCATCCCTCCACTTTACTTTCATTTTCAATGAAAGTTACATCGTTATATTTTACTAATTTTACTCTCTTTCAAAGTTCTATTTACTCCTATCATCGAACACCTAATATTTCCATTATAGATATTATTATCATTCAGATTACATTTGCAATTTTATATTTAAAGAACAAATATTTTACGTGCGATTTAATTGTGAAACGAGCGTGAATAATCGTAAACCTATTCGTTAATTGAATTTGTTCGCTTCGTTAAACACACATTTTGCTTCTGAGGCTTACGATAATAGCCTTTTTATTTTGTATTTTTTAAATTGTGGTAAGAGTATTCATTTCTCCCGAACGCTTCACAAAATCACACGCTTTCATGTATGCAAATACGCTTGTACATGTTCTTTTTCGCTTTAGTGTCGAAGTGTCAATATAGGTAACGGGAAAATAACGAATTTCATTGATGGCCCTTGAAATTTACTGAAAAAGGCCAGGGGCTAAGGAAAATGGGTTTTGCGTGCGAAAAGCAACATCTGCCTTTGAAAGAAGGAATATATGGCAGTTTAATTTTATCTATTTGGAGAAAATATAATTATTTAGGCAGTTATAAGGCTTTGTAGCAATTACAAACCTAATATAAATTTATAATATAGGATTAGAATGGTAGCTTGAGATTCTCCTAATTATATACAGCGTCTAGTTAAAGTAATCTAAAGTAGTAGATCTCTGTCTCTGTTTCTGTTTGTCTGTCTGTCACTCTCTCTTCATATATATACTCGTATATATATATATATATATATATATATATATATATATATATATATATATATATATATATATATATATATATATATCTAGAACCATCTATTACTCCCCAGCTAATTATAAGGAAAACAGATGCGACAAATATTAAGTTACCTTTCCATACTCCCCCCAGTTAATCAATTTTAAAAAGTTGGCACGGACCAACAACAACAATGTTGCCTTTCAGTACGAGAATACGATCAGAAATAGACTATCCAAAAATAGATCGATCGATAAAGAACAGGGAGTTTATTTTATTCCATGCAAATCATGTAATGAATTATATATCGGTGAAAACAGCAGATTTTTCAAGAGAATGAATGAGCACAAATGCGATATGCGACGTGGTGCCCTCCCTTCGAGTTTATTTCTACATATGTCCAATGAAAATCATCAAATTGATATTGATAATGCTAAAATAGTTTATAAGTCTCACAATTATATACATCGAGGCTTAAAAGAATCGGCACTTATAAAAAAAATTCCCAACTTTAATACTTCCGAGGGCCAATTCAATACTAATACCTTAATAAGCAAGAAATTCATACTTCCGTTTCTCAAAAATGCCAACACATTCCCGCATCATCCACCTTAGCGCCCCTGATTTGTGTGTTTGTACGTTAAGCAACTTTTGTATCTCACTTGTTCACTCGCGACTGACAATGACGGATGCTTCCGTCGAAACCTGGTCTCACATATAAAATTACTCCTATTACTGTAGTTTTATCCCTATAGTTACACGTACGCTACTGTATTTTTTGTATATATATATATATATATATATATATATATATATATATATATATATATATATATATATATATATATATATATTTAAGCATCGAATAGTTTAAGTTTATCTGAAATCTTCAAAGGTTTATTTGGAGAAAATGGATACGTAAAGTTTTGCCTCTCTGGATAGTATTCTGTTAAATACTAGACAGGAGCATATTCCAATACGTTTGGGAAGAGCAGATATTTGTAGAAATTTTTGTCCTAATTATCTTTGTTTTCGAATTTTCGTAAAAAAATTGTAAGAAATCGCCAATTCCTAATAAACAACGTCTTTTGCATTTGTCTCATGCGGTCTATTCTTACTTTTGTAGGATTATTAATTGGAAGCAAAACAACTTTATAGAATATTATTGCACATCATATTATAGCATAGCAAAGCATTGCATAATATATCACAGCATAGTATAACATAACATAGTATAACATAGCATAGTATATCATAGCATAGCATAGTCTAGCCTAGCCTAAAATAGAATAGTATAGCCACATACTTTAGCATAGCATAATAGAGAATAGCCTAGCCTAGCAAAGCGTAGTATTGTCTAGCCTAGCATAGCTTAGTATATCCTAAAATAGCCTAGTCTAAATTTGTCTATTATAGAATAGTATATCATAATCAAGCATAGTATAGTATAACCTACCCTGTTTAAGCCTTGTATAGCCAAGCCTAGCCAAACATAGGATAACCTAGCCTAGCCTCTGTGCTGGGCCTAACCTAGCCTAGCTTAGAATAATCTAGCTAGCCTATATTAACTTAGCATAGTATAGCCTACTTTATCCTACCTTAGCTTCGTATAGCCTATCCTATCGTATCCTACTATAGCCTAGCCTAGCTTAGTAGACCCTAGTCTAACCTAGCATATTATAGTATAGCATAGCTTAGCCTATCCTAGTATAGCCCTGCGTAGCGTAGCATTGCCTAGTGTAGCCTAGCTTTCTATAGCCTAGCCTAGCTTAACCAGGTGGCTTAACATTGTATGCCAGAGCCTAGCCTAACGTCGTCTAGAATAGCCTAGTCTAGTATAGCCAAGCTATAATGGCTTCCTATACACTAGCCAATATATCTTTGCATAGGATAGCCTAGTCTAGCATACTATAGGATAGCTTGGTATAGCCTATCCTAGCATAACCACACATAACATAATATAGCCAAGCTTGGCATATTATATCCTAGTATATCCTAGACTAGTATGTAATACCATACCCTAGTGTCGTAGAATGGACTCTCGACGATATACCATATATAACTATTCGTTGAGGGAACTTCTTTAATTATCTTTAGAGTTCGTGGATGTCTAGGCTGGCCGATATTATGTATCTTCGATATGCTTAAGAAGTGGAACTGAGCTCAAGGATAATAATATTGCTATCATTAATAAAATAGAGTTTTATTAATAATAACTATCAACAACGCACAAAACGGAAAATATTGATATAAACAGAGAATGGAAAGGGTCGTGGGGAATCGAGCTAATCCGAGGATTAAAAGATTTAAAAAGATAAAACAAATATAAAGTTAAAGGAAGGGGATGGTTCGCTAAACCATTTAAAGCACAGGATAGAGTTGACAAAAGGGTTAAATACTCAAAGGTAACGTTCGGCTTACGTAATTATACTTGTTGTGCAGAGGAAGGCGACGTGAAGGAATTTTCGGTCCGCTGGCGAGTTCCAGCCGAAGGGGGGGGGGGATATTAAATGATCCTGACGTGGCGTCTTGTGAATGAGAACCGTTTCTTGACGAACGGCTTGAAGAACAATGGCTGTTCTACGTTGTTCTCTTCTGAACAACAGGGGGGGGGGGTAAGAACCGTCTCTTGTCTACGGGCTCGAGAAGAATGGCTGTTCAAATGTTGTTCTCTTCTAAACAACAAGGGGAAAGGGTGAGAACCGTTACTTGGTGAACGGGCTCAAACGAACAATGGCTGTTGTACGTTGTTCTCTTCTAAACAACAGGGGGGGGGGGGGTGAGAACCGTTTCTTGTCAACGGGCTCGAACGAACAATGGCTGTTCTAACGTTGATCTCTTTCTGAACAACAGGGGAAAGGGGGAGAACCGTTTCTTAGCAAACGGGCTCAAAAGACCCGGGTTGTTCTACGTTGTTCTCTTCTAAACAACAGGGGGAGGGGGTGAGAACCGTTTCTTGTCAACGGGCTTGAAAGAACAATGGCTGTTCTGACGTTGTTCTCTTTCTGAACAACAGGGGAAGCCTTGTGGACATGGCGTCACAAAGGCTCGAACCTTGGCACTCAAGGGATATTGTCCTCCTTCTGGACAAGTGATGGTGAATCTCGAGGTCAAGGTCCCTTGGCGCAAAAGGTGAGAGTGGGTCGTATTGATGTTTCGCGACGAAAATCTGGATCTCCAATCTGATCCTAGTGGTAAAGTTTCCAAATAAATAGTCAGGACATCCCCTTGGCGTGGGGAACACTGGAGTGGGAGCTTCAAGGGAATGCACAGCCAAGCCTGGGAACAATGCCTTATCTGCCCATAAGCCTAACTCAATCTGGCGAGGTCGACGCATGGGAGAACGGGGGAAGATAAACCTCCTTGTTTAAACATTGACTCAGGTGGCTGCAATAAGGCCCCAGGCTTCAAAGCGAAGATGCACGTGGGTAGCATCGTGGTTTTAAATAACATGTGATAGTGGTTGAAGTTAACGCGGCCTCAACCCTTTCTATCACACCCCTCCATTCCGGGGGAAGTTGTCACTTCGAAAAAAAAGAGAGAAGGGATAAAGATAGAGCTCCGTTGTGGGGAACTCGTTTTCTTGTACCAACCGTACCTTCCTGCACCTAACTAGTATTACCTCAATACATATGATTATTTTGATCTTTTGATTATAGGGGAAATTAATCTTTAATAAAACTTAATAAAAAAAGCGGCATGGAACAATGAAATGATATAAAATTAGTACATATGGGACAAAATAATTTATACGTAATTTAATGGGTACAAATATATATACATACGAAAAAATAGACATTGAGCGTTACAAAAGTCAGACATATCCATTAACTAATTATCTTACAAGAGAATTTAATTTAAGTCGTACAAGACGGTATTTACATACATAGAGATCCTAATCCTACGAATACAATTACTCTACGCTATTCGGTAACGCATTCCTACTGAGTGGGTCAGCGACCTGGTTATCGGAACCTTTTATATAATTTATTTTAAATTGATACTCTTGCAAGAGTAAACTCCAGTGCATGATTCGGCCGTTGGAGTGTCGCACATTCCTAATATAGGCTAACGGACGGTGGTCGGTTCCTATCAAGTACATTTTGAATTTGTCTATAACCCAGATAATTGATAGAGCTTCCTTCTCTATAGTGGCATATCTCTTTTTGCGTGGTAATAATTGGCGACTAGCATATGCAACTGGATGACTCGTTCCGTCATCCTCGTATTGAAGGAGTACACCTCCAATGCCCTCGGTGTTCGCATCGGTCCTAATCCCAAAGAATTTTTCCGGGTTGGGCAACTTAAAAATGGGGGCAGAAATGAGCTTACTCTTGAGCTGATTAAAATGGGACACAGCGACATCATTCCAACGTAGACGATCGGGGAAATTCTTTTTTAAAAGGGGGCCGAGGGGCGCCAAAATTGCAGCGAAATTCGGAACAAATCGCTGATAGTGAGAAACTGATCCTAGGAACGATCTTAATACTTCTTTGTAATCGGGAGGGGCATGTCGGCGATTGCCTTAATCTTGTCCTCTTGGGGATCTAACTTGCTTTGTCCTATTTTGAAACCCAAATATTTTATGGTTTTGTGGGCAAAATGGCATTTGCTGGGGCCAATGGTGAGCCCATTTTCGCGCAGTCGCTCGAAAAGAGCTAATAGGGTGGTTAAATGGTGACTCCATTTAAATAGTTCTTGTAGCTGACTCTTTTGATGTGGTGTCAGCTGCGCGTCAATATCCAGGTCAGAGAGTTCCAAAGACTCGCCTGGTAGGGAGGGAGGAGGGTAATCGGCATCAGGTTGAATTCACAGTGTATGTATTACATTAAGGGACTCCGCGAGGTAATCTTCTTCAAGCGCCGATGTTTCGTTCATTGCTACGAAGGTATCTCCATAGGCGCGTTGGGGGTACTTTTTTAGGGGGGGGGGGGGTCCACGGACAGTCTCCTTGTCCTTGTCTTGGGCCTTATCGCCTAAGGGTGTTAGTAATTCACACTCCTATTGGGCCGTCCTAAAGTCCTGGTTAAGGGTCTCCGAGAAATCGGAAGGTATCGGGGTTCTGATGTGGACGGGCTCCTGGGCTTCTTTCTTGGGCTCGGCCTCGAGGAAGGGTGGCCTGAGACACAGGGTTGGAACTTACTTGGGGGCTCTGTCCTATAAGTACGGAACAGAATTGTATAGGTGCTGAAATGACTTCAGCCAAGCCATCATAATATTGAAACTGCAGGTAACATCTAACGACGGGGAATTGGTTCGCCCGCCCAAGGTAGTCATGTACCACCGCAAATTTTTCGTGGTTAGGGTTCACTGGGGGGAGGAGTTCGTCGGATACGATGAAACACGTACATCCTGTGTCCCTGACGAGAGTCGACACTCGGCAGCCGTTCACGCTGCCCTCCTCAAATTTAAAAGTTCCCGATGAACTTTTATAAAAAATAAAATTTACCTGGTGGCCTGACGGAAGGGAAGAAGTTGCTGCTTGGGTCTGCACCACCGGGGGAGCCGGGGTGGCATTAATCTGGTGAACTTGGTGGGCTGGTCCGCTCTGAAGCCTAGAATTTTGGGGGCAATTCCAGCTCATGTGGTTTTCCACACCACAGGGGAAGCATATGATTGGTCGCTTCGGGAAGAGAGATGGAGGAGAAATCTTAACGGGAGGTTTGGAGTCCCGTTGTTGGTTTTGGGGAAAGAAGATTTGGGGTTTTACGGGGCTCGGAAACTTCGTCGGCTTTCCTGTGAAGGGGCGCGAATCCTTCCTTCTTTCCTTGTAGGGGGATTGGTGAGAAGTTCGATTCTCTTTTGGGCATAAATTATGACTTGCGGCATAGACATCCGCTTCTTCGGTACATTCTTTAAAGGTCTGGCACCGACGATCCTTGACAAACGCGCGGATCTCCGTCGGGAGAGACGCCAAAAATTGATCCCGCAACACGAAGTCTGTTAAGGACTCGTAGTTAGGATCAACCTTTGAGGATTCTAACCAAAATTTAAAATTCCTCTGAAGAATGTATCCGAATTGACGGAACCTCTGTCTGGGTTTAATACGACCTCCTCGAAATTCTTGGTGGTAGAAATCGGGAGTCATATTATGAGCGGCCAATAACTCAGCTTTTAAGGTGCTGTAGTTAATTGTACACTCAGATGGTTGAGCTATAAAAATTTCGCGCAATTTACAATTTAACAGTGGAAGTAATCTGACTACACCTTCAGTCTCCAGATCCATGTTATTGATTTCGAGGATCTTTTCGAAGTGGGCTAAAAATGCTCCGAAATCCTCTCCGTCCTTGAAATTGGGAAGCTTTAGTGGGAGATTGGGGGGGGGGGGCTTCTAAACGTGAACTGGATGACTGTATTTCTGCTTCAACACAAGCTAATTCATTCTGATGGTGAAGCTCAGCTTGTCTTATCGGTTCCTCTCTTTCTCTTTCTTCTCGTTGGATTTCTCTTTCCCCTCGTTGGATTTCTCTTTCTTCTCGTTGGATTTCTCTTTCTTTTTATTCTCGTTGGATTTCTCTTTCTCTTTCTTCTCTTTCTCTTAACTTTTCTCTTTCCGTTCTTTGCTCCTCTTGAACGTACTCAATTAATTCTTTTCCGGAAAGTCACAAGGATTCTCCTTGCGCTTTAAAGATTTCGAACTGAGTCATCTTTGCACTTGGGGGCGCTATAGTCAACCAACTAAAATTCCTTTCAACAAGAATTATGCCTCTATAGAATTAGCCTACCTAAATATGGGCACTGACCTATTTGTACTTGGTTTCTCGATCTAAATAACCACTGACTAAATCACACACAAAAAAACACAAACAAATTATTATAACAGTTCCTTGAGCTACTCCAGCTTCTTAAGTTTCCAAAAGAAAGGGGATCGCAATCGTAAAAACAAAAGGGAACTACTATACTCTATTATTATAACGAATAACACTATGCTTTACTCGACTGAGACCAGTGTTTGCAAAGATATAGCGTTAAACCTTACACACTTGATACCAAATTTAAATAGTATATATATTTATATATATATATATATATATATATATATATATATATATATATATATATATATATATATATATATATCGTAGAATGGACTCTCGACGATATACCATATATAACTATTCGTTGAGGGAACTTCTTTAATTATATTTAGAGTGCGTGGATGTCTAGGCTGGCCGGTATTATGTATCTTCGATATGCTTAAGAAGTGGAACTGAGCTCAAGGATAATAATATTGCTATCATTATTAAAATAGAGTTTTATTAATAATAACTATCAACAACACACAAAACGGAAAATATTGACATAAACAGAGAATGGAAAGGGTCGTTGGGAATCGAGCTAATCCGAGGATTAAAGGATTTAAAAAGGTAAAACAAATATAAAGTTAAAGGGAGGGGATGGTTCGCTAAACCATTTAAAGCACAGGATAGAGTTGACAAAAGGATTAAATACTCAAAGGTAACGTTCGGCTTACGTAATTATACTTGTTGTGCAGAGGAAGGTGACGTGAAGGAATTTTCGGTCCGCTGGCGAGTTCCAGCCGAAAGGGGGGGGGATATTAAATGATCCTGACGTGGCGTCTTGGGAATGACAACCATTTCTTTACGAACGGCTTGAAGAACAATGGCTGTTCTACGTTGTTCTCTTCTGAACAACAGGGGGGGGGTGAGAACCGTCTCTTGTCTACGGGCTCGAGAACAATGGCTGTTCTAATGTTGTTCTCTTCTAAACAACAAGGGGGAAGGATGAAAACCGTTTCCTGGCGAACGGGCTCAAACGAACAACGGCTGTTTTACGTTGTTCTCTTCTGAACAAGAGAGGGAAGGGGGGTGAGAACCGTTTCTTCTCAACGGGCTCAAGAAAAAAGGCTGTTCTAATGTTGTTCTCTTCTCAACAACAAGGGGGAAGGGTGAGAACCGTTTCTTAGCGAACGGACTCAAAAGAACAATGACTGTTCTACGGTGTTCTCTTCTGAACAACGGGGGAAGGGTGAGAACCGTTTCTTGTCAACGGCGCTCGAACGAACAATGGCTGTTCTAACGTTGTTCTCTTTCTGAACAACGAGGGGGGAAGCCTTTTGGACTCGGCGTCGCAAAGGCTCGAACTTTGGCACTCAAGGGATTTTGTCCTCCTTCTGGACAAGTGATGGTGAATCTCGAGGTTAAAGTCCCTTGGCGCACAAGGTGAAAGTGGCTCGTAGTGATGTTTCGCGACGAAAATCTGGATCTCCAATCTGATCTTAGTGGCAAAGTTTCCAAATAAATAGTCAGGACATCCCCTTGACGTGGGGGACACTGGAGTGGGAGCTTCGAGGGAATCCACAGCCGAGCCTAGGAACAATGCCTTATCTGCCCATAAGCCTAACTCAATCTGGCAAGGCCGGCGCATGGGAGAACGGGGGAAGATAAACCTCCTTGTTTAAACATTGACTCAGGTGGCTGCGATAATGCCCCAGGCTTCAAAGCGAAGATGCACGTGGGTAGCATCGTGGTTTTAAATAACATGTGATAGTGGTTGAAATTAAGCGGCCTCAACCCGTTCTATCACACCTAGACTAGAATACCCTTGCGTAGCTTAGCCTATTATAGTCTTGTTAGCTAGACTATCGTAACCTAACAATGTATTACCTAGCATAACCTAACATAGCCTAGCATAGCAGAACATAGCCCTCCATAGCCTATTATAATTTAGCCTACCCTAGCATAGCATAGTATAGCCCTGTACAGCCTAGTATAGCTTAGCATAGCTTAGCCTAGTTTAGCATAGTATAACCTAGCCTTAGCATTAACTATCCTAGACAAGTATAGCCTATACTATCCCATTATACCCTAGTCAAGCATAGCTTAGTATTGTCTAGCCTAACCTACTATATGCTATCCTAGCACAGCATTTTATAGCCCTAAATTAGCATAGTATAGCCTAGCCTATAATAGCCTGGCATAGTATAGCCTACTCTAGGCTTGCCTAGCAGAATATAGCATATTTTTGCCTAGCCTAGTCTAGCAGAGTATCGGCCGAAAAGTTATGATGTTATTGCCAAAACAAAATAATTCCCAGTCTAACCATGGGAAGACTTTGGCAATTATATCATTCGAAAGGGACTGTAAAATAACATAATGGTTACAAATTTCGCTAAAATCGGCCGAATAGTTATGCTGTTATTGACCTCATCAAAAACTCCCGGGCTAACCTTGAGAGGACCTTGGCAATTATATCATTTGAAAGAGAATGTAAAACAACATAAAGTTTCAAATTATGTTAGAAACGGCGGAATAGTTATTATGTTATTGTCAAAACAAAATAATTCCCCGGCTAACCTTGGGGGGACTGTGGCGATTATATCATTTAAAAAAAATGTAAAACAACATAAGGTTTTAAAATTTCGTTAGAATGGGTGGAATAGTTATGATGTTATTACAACAACGAAAAAAAGCAAAACGGGGTACCGATCGACCGACCGACATAGGGAGATGTAGAGTCGCTCGCGACTAGACTCGCACGCGACTAAAAAGTGAAATAAATATTACGTAGTTAAAATAATTTTTGTTTCGGTATTATTTCAACAACAAAATTAACCGAAGTGGTTAAGTAAAAGAACAGCATATAACGCGCGTTATTTGATCATTCTGAAATTGAAAGTCATTTATTTATTCAAGTACTATTCATCTATCCAATCAGCTGATTCTACCCAATGCAAACCTCCATAGGAAAAACTGCTGAAGTTCCCTAGACCAGCTGAAATCATTTAATTAACGAAGATTATAAAATAATTACACAAGTTTTGTCAAATAATTAAATCAATCACTTGCAATGTTTTCTTCGATGTTTGAGGTGACTAAAAATCTAGGAAGGATAAAAATGAACTTACCCTGTACCGTTTAATCTTAGAGGTCACATTTTCGACTCACATGGAAAACTGTATTTCGGGTCTATAGTGTGGGTATAAAACTGTCATAATGGAACTAGTAGATGAGAGAAGTATGGGGAGAGATAGGATGATTGCATGAGAGGTTTTTTTATGGGGGGGGGGGAGGTTGATAAAAAGATGGGTAATGCGTATGGAGATGATTAGTTGCCAGGCTACTGGCTGGTCACTTTGGCTTGTCAGTTCTTTAACTTCACTTTTCTTCTAAGTTGGATTGGGACTTTTGCAGGTACGTTAGTTCTAATTTCTAGTGGTTGGTTTATACAATAGATAAGATCAAGCAAGAAGAAAATATTTTGATTGAGAAGTATTTCTACAAGTCCTGATATCAACCTAGGATATAATGCTAGAAACTAAAATAAAAATAAACAACAAAATCAGTGGAAAGAAACAAATGTAAACAAAAATATAGAAATAGAACTGACCATTTTAAGAGCAATCTTTAAATTAAACGAGGGAAGAGACTTTATGATTTTACCTTCGATCTTTACCTTTGTGTTTGGTGTGCACTTGATGTGAAAAGTTTCCGCAACCTTTATTTTACTAAGGTCAGTAAAAGTTAAAATTAAAGTACTAATATGAATATATTCAAATCAAATGCAAAAAAAACAATTGACGGTAAAAAAAAAGGTTTGGCTTAATATTAGAAAGGATTGCATAAAACATGCAACAGTTATGTATATGGAGGTATTTGAGAGAGAGGAGGAAGGAATCATATCCTTCTTACGCTGAAGACGCATTCAAAAGGGACATCAAAGCTAAATTTGAAATTGAAACGAAGATTTTCCTCTGTAGTAAATAAATCCGTTGCTTTTGACGTGAACGGATTTTAGCTTTTATCACCGTTCTGTGGTTCCTATAAATCGTAAAAATTCTTCGTAAAGGAATAGTACAAGGTTGAAAAAATAATAATCTATTAATATACGATTGTGTAAGGGTTACATTAAAAAAAAATACAGATTATTACGGCTAATCTAAAAGAGCTTATAAACAGACAAATTAGCCCATTAAAATAACAGTTAAAGTTTTCACTAATAATATAAAGGATGACTTAGGAAAGATCATATTATATCAGCACTACAATTGCTCAGGATGGTGAATTTCAAGAACATTCTTAGTCTAAATTTACCACATAAAAGCTATCGGCTGATCATGATCATAAAGCTAAATCAAGACATTCGTTTATTCGAGAGAAGATGAAATCTAATTACTTCTATAGATGCCAGATGACGTTAATTTAGCTTTATTTATAAATTTAAAGAATAAATCAATACATCATTTTCGGATACATCTGACGCAAATTATTTTGCTATAATTAAAAAGAGCTGTGTGTTGATGTTCTTGTTCGGATATGATCGTTATTACCCGTGTTTCTTTGTAGAACGATATGTTAATGTTTTTTTAGGCTTCAATTTTTACCTCTGTGTCGCTAGTAGAAATCACAAAAGAATGATGAGTAGATATTCTTGTTCGATTTTCACCATTAGTATCACAGTGTTTGCTTGTAGTAGGTAGAAATGAACGTTATGTTGATATGCTTGTTCTATTTTAACTGTTATTAGACCGATGATTGCTTGTAGCAATCCCGAAACAACTATGCGTTGTTCTTTTTCGGTTTTACCATTTATTACCCAGGTGTTTACTTGTATCGGTCACGAATAAGCGATGCGTTAATGTTCTTTTTTTTGTTTTAACCGTTATTTCATCAGTGTTTGTTTAGGCCATCCACAAAAAAACGTATGTTCATGTTTTCACTCGATTTTAAGCGTTATTATCAGTTTTTTGAGGGAATCACGAGATAATTATGTGTTGACGTTCTTGTTCGGTTTATCTGTTTTGACAAAGTGTTTGCTTGTAGCAATAAAGGAATAACGTGTTTTTCTTACTCAGTTTTAACTGTTATTACTCCTATGATTCTTTGTAGAGTTCACGAAATAATGATTTTTTTCTTCTTGTTCGTTATCATTCATAAATGAACAGTTCGTTATAAACGTTATTATCCCATGTTTGTTTGTAGCAATCAAGAAAGAACGATGTTTTGCTGTTTTTGTTCGGTTTTAACCATTATTACCCTGCTGTTTGTTTCTAACAGTCACGAAAGAAGATGAGTTGAGGTTCTTGTTCTGTTTTAACTGCTATTATACTGCTTTCAATTTGTAGCAGTCATGAAGAAAAGATGTGGTGATGTTATCGTTAATTTTTAACTGATATTATCCCGGTGTTTGTTTGTATCTATCAAGGAATAAAGATGTTTATGTGTGGTTATTCGTTTTTTTACCCTTATTAGGAGGATTTAGTTTTATACAGTCATGCACGAACGATGATTTTATGTTCTTTTTTAGCTTTAACATCTATTAGTTATTTCCATGGTGTGTTTGTCTCTATCATTCACGAAAGAAGGATGTGATGATGTTTGTGTTCTGTTTTAACTATTATTACCTACTGTTTGTTTAAAACAGTCATGAAAGAACGACGTGTTGATTTTCTTGTACTGTTTAAGCATTTTTCCCGGTATTTGCTTGTAAGAATCAGGAAAGAACGATGTTCTGATGTTTTTATTTGGTTTTAATGATCATTACCTCGTTTTTTTTTAAGCAGTCACACAAAAATGATGTGTTGATGTTCTTCTTCGGTTTGATCGTTTTTAGGTATTACCGCAGTGTTTGTTTGTAGCAGTCATGAAAGAACGATCTGTTGATGTTCGTGTTCAGTTTTAACCGTTATTAGTTATTATTCCGGTATTTGTTGTAATATTCACGAAAGAACGTTGTGTTGGCTTTTCTTGTTTTAACATTTTTTAATCCGTTGTTTATTTTAAAGTTCTTGCTCGGTTTTTACCTTTATGACCATGATAATTGTACGGAACATTCGCGAAAGAACTTGTTTTATGTTCTTGTTCTATTTTAACGTTTACAGCGATCAAGACATAAGGGTATTTTGGTGTTCTTGTTCGGTTTTAACCATTATTACTCCGATATTATTTTGTAGCACTGACTAAACAATGATCTATTGAATTTCTTATTCGGTTTCAACCGTTATTACCTCGTGCTTTGTATGAGGAGTCACAAAAAACAATTAGTTGATTATTTCTGTTGTAACCTTGTTTGTTTGTAGCATTACTGATAGAACGGTGTTTTGATGTACTCGCTTGGTTTTATCCGTTTTTTACCCGGTGGCTGTTTTTAGCTCTCACGAAAGAACTGTCTTGAAGTTCTTGTTCGTTTTTTTATCATCAATACCCCCTTTTTGGGTGTAGCAGCTAAGATAGAATCCTATATTTTGGTTTTTGTTCGGTGTTTGATTGTAGTATTCATGTGAGAACCCTTTGTTGAGGTTCCTGTTTGGTTTTAACCATTAATACCACGATATATGTTTGTAGCAGCCACTATAGAGCAATGTATTATTAATCTTGCTCGGTTTTTACTGGTATTAACTTGATGTTTGTTTGTTGCCAAAATAAGAGTCAGGCATGCTGATTTTCTTGTCCGGTTTAAACCATTATTACCTGAGTGTTTGTTTGTATCAATAATTACAGAACGGCAGGTTAATGTTCTTTGTCGGTTTTAACTGTTATTATCCTGGTGTTTGTTTGCAGGAGCCTCGAAATAAAATTTGTTGTTCTTCTTGTTTCGTTTTAACAGTTATTTTTCCTTGTTTGTTTGAGGCAGTGATTAGTGGACAAAGTTCTTGGTTTAGGTTGGGCTTTAATCGTTTGTTTGTAGCAGCCACGAGTAACGATGTGTTGTTTTTCTTCTTTTTTGGTTTTAAACGTTAATACCCAGGTGTTTCTTTGTATCAGTCATTAAAGAAGGGTATTTTGATGTTATTGTTCTATTTTAACCATAATTACTGGGTGTTTGTTAGTATTTTAACAAACGAGCACAAGAACTTAACCCTTTCAAGACCAAAGCAACATTTGGAGAAATCTTTAGACCTAAAATCGGGAAGATTAGAACGGTCTCACAGACATAGTGAGGACCTCGCTAGATGGTGTATTGGAGAATGGGGCAGCATGCTGCATCTAACACCTGGACGTTTGTGTCTCGTCCCAGCCCCAATGCCCTTAAAGTCTCTTTATCTATACCTATTCAACTGATTTCCTCTTCCTTCAGGTTCACCACTTTATTTATAGGAGATTTGCTCTCGTTGATTTTCGCTTTAATTTTCTTTGGTGAAATCTGAATTTAATAGCTTTGTACGATTATTTGTTGTCCTTTCCTTTTTAGCACATCCACGTCTTAATATTTTATCTCTATGGTGGGGCATTTAGTGCATTGTGTTCGACCCCTTTTCAACAAAGTGGGGGCGTTGCGCATCAACGGCACTAAACTATCCAACTATCTTATTTTCCACTCCAACCTGGTCCTTCATAGATATGTGACGTTTTATAATGAATCGTCTCGTCCAAATCCGGCATAAAATTACAAGAACGCCTCTTGTGACCACCCTCCATGCCCTCTTATCATCTAAAATACATCCATTTGCTTCTCACTCAAGCACTCATTCCCATAATTAACCTACCTTTTCCACGCCCTTCCAACCGTACTCACACTCCAACATTCATGCAAGTATATGCTGTCCATAAGTCTATTTCCCTTCATTCTTCCTACATATTATAAGTTTATTTGCATTCATTCTTCCTACATATCATGTCAATTTGCCCTTAATTTTCCCTCATTTTATAAGAATATTTCCCTTCCTTTTTCCTACATATCACCACATAACAATCTGAGTGACAAACACGTTCATACCATAAAAATCCCTTATATAAAATAACTGAAAACTACCGAAAGTCAGGAATCTTTATGCACGGTCAATCATGTTTAAAAGTGGTAAAGTTAGAAGTGAAGAGATATGAAAGCTACATAGGTCACGAAAACAAATATGAATGATTGGAATTGAGTGATTACACAAGTCTCCTTAACCAACCGCCTTCCTGTAAGGGGTAATGAGTTTATATGATCGTACTTTAAGGGGGGGAGGTGAGGGCTATTAGAGACAGTAAGTAAAGAGGCTTGGGACAGATTCTTAGAGAAGTTGGTTTGGAGAATCTTAGCGTTTCAGTGTTCCTCAAAGTGGTGGAAAGCTGTAGTGTAATAAGATAATCTAGTTGTTTGATTTCCCATGCAACGAAAGAAAATGAACTGATATTTGGCATGGGTGAGGTAGACTACTTCCATTTTTAATCATATTTTGTAAATTTATGTTATGTTTGCACTCTTAAAGATTTCACACGCTGGTAATCTTAGTTTCTAAAGCACTGGGTAGGAAAATGGTTAGGACGGTAAACAAAATTGGATAGTATGATAGGTCATACACAAGAACCGTCTTTCATTTTATCTTTGGTGGCTCCATTCACCATCAGCTATGACATTAGATATAAAACTTCCATCATGGAAAAGGTTTATTGAAGAGAAATGGATGGCGTGCACCTCTTAGGAGTCTCTTTTCCATTACAACATTGATTTTGATGACAGCTTCTGAAGCCTCGCCCTCTATGCGTGATCAAATATACTCCGTTGTTCACAAATAAACAGACACAGATACGTACAACACATACTCTCTCTTCCTCCCTGCCTCCATTTATCCATCCTATCCTCTCTCTATTCCTCTATTTCTTTCTTTCTCTCCCTCTCTCTCAGTCTCTCTTTCATTCTCTCTCTCTCTCTCTCTCTCTCTCTCTCTCTATATATATATATATATATATATATATATATATATATATATATATATATATATGCTGTGGCCGTATACAATTGGAAGTGAAAAATCAGAACGTAAGCAATTGTACACGCTCAGCGTATGGGCCCATTCGAGAAGTTGAAATCCCCATGAGTGTGTGTGTGGGGGGGAGGGGAGTAGCTGGCGTGCCGCTGGGCAGCATTAAGTAGGGGGCGGAGTGAAGGAGGAATGTAGAGGCTATTTTTTAATTAATTGCAAGTGAAAAAAATCACTTAATTAGGATCTCTCCACCGAGGAGACCCTCCAACTCTCCGGTCTTCTAGAGTCCGTGCTTACAGGCATTCTCCAAACGTGCTGATTTCAGCCTTTGGGAAAATATGTCTCCTGTTACGTAATGCTCTGTTGTATTTATTGTAAATGAGCTCAGAGCAGTGATCACTTTTGTTCGTTTCCATAATTTGATTTAGTGTTTAACTGTGTTTTAATTTCACGTATATATGACTTGCTATGCAAATTTTTAGGATAATCATGCAGGTAATTTTATATTTGTATCTGTCGTTTATACCCTCACCTCTTTCTTTCATTCGGGGCAGCCAGATGGAAGCCAACCGAGACATTCTGAGTAAGGCGTATCGTTAGCACCCTTGGATTTAATGGGATTAATAACGATCGGTGTTTCTGGAGTAAATATGGGGCTTGGGTACTATTGAGAAGACCCTTTTTTCAACCAAGCCCCATATTTACTGCAGGTATATAGACTTAATCTACATGAACGTACAAACACAAAAAGAAATAAAATAATCTGGAAAAAGCCTTGAAAGAATGTTCTTCCCTCAACTACACCATCGAAGAAAGCCATAACAATTAATTACCATTCTTAGATATCCTCACTACCAATATCAATGAAACAATAACAACTAAAGTTTATGTTAAACCCACCAACCCGGGATTTTGCATGAATGGGGACAGCGAATGTCCTAGGCGCTACCGAACACGCGTGTTATCGTCGTACATCAATCGTGATTTTACCCACTGCACCACATCGACGGACACACACAAGGAACTCGAGAGAGCCACTCAGGTACTCGTAAATAACGGATTCTCCAATAAAGAAATACAAACAGCCATAAGAATTAAAATGGACAGCTGGTACCTCTCAGAACCCCAGAAGAACAGAAATACCGATAATGAGGATATTATAAAACTGTTCTAGAAGAATACTATAAGTACAGAACACCGAGCAGATGAAAGAGCCATCAAGGACATTATAAACCGAGGAATAAGACCCATAAACGTCTAGAAAAAAGATAGCACTAATCATCTACTATCAAAATAGACATACTTCAACCCTCTTTATGAAAAATAACCCCAAACCCCCGCTCCAACTAAAACAAAGGACACATCTGATATACGAATATATACGTATATCAGCATGACCGAAACCACTCTCTCAAGAAGAATGTCATACCATCTGAACAACGGTGCACCTAAAAATCATACACAGGAAGTACACGGAACATGCCTCAACCGAAAAATGGTAGAAGAAAACACCAAAATTTTAGACTATGCCTCCAACAGGCGTCAACTGCTCTTCCTTGAAGCTATATATATCCAAGAGAAGCAACCAAATCTAAACATACAGTCTAACTCTATTGAAATCTTGCCCAGCGCACGAAAAGCGAACAGAGGGACAGGTGTACTCAGAGCTGCCCTTAGCCACTAATCCCCTCCTGGCAAGCAGCTTAATCCCATTCCCTTCTCTGGCTACTTACTTCTCCGACCTTTTATCACCTGGATCCAACCTGCCTACACGTGTATAGCTTCGTTCGTAATTTTGTTAATACATTTTGTAACATATAAACTGAATACTTTGTAATAATTCCCCATTGTAATTCTGAAGATGATACTCGATGTATCGAAACGCGTCAGTTAAATTAAAGAAAGTGCTAAATTACATTAATTACTTGTACCTTTGGAAAAATAACAAACATCAGTCGCCGATGAACTTCGGTACGCTTATCCACAGGTTAAAAACAATGAAGAAAAGGGAATATAAGACAAATTAAGAAGATTGAAAAAAGAATTATTAATGTGAACTAGCGGTCGCTTTTAATAAAACATGCTATAATGAATATATATATATATATATATATATATATATATATATATATATATATATATATATATATATATATATATATATATATATATATATATATATATATATATATAAACATGAGGAGAAAAAGCGAAGCAAATTGCCTGGCTGGCGGTAAGAGAGAAGGAAAAACGTAAGTTGGTGGGTGGTGCGGATTTAAAGGCAAGGTAGAGCAGGTGTACCTCGAATTGGCAATTGAGTGTTGTACTAAGGATTATACAGTTGTAAACGAAGTTGTTTGGAATCAATATCAAGGGATCGCGGAGAGCTTCCGGCAAAAGCCTAAAGATGAATCATTCGTTAGGTGCTGCAGAAGCTATATGTACTTGCTCAATTCATTTAAAATAAAGCTACCTCAGGATTTGTGTAACCATCCCTAGAGAGACGGCCTTGGGGATCCAAACAAGGGTGCTAATCGGGCCGAGTTATATTCAATAAAGGAAAAAGAAATTTAAGATAATAAGGATAAGAGGTTTAGAAACAGAAGGATCCACGATAGTTACGTAAAGTCTAAAACGATGCACTTTGAGAAGGACAAATTTTGCAAAGGAGATAATGGGGATAAAAGTGACCTAACGAACCAGAATATACAGGGCGACAATAAAAGCAAATATTTGGTGTGCTGCTATTGCCCCATGGGTACCTACCAGCCGGCCCGAAAGGAACATGAGGAGAATAGAGTAATAAGGGTAGGGGGAAAGCCTAAGTCTGAAAGAAGTAGACAGAATATGTCCCTAGCACAGCCAGAAGCGTTCGGAAAAAGAGGGACTAGCGATGACATGTGAAACTTGTTCATTTAAGAAGGGAATTTGGTGTGCGGCGAGCGATGGCTTCCTGCGCCCATAAAGATGCTAAGGGACACAGGTGCTTAATTGAGGCTGATAGAATGGAGCTCATTTGTGGTACCCGATGAAGCATACACGTGGTTGAAAGTGATAGTTAAAGATGTGAAATGTGCAAAGAAATTAAGTTTAGCAAGCCTATATCTTGAGTCTGCGTTCGCAATAAGATGGTACGAGCTCAGGGTCTATGATTCTCTGCTGAAGGACGTGGTCGAGCTGATATTAGGCAAAGGCAAAGATATAGCCGGCAGCCGTGTAGTGCCGAAAGCGGAAGCGGTGACTGTTTTCTTAAAGACTAATCCAACGAAGGACTTAGGGTCGAGTACCTAACCTTGTTTCTAACATGTGTGGTCACTTGTTCTATGAAGGGAAGGAGGCGTTAGGTAATAGAGGTATCGGATGATAAAGGCCAAAGACTAGGAGAGAGGGGTTCTCCGGGTAAGTGTGAGCCGTCAGTTGAGGGAAAACATGCTGAAGGGAAGAGTCTCAAGTCCAAAGGAAAAGTGAGCTGTTCGAGGAGCCAGAGATCGAAGGAAGGGATTCTTTGGGCGAATGACTAAAGACGACACTCTCCGTTAGTGTGTTTAGTGTCAGTGAAAGATGTCACAGGGAGTAAGGATTGAATTCAATGGGAGCTTTTTTTGAGCTCTAAGGAGACCACGGAATATTTTTACAATATATATATAATTGAAAATCACATGACACGTGTTATATATATATGTATTTAAAGGCCACGAGAAATGGAAATTGGTAACACAACCCGGAAAAATGCTAAGGATAATTGTCGTGGAATGGCCAGACAGTATATTTATATATATTTACGTGGGTGCTTTATGGGGAATGGCCCAAGCGGATTGAAGACCGAGAGTGAACTGGAGGAATGGTTTATTCTTACTTTGTGGGGTCTTTTTAAACAATTATTTCAGAGTGCAAGTTGGCCAAAAATAAAAGGGGGTGCTGGTACGCGTTGGGGTTGCAAAAGAAATACGATGACGAAAATAATACTTTATTAACAACAAAAAGAGAGTATATATATTTACATGGAAATTGGATTTAAATGGAATGGTTGCCCAGGCGGGGTTAAAGATCTACACGCGATCAGGTAGGTTGATTAAGGGATTAAAGAGGTCAGATACAGTTGGTGATTTAAAGGGGGATTTTAACTGGGGCGTGCACACTAATAATGGAGCAATTGGGATAAGCTAGATTTAAGATCAATCTGCAGGCGGCAACGCTTACGATTACCTTATGAGCTCGTTGCCAAAATTGGGCCAATGGGGAACGGTGAAACGACAGTAAGAGTTGTTTACCTCGGCTTCAGTTAGAGGGAGCACTTTTCGTCTTCAAAGTTGGGGAATCCTTGTCAGTCCTTGCCAATTGACTAGGGCAGGGTTCACTGAAGTCAAAGCTTGCCGAATGACTACGGTAGAGTTCATGGATCGATTTAGCCTTCACTCGAATCGAAATCGCCGCTGGAGGGGAGAGGGGGAGAGCTTCTTTTAGCTCGTTTGTCAGAGTAGGTGGGAGTTTGACAGTGTTACTGTCGAAACTCGGTCGACGCGTTATATAGGTGCCTGGAGAGGAGGCGCGCGCGATCGTGATGAAAAGTCAGCGACTCCTTCGGGAGGAGGGGGAATCTTGATAACGCTCGCTGGAATGTCCATTGGATCCCAATCTTTCAGCAAAGGCACCCGCACGCTCGCGGTGAGGTGGCCGCGAGAGAGAGGAAGGGAGATGACATTGGTCCCTAGGCAAATAAAGCTGGGGCGAGTGATAACAGCGTCCGCCGCCTCTTTGCCTAGGTTCTGATGCTTTCACAAACAGCTCCATGAAGTGATCTCCGGACCCACGTGGGTACAGGACGGCAGGTGGCCGCCATTGGACCTCATTCTGCTACAATAATATTATGTGAACCAATGAAAGCTTAAGAGGGAAAATGGGAAATGTAGAAAACGGAAAGATAGGACAAAATATTTTAACCGTTATATGAAAATAAATAAATAAGCTGGATTCGAACCTGTGTCATCGCCAGGATGGTAGCTCTTATTTTCCCATTGTGCACAAGTGTTTCTAGATGGAAGTGAAAAGAATCGAGATCTCTACTCTCCTGCGCGCTGCCACAACAAGTACGACATCTCCAAGCGGCTCAACTTCCGCTGGTTGACCGACAACAGAGTTGTCGAGAGGCTCAAAGATCGACCACGTTCAGGCAGACCTCAAGTTGTCAACCGTTTGACTGTGAGAAAGGCCTTCAAAAGTGCTGCAAAGCTCAAAATGATTGCGCTCGCGAAGAAGAAGAACATTACGGTGGCCACGGTGTCCAGGTTCATCAAGGAAGAAGGGGGCAAAGCTTGAGGTGCGTGGATAGACCTCTTCTCACCGACCGTCTGCGAGAATAACGTCAAAAGGGCTGACGCTCGTCGCCTTTTCAACGACTTGAAAGGTCATGACAATCGAATTCTCATCTATAAGCCTCACCAATGTAATATTGATTTATCCATAAATAGTTGGAAAAATTGCTTCTATCCGGTTTTAACCTTGATCTTGAGGCTCTTAAGGAATAAAAAGTTAGATGTAGTAGTAGGTTTCTATAGGATAGTTTAACAATTGATTTTTTAGTAAAAGTAGTACGGGAGATAATATTAGGGTATGTCATATTTCTCCAGGTAAATGAATTAATTATCTTTTCCCTTTCTCAGTCATCCGTTTTCTTTGCTTTAATTTTCTTGGTTTATTCAACATATTTTAGCTTATATATTTTCTCTCTATTCTTGCTTTAAAGTTCCTTTCCTATAATTGTCTTCTTCTTCCTTTTCTACCTGCCTTTTAATTATTTCTAATACGCAGTCTACTTCGAGTTGTATGTACATGCAGTCGTTTGCGTCACCTCCTGTATATCTACATACAATGATCTGATTCTCTTATTATTTTTCTTTACCACCTGAGAATTAAAGTTTCACCTCAACTTCCGCTCTTAATCTCAGGTGATCTCCCTATCCATTCCTCATCTCTGGTTGCCTTTTCTTCATATCGTCTTCGTTCTTTTGTGTAGCACCACATTGACCGGTTTCATTTTGACCTTTCTATGAAGTTCTTCCTCTCTCCTCATATATCTTCTAAGGCTGCCTGTCATTAAGCGGATGGCACTATTTTTGACCCATTGGATAAACAACATTGTACTCTTTTGTGCAACATAAAGAAACTCTCCGCTACAGTACGGTGACCCTAACTAGTACCAGCTGATGTTTTCTTTTATTTTTGAGTAACAGTTTCTGGGGTCTTCTCAGCTGTTCCTATACACAGTTTTCGAGATTTTAATCTCCATTATTGTAGCATTATTTGCATATCCCTATATTTTCCATAAAAAATAATCTCCTATACCTTTCACCTGTTAATTGATATCACCACAAACCTATCCCTGTTCGTCTTGATTTCCATTTCCTCTCATACCTATTAAGGCTTCGTATTTTCCTGGCCGTGTTGCGAGCCTCTTTATTAGTTGTTTTTATTAATGCCGCGATAATTTGGGTGACTTTGTCTACGCACTGTAAATAGGTTTTTTCTCAGTTTAGGGGGATGGCATATCATTGATATAAATAGCATAGAGAACCAGGAAGAGACAGCTTCCCTGCAGGAGTCACTCATTGGTCTTAAGGAGGGACCTTCATAGCTACCGATCGCTATGTAAGCCTGCCTATCGTTGATTAAGCTGTAAAGAGGTCTGGCTATCCTCCCCATTATTTTATTTTTACCCTTTTATACTCTTGTTTGTTCCTACACACGTTATCAAACGACTAATGCGCATCTCGCGCCAACAGGATGACCATCTTTTCTTTGTTCTTAGCTTTGGTAAGCTTTTCATTGATTGAGGTTTGTAAATGTGTTATTATTTTTAATGTTCTATTGATTTCCTTTTGCCCCTTTTTCTTTATGGACTTTGCCTCTCTGAGATATCACTTTACTCTTTCCACAATTGGCGCCAGAACCGAGAAGTCTTAATCTTAGATGAGTTTAGTTAAAGTCTAAGGAGGGCATAGGTCTTTGAGTAGCCATTAAATCTATTTACTGTTTCGTTTACGACAAGGCTCTTGATTCGAATACTTTACATTCCCAAATAGAGAAATTTAAGTTTCATTTAAATAAAATTCTTTCTCTCGATGATTTAATATTAAAGGAATTTGACAAAAATAAATTGAAAAAGAAATCATGAAAAACTTGCCGCGTAATATGGAATGAATGAATGAATAGTGCCGAAAAAAAGATGCTGCAAAGCCCAAACGGACTATCCCGCAGCCAAATTCAAAGACGGGCAATTTGCACAATAATTCTCAATAAAATATTGATCTCTAGAAAATATAAAAAAATTTAACTATGAAATTAAAATCAATAAAATGGAGGCATAGGGATTTAAAAAAAACCATTAAAAGATAAGTATAAAATAAACTATTAAAGATTCAGTAAAGGATAAAAATCATAGCCTATAGATGAATCAATGAGAGATGAAAAAACAACTACAAAAAACGCGTAACATGGAAATTTGCGGGGGTATCTATTTCGGCGAAGTGTTTCATAGAGATAAACGAGGCAAAATCATAAAAGGTTTCTAGCCAGTCGAGTGAAATTAAGTTAGTAAAAATTAATCTACCCATATTTTCCGGAGATATTCTCTCCGAAAATTACAATATCATTAATATTTTGGATACTTCCAAAACGCAAAATTTTGCTTATCATAGGGAAAAATTAACTAGAGACGCATTGCGCCTACTTCATGGGTTTACAATTTCTGGTGATCATTATAACGAGGCTTACGAATTGTTAAAACGTACGCACAGTGAAAAAAAGAATTATAATGTAATTTTAAATCCCCTTTGGATTATAAGAGCCTCGTACGAGTGTCATTTGGGGAGCCTCAAGGCCCTTGATTTAGGTATTAATGCTGCAGTAGTTTCTACTATAACAATATTGATGCGTAAATTGCCCCCTCTCATAAGAAATCAAAACAATAGGTCGCTTAAAATGAATTTGACTATTGGCAGTTAAATATCTTCTGAGAAGTCTTAGAAAAAGAGATTCAATTGTTACAGCAGAGATATGGACAGTTAGGAGGTGAAACAAACATTAAAGTTCCAAGTAAAAACAAATCTATACATTTAAGTTACGAAGCAATACTTATCTCGGCAAGCTAACAAATGGAATAAGGTTACTATAAAATACCTCAGCTCCACTTCATCAAAACTGTGCGGACTCAGTAGTAACCACCATAAACTTTATGCCTATCCTAGATCTACTTCCCCTTCCGATAAACTAAATCAAGCTAAAAGGTTGAAATTGTGTGCCAATTATTTACGATTGAATCAGTATAAAAACGAGTGTAAACCTAAATTGGCTGTATGAGTTGTCAAAAAAGGCATACTACTCTCTTACCTCATACGAAGATGAAAACAAATCTAATATTATTTCTCCTAAGCAGGAAAAACAATCCGATTCAATACATTGTTTTCCAGTTGTTTCTCTGCTACTGGTTTCACAACAGCCAAATTTAACGTGGCAGAGTCTAAGGAAAAAATCCCTTTGAGCGTTCTATTCGATTAAGGTTCTCAAATAAAACCTTTTTAGCAGGAATATAGCCAATAAATTGAGGTTACCCGTATTTAGTAAGGTTAAGATATATGGATTCAATCAAAAGTGTCGACCTAGAGCATACGAAGAGGAAATGTGTGAAGTAATAAGCAGTGACGGGGATGTAAGTATTAAAGCTCTGGTGATCGAAAATTTCCTGATGACCTTTATATGCCTGGGTAAAACAAAACAAAATCAACACTTAAGGAGTTAATGGTAGAACTCGCCAACCCGAATTCCGGTGATTTGGTTTGATTGAGGAGACTTTTACCATGAGTTAAAAATTAAATTCTTCATAAGGGAGACGTAACATACTCAAATTGTAAAGCAAAGGGTATGCCCATCGTTCCTTTAACTCTGGGTTACGTACCCTCTAATTTCGTTACAGTAGGAGTGGCTGTTCTAAAGGAAGGCCAGCATTGAAGATCTTAATGAAATCCACGACCTAAAAGATATATCAGCCAATGGTAACATCCAAGCCATCTGAGATATGTATTCATTAGGACTTATTCCTAAAACCAGGTATATTGGAGAGGAAAGAATTTACCAAGATTTCAACTCCTCTGCGGAGATAGGGATGATAGATTTGTTGTAGGCTTACCATATGAAATATTTCATCCCCGTCTCCTAAACCCATTAGTGCATAGCGTCCAGACAAATAGACGCTAGAAAAATATTCACCAAAAAACAAGTTTGGTAAGAATTACTTTTTTTTGTTTCAGTTTACCCTTAATGCAATTCTCTATCACGTTTCTATGAATAATGTAAGTAAAATATAATTTCCTTTGAAATAAATCAGTTTACTTTAGGATGTCTTCTAATTAGCTTGTTGCCTCCCGATCTGGGTAAGTAAATTACTATTATTCTACATGTATATTTATTATTCTTGCTTTTTTTCTATCATATATTTAAATGAAATGTTAATTATCGTGGTGAAGTTATAAATTTATATATGTATATATTGATTAACATACATTCCACAGGAAATAATATTATGGTGTCCAGAAAAACGAAAGCTATGCAGTCAGACTACATTTTTGTTCATATGCTCTATATTTGTATAATATAAATAACTATTCCCATATAAATAGCCGGTTGGATAAATTGGTTTATATCTATTTTTGTTTATTTTTATTTAGTTTTTTGAATTTTTGGTCCTATGCTTTTCAATGATTTTTTTATATTATAGGAATTTTAACACCCAAGAAATATTGTCTTCGCTTGAAGACGAAGGTGAAGATAATATAGAATCTGGTGACATTATTCTTCATGTTCCTGAACAAGAAGTAAATTGTCTAACTGATGAAGATTCAGATCTGTCTGATGATGAAGCTAATGGAGATATAAATCACCTTGGCCGAATCTTATTGAATACGAAGTGTGATTTTATACCCCATAAACATTGCGAAACTAAGGCTGAAAACATATCTGATAGTTCAAGTGAAGGGAGGAAAAAAATGAAAGTCAAATAAACTGGGGTAAAGAGATCCCTGTTTTTGATATAAATTCTTCTAATCATCAACTGAGAATTTACCTGAGGACAAATAGTGAATTAGAACTACTAAAATTGTTTTACAGTGATCCTTTGATTGAGGAAATAGTTGAACAAACAAAGATTATCTGTTCAGCAAAGAAATGTCAGATTGGATTTGAACACTGATGAACTCGGGTTATGCAAAATTTTTCAAATAAAAGAAAATTGGTCTAGGGAATCGGATAGTCCTAGCATTTTGTCAGAGGCTATTCGATGTAATAGATTTGAAATGATATTGCATCACATTCATTTCAATGACAACCATAAAATGGATACAATTGATCGTTTATATAAGATCAGACCATTGATTGATCACCTAAGCAGTCGATTTCTTGAATTAGGAGTTTTAGAAGAACACCTTTCAATTGATGAATCAATGAGCCCATACCTTGGAAGGCATTATGCCAAATAATTCATAAAGGGGGTGCCAATAAGATTTGGCTTTAAAAACTGGGCATTCATTTGATATCTACATTGGAAAACAACAAAATGAAAATCAGAGTGGCGATTTTAAATTAGGACTTGAGGGAGACTTAATTGAGAGGTTAATAAATATAACGAATATTCCTAGAAATTCTGCTTATAGGCTATATTTTGATAATTATTTGACATCCTATAAGTTATTGAAACATTTATCAAATTCAAGCATATATACATCTGGTACTGCTAGGTAAAATAGATTAAACTGTCCTCTTCCTAGTAAAGCTGTATTTAGAAAGAAACCAAATGGTACTGTAGAAATCAGTGCATCTGATTCTGTAGTGGCAATAAAATATAGGGATAATAATGTTCTGACACTTGCTTCAAATTTTGACTCATCAGAAATTGGAACACCAAAAAGATTTTCAAAACAGTTAAAAAGTTATACTTCACACCCACAAACAGTAGCAATAACTAATTATAATTCTGACATGGGCGGTGTTGACCAATTGGACCAGTGGGCCTCTACTTCAGAACAAGCATGAGACTAAGAAAATGGTGGTGGCCTATATTTATATATTTATTTGATATTTCAATATTAAACTCCTAAATTTTATGGAAAAAGGCCAAAAAAGACAGTATTCCTCTTCTGACTTTTTGAAGAAATTTAGCAGTAACTATTTTGAAATCACATGGTACTGCATCGATGCAAGGAAAAAGAGCTCTTCAAGTTAAGAGTGGAGTTAGATATGATGGTTTAGGGCATTTGTTGCAAAGCTCGAACACAAGAAGATGTGCCAATTGACCTGTAAAAGCAGTATTTACTTGTGTTAGGTGCGATGTAGGACTGCATCATAAGTACTATTTTAGGTACCACACAAAAAAAATAAATATACATATGTTTAAAATTTTAAAAAATCACCTTTTTTTACTGCTTAATTCTGTTAAGTATTAATTTGTTTGTAAGAAAATTGAAATTTTCAAATTTTCTTTTTTTTCTTATATTGCATAGCGTCCTGCTTTCTGGACACCTTATATCTCAACATATAAAAATAGGAGAATCATAAGGTTTTGTACAAATACTCCCTTTAAGGTATCTAGAAACATATAAAAATATTAAACTTTTATTTAAGCACTGATGGGTTAATAATTATGGCATAACCAAATCCAGTATTTAAAATATGGTAGTCCAATCGAGGCGAGATAACCATTCTCTTTTTTAGGTTTATAATAACATTTTTAAGAGCATCTTGAGGAGAGATATGTACAACTAAGAAGTAAGGCGAGGAACTAGCCATAGAAAGAGCATTAAGATTCACTATTTAGCAAATCACCAATAAGGAGTGAAGTACTAAGATTCTGCAATAATTCCATTACGAGTAGTATTTGATTGTTCTGCTGGCAGCGTAAGTCTGAATGAGTGTTTAAACCCTCGTCCATCATTGATTAGCAACTTGTATCAAATCATTATTAGATAGTACTTTGTTTGCATTTCCAATATTGAAAAATCATACCTTTAAATAATATTAAAGGAGTTCAGGAAGACAAAAACTACTCAATTTCTATGGCCAAACAACCTGACACAACCAGATATTGCATTGGTGACATTCAGGTATCGAGTTGTTTCATTGGTATTTATTGATAAATGCTCGGATTTTTTTCCTAAAGGTCTTTATGTAGATAACCTTGCCTGTACATTTTTTCTTGAGAAGGAAGTAATCTCTCTCTAAAAAGGGAAGAGGTATATTAAAAAAAGCCACTTTAAATTTGAGGAAATGGTATCCGAATTACCACTTGTGTAACTCTTTTTTCAGAGAGCAAGGTAATTTAGCCAAAGAACCATTTATAGGTAATTAGTGTAGGTTGGGGTACTGGAAACTATTAATTGTTTTTTCCCAATCGACAAATCCCCTTTACAGCATAAGTAAAAGAGGGGGTTTTAAGAGCCATGTCGTCTATTTACGACCCCCAAAGGCATTTTTTTTCCCATTTACCATTAATAAAAGTTTGTTTATGAAAGGTACCCAGAAGGGAAAAAAACCTGGCTTGGATGAGCCTCTTGACTCTCAGTCTCAAACTATATAGGATCAATTGATACCACACTTGAAACAATGATTAGAGCTTAGTGTTTCCTGGCAAACTTTACCATCTGAAAATATTGAACTGCACTGCTTTTGTGATAGTGGTAAGGAAGCTTATATAGTCGTTGTCTATTCATTAGTAGAATTTTTTTTTTCTTTCCATGTCTTAGGCCAAAATAGACGGAAAAATCTATAACCATCTTCAAAGTGTAACTAACCAGTGCTTTATTTTCAGCTAGATTGATTAATGAATCACAATCCACCTATAATGAGAGTATTAAAATAACTGTTAATATGTGGATCGATAGCAAAATCCCTCTCCAATGGCTAGTGTCTGATAACACATACTCGTATGTATGAGCCTTACATTTAGGACAAGGTCGACGAAATTAAAAATTGATCGCAGGGGCAGACATGGATACATTTTGAATCTAGATCAAACCCAGCCCACCCAATAACGTGAGGCTAAACAATTAAAGAGTTCACGAATTCTTTATGGGCAAAAGGTCCCGAATGGGCGCTCATTAGTGAAATATGGTCAGAGTCTACCATATTAACTCTTGCTAGCCAAGGATTTCCAATCGTAGTGCGTAACAAGTCAGCCATTGAAATAACTACAGTAGGTATAGATCACTATCTAAATTGCTGAAAATACCTATTTTGACTTTCAGATTTTTATTTCTGAACAAAGCTAAGATGACTCCTAAATCTCCACTAACAGAACATGTCAGCCATAACATCCAGAAGAGTATGAAGCGGCTACCAATGACAGGAATGGAAACAGCTGGCGAACGGCAATCATAAATAAGATTATAACCGAATTAAACAGTTATACATTTTTATTCAGGAAGGTATAATGAAATAAGATAGGCATCTTTCCTATTTTGATCTTCCAAAAACCACAAAATACTCTTTACTCCTGCTGGCCGATCATGGCTTCACTGAGCCATGATCATCAAAAGCGGTTGCAGTAACAAACAATTACAGCAAAAAATGGAATGAACGTAGAAAGGAGGGCTCGTGGTTCAGATTCCACTTTAATCAGAAGGTTCGAATAATGCAAGTGTTCCATTCGATTCTTATGTCCCCCTAACGAATAAAAAAAAATCAATTTAGAAAATTTTCTTACCTCTTACTATTAATTCTCAATTCTTTCTCCTTTCAATTCCCTTCTCTTCTACTCCCAACTTGGAGCCCTCCGACATAACTTCTGCGGACTCGAGTCTATAGGAGAGGAACGAATGGGGGTCGCCTCCCTACCCAACTTTTTGGGGAGGGGGAGAGACCTGCGGTCAATACCTTTATCCTCCTTATGATCTAAAAAATCATTCGTGTCCCTGAACAAACGGAGTCGATCGAAAGAGGTTGAGGAATGATAAGCGATGGAATTAGCTGATCTCCTGACTTCCATTCTTCCTGACGACAAAACACTCTTAACGTAATTAGAGAAGATACAGTTTAAAATTAATGTTTCTGCTGCTTTCAAGTTAAATAAATGTTGCATATATATATATATATATATATATATATATATATATATATATATATATATATATATATATATATATATATATATATATACTAGCATAGGTACCTGGCGTTGCCCGGGATAAAAAGTCTTATCGCAAAATAATACAGATGTTGATTGAAATTCTTATATTGTGGCCCAAGAATATCTTTACTTGCTAAATATTATCAATATTTGTGGGATGAAGAGGGATCCAGGAGAGTTGCGCACTCTCCCTATTATATAATATACTTACAATGAGCAAACGTTTCACCGCGCGTGCCCGGCAGTTTACGCGGCCTAGTAAATAACCGTTAGTTATGAGCGAACAACGTTGTGGCCGCAGGCACAAATCGAGCGCCTTTCGATACAGATTTAGAGCGACTTTTTTTAAAAGGACTAATTAGAAAACGGCCGAGGGTACCGAGTTGCCGGCTACCAATTAGAAAGTAAAGAAAATATATTGGAGTGTGAATGTGAATTACGGTGAAGAAATAAGACGAAGAACAAATACAAATGAATGTCTATCTGTGTAAGCTGCCCCAACCGCGAATACTAAGCTCAGATAAATTACATGTAACGTTATACTGAGTTAATTCCTCCTTAATGTATATTTTTCATCAATAAACATAAACGCTATTTCGTCCTCAACCCACATGAATATCTTTCGTGCTTACATCACCCACAATTTCAATCCTATTCGTGATAACTCTGGCCTACATTTGAATTTCATTCGCGCTTGTTTCCTCTCCAATTTGAATCCTATTTGTACGGACATCACCGGCAATTTCAATCTCACTCGTGAATACACCACAATTTAAAACTCTTTAGTGTTTACACTTAAGCTTCACGATTCCTATACAATTTCTCCCTACACTCCAGTTATTTGAATCCCATTCGAACTTAAATCTTTTGCAATTTGAATTCCATTTGTGCTACTGTCCTCCTTCCGCAATTTCAATAAAATTCGCGCAGAAATTGCATTCAATTTGAAAAACCTCAGTCTTGATTTAAACCTCTGCAATTTGAATCCCATACCCTTGCAAAATTAGAATTTCATAGATATTTACACACCAGCCAATTCAAATCAATCCTGGTAATTTGAACCTCTCTCATCTTAGATCCCAAGCCCTTTGAAACGTAAGCGTATTTGTATTCTCCTATTTGGAATCCCATCTGTGCTGATATCATCCTCAAGTTGAATCTCATTTGCAAATACACACTACAATATTAATTTAATTCCTGTTCACCCCTTATTTCTTCCACAATTTGAATCTCATTCGTGTTTACACCCTCTCCAATTTAATCACATAGCAAAGATACACGGCATTGGCCGGGCATAAAAAAAATATCTCGAAATAAAATTCTCTGCTTAGGTTCAATTACGCAAGAAAGGTTGGTAGGTATAAAATATAAGGTATATTTTAATTTTGAGTAATGGAGAATGTATCATAAAAGACTAGCAGAGAACGATTTTCACATTAAATTTGTGCGTCTGGGTGAGCAGGCCGGAAAGCAAGCAAACGTGAGTACGCAGATAAAAGCCACAGACTTTAAAGCGCGCCTCAAGCAGATGGGCGAAAGTTTTAACTAAATATCTAAATTATTCGACCCTTGGTGATGCTGATAATAGGTATCATCTGGTTTTTTAAACATTGCAGTCGTATAATTGATCTGGTAAACCTTAATTTTTCCACAGCCAATGTTGACGTTTTGATTACAACTCATAGCCGCGATTACTTGTCCCCAAAAACCTAGAAAGGGAAAAAATTCGGACGCGACCTAACCTAACCTAACAAACAGGTGAGGCTATTTTTGTTAAATATGAGAAGCTTATGTTACTTCCCGGGGCAGGTTACCCCCAATGGTGACGTTTGTTGGCCTTCAAGGTCCCTGTAAGTGGCATCCTATATCGGTCATATATATATATATATATATATATATATATATATATATATATATATATATATATATATATATATATATATATATATATATATATTTATGAATGCAATGTCTCGCAGGAAAAAATGAAATGGTATTTCCAAGTACTTTCGAACTTTATTAAGTTCCTTATCAAGGATAAATACAAGAAATAATATTATATTAGAAGTATATATACGAAATAAAAGTATAAAAGACCGCCTCAAAAACAAGAAATCACCAATGAGGAAGACGGAAGGGGGAAGGTAAAGATTCACATTAAGAATTACAAGAAGCAGGTAGTAAGGTCAAACTGAAAAGACGGAAAGGGTAACAGATTAAAAGAAATGGAGATAGACTAACGAGGGACATTAAGTGACACGAGGAGCGAAAGAGTGGGGAAAATACAATGTACATAACAGCAGTGACAATTAAAAAAAATAGAAAAGGGCGGGCCACATAACTAAAGATTGTATATAAAAAAACAAAGACAAAAGTCAGAACTAATTTCTTTAAGTATTAGTCTTTTAATTATAGCATCTATTTTATATAAACCAGGGGAAAGGTTAAAATTATCACATTCGCTTATAAAAGCACATTCAATGATATTCCTCTTTATAGAGTCATTGGAACGATAAATAAATTTTTCCGAGTTCAAGTTAATTAGATGTTCCTTATCTGACATATGGACAAAGAAAGCACTGTTATCTTCCCCTCTTCGGACATTATATTTATATTGATTTATGCGAACAGAAAGTTGTTTACCTGTTTGTCCATAATATTTTAAGGCACGCTTCGCAAGGTCGATCGGGACTATGAAAGAGAGAGAAATTAATTGGAATTCGAATGACAAAGGAGAAATTAAGGTATGCACGCGGCGTATATACAATGTATAAATCTTTCGTGAGCGCGAAAGTATGATAGAATGAATCCAGCAAACCACAAGAAAGAGAAAACCAGGATAATTTTTCTCCGGAAAAAGTTATCTCTTAATTCGAAAAATTCCGTATATATATATATATATATATATATATATATATTATATATGAAGCGGAAATGACAGGTCTTCAAATATTGAATGATTATCGCATGGCTCTCGCCTTTTTTTATATGTACCTTTCAAAACACTTTTGAAGGCAGCAAGAAAAAAAGGAAACTTTCAGTGATTTCAAGCAGTTTTATTTCTACGTTTCGCTTCAAATGCTACTTGCTCTGCGAAACGTCGGAATAAAGTCCTTTGTCAAAAGCACCCGTCTTTCTACAACCAATGTATGATTGCTATAGCCAGGCAAACCGTAATATATGACACTTCTTAAGATAAAGCGAATCTTTTTCCCTGATCTTAAACTTAATTTTGTTTTTCTTCTTATTAAATTTTTCACTCTCGCTAAAGGATTCAAAAACTGTTCTAAATACACGTATGAATTTTTGTACCAGCCCTAAAATTTGGTTGTTAATTATAACAATTGTAATTGCTCTATTTTCTCCCAAACTACTGATTATTATTTTAATTTTTTAGACGTTCATTTTTAGTCTAAATGAGATACTAGTTTGTGATCATTTTTTCCATCGTTGACTGTAATTAACCTCGATTCAAGGGAAATGATACTATGTCATAAGAAAAGCAAACATAATTTAATTATCTTGATTAATTTTGATTCCATTTAAATCCCCCTTTCATATAAGTGAAGATTCCCATCGAGCACTGCCCTAAACAATTTTAATAAAAAAATATCGCTTCTTTTTAATTCGTTTTTAATAGCAAGTTTACTATTGACCGAGTAAAACCTAAATGAGAATTTTTCGAGATTGTATATATAGGAGAATATGTCGCTGTAGGTTTTCGCAATTCTTTTTTTGTGTAGTGTCCCTGAAATTGAATTGGTGTTTACTGAGTCGTTCTTTTTAATATTGCACAAAAAATATGCTTGGTGGTATGTCCCATTCTTTGGTTATCTGCATTAATTGTTGAATAGACAACAGATGGTCATAACTTCTATCGCTATTTATTTACTTATGAAACATGTCTGTTCGGGTTATTGATTGCAGTGAATTTTTATATTACTCTGTTAGTTATGACCTTTTTAGTAATCAGTCTCTTTTTTAAAGATCAATGGAAGCCTTCAAATTTGCCATGAAAATTCTATGATACTACTTTCTTAAATATTTTGTATCCAGTTGTTCATCTTCAGCATTTATAAGGGCGATTCTTTCCCTTTCCTATTTATGGACTTTATCATATTTTATGATCTTTAAGTGTGTGCAAAGTTTTATCATTCTTTACTTGGGAGATTTCGTCCTCTTTTATTGAGGAGTTTTCATTTGCTGTTTAGTACACATTGATTGCTTTCATATAGTTTTTAGACAATTAACAACTCTTCCAATAATCTTTACCCTATCTCTGATATTATTTACTTGTTTATACACATGTATTAAGAGTGGTTGTCCGCGAAATGTCAATTGTTTCATCTATTTTAGCGATTTTTATTTTCGAGTGTTTTTACTAGATATGTATTATTTGTTTAATGTTATACAGTGAGTTATTGTGCTTAGTGTATTCCATTCCCTCTTATTTTACGCTTTCTATGGAGAAGTGTAAAAGTAGACTCATTTATTTTGGTATTTCGTGACTTGATCTCATTGTAAATTGCAAAGTTGCACATTTAAAAACAAGATCTGCTGACCCCAAAAGGGGCCTGCCCTCACTTTATAGAATATTATTGCATACCATAGTATAGTATAGCGCAGCATTGCATAATATATCACAACATAATATAACATAACATAGTATAACATAACCTAGTATATTATAGCATAGAATAGCATAGCATAGCACATAAGAGTATAGCATAGTCTAGCCTAGCCTAAACTGGAATGGTATAGCCAAATACTATAGCATAGCATAGTAGAGAATAGCCTAGCCTAGCAGACCATAGCCTAGAATAGTCAAGCCTAAATTTGCCTAGTATAGCATAACATATAGCCAAGCATAGGATAGTATAACCTACCCTTTTTTAACCTATTATAGCCAAGCTTAGACAAACATAGGATAGCCTAGCCCAGCTGTGCCGGGCCTAACCTAGCTTAGCTTAGAATAATCTAGCTAGCCTAATGTAACTTAGCATAGTATAGCCTACTTTATCTTACCTTAGCTACGTATAGCCTCGCCTATCGTATCATAGTATAGCCTAGCCTAGCTTAGTAGACCCTAGTCTAACCTAGCATATTATAGTATAGCCTAGCTTAGCCTATCCTAGTATAGCCTTGAGTATCGTAGCATTGCCTAGTGTAGCCTAGCCTAGCTTAACCAGGTACGGCTTAGCATTGCATGCCAGACCCTAGCTTAGCGTCGCCTAAAGTAGCCTAGTCAAGTATAGCCAAGCTAGAATAGACTCCTATAGCCTAACCAATATATCCTTGCATACGATAGCCTAGCATACTATAAGCTAGCTTGATATAGCCTTTCCTAGCATAACCACACATGACATAATATAGCCAACCGTATCATATTATAGCCTAGCTTAGTATATCCTAGACCAGTATAGCATACCATACCCTAGACTGGAATAACCTTGCATAGCTTAGCCTATTATAGCCTTGGTTCGCTCACCTATCGTAGCCTAACAGAGTATTAACTAGCATAGCCTAACATAGCCTAGCATAGCAGAGCATAGCCCTCTCTAGCCTATTATACCATAACCTACTCTAGCATAATATAGTATAGCCCTATCTAGCTAGTATAGCTTAACCTAGCCTAGCATAGTATAACCTAGCCTCGCATTAACTATCCTAGACAAGAATAGCCTATACTATCCTATCATACTCTAATAAAGTATAGCTTAGTTTCGTCTAGTCTAACATACTATATGCTATCCTAGCATGCCATTTTATAGCCTAAATAGCATAATATATCTTATCCTTGTAGATTATATCTTAGCATAGATTTCCATAGTATAGCCTAGCCTAGCATAGCCTATTCTACGCTTGCCTAGCACAATATAGCATATTATAGTCTAGTCTAGTCTAGCAGAGTATCGGCCGAATAGTTATGATGTTATTGCCCAAAATAAAATAATTCTCAGCTAAGCTTGGGAAAATTTTAGCAATTACACCCTTTGGAAATGAATCTACAAAATAAGGGTTAAAGATTTCGCTAGAATCGGCCGAATAGTTATGATGTTATTGCCAAAAAACTATAACTCCCGGGTTAACCTTGAGAGGACTTTGGCAATTATATCATTCGAAAGAGAATGTAAAAGAACATAATGGTTTCAAATTTCGTTAGAATCTGCCGAATAGTTATTATGTTATTGCTAAAACAATATAATTCTCGTGTTAACCGTAGGAGGACTTCGGTAATTATATCTTTCAAAAGAGAATGTAAAATAACATAAGGCCCACAACTTTCGTTAGAATCGACCAAAGAGTTATAATGCTATTACAAAAACAAAAAATAAGCAAAACGAGGCCTGCCCGCCCGACATAGTGAGATGTAAAGTCACTCGCGACTAAAAGTGCATTTCATTTTTGGATGTTTCTTATAAGTTTTCTGTAACTTAATCATCAAGTTCATTAAATTTGTTTTCTAGTGACATTTAGAAGGTATTTTTTAAAATTTATGTTGGCTTTCATTCGGTTTATCTTTGTCCTATTTTTTTTAATTAGATCTAGATTGATCTTGCTCTCGAGCAACCTATGATTGAAATTTGTGTTGAAACAACTGTCTTTAATGAAATTGGCTATTACAGAGGACAATATTTGAGCCAAGTGAGCAAAGTATTTCCGTGGCAAGATCAGAAGCAGAGAAGAGTAAGGAATTGTACCGATAGGAAAGAAAGGTTAAGCTAATTTCTCAGTCTAACCCTGTTTGGCTCAGCATGGAATGAGGAGGCAACTCAGCCAAACGCTTTGCCTTATACCATCGACTGATTTTGTTAGTTAATTAACTGAAGGATTTCTTGTTTTCGCACAATCACGAATGTTCCAGTTCGGCCATCAGTAAATTGGCTTCAGGCTTGGCTTCCTACATCATCCTTAGCTTCTCACTGAGCCAAATGAATTTATTTGATCCTTTCAACAGAGAGGGCTGATTTAACAACATGCACACGTTCAAGCACAAAACGAAGCCTGCATTCAAACCCACTAAATAATTTACACACATACACACACACACACACACATATATATATATATATATATATATATATATATATATATATATATATATATATATATATATATATATATATATATATATATATATATATATATATATATATATATATATATATATATATATATATATATATATATATATATATATATATATATATATATATATATATATATATATATATATATATATATATGAATGCAATGTGCCGCAGGACAAATGAAAAGGTGCTTCCAAATACTTTCGAACTTTATTAAGTTCCTTCTCAAGGATAACTGATTAAAGTTCGAAAGTCCTTGGAAGCACCTTTTCATTTTCCCTGCGGGCGGAACATTACATTCATTGCGAACCTCACGTGCTACTTTGTGAGTTATTCATATATATATATATATATATATATATATATATATATATATATATATATATATATATATATATATATATATATATATATATATATATATATATATATATATATATTCAGGATAAATAAGCAAACTAAATTTAGGAAGTTCATTACTATATTATAACTTCTTGGTACCGACGTTTCGGGTAGGAACCCATTCTCAAGGATGTGAGATTATAAATATATACAAACATAAGAATTTTTTAGATAAGTTATCAGATATTATAAAATAACTATATGGGAAATGAGAAGCAGTTATTTTATAAATATCTGATAACTTATCTAAAAAATTCTTTTGTTTGTATATATTTATAATCTCACATCCTTGAGAATGGGTTCCTACCCGAAACGTCGGTACCAAGAAGTTATAATATAGTAATGAACTTCCTAAATTTAACCTGCTTATTTATCCTAAAAATACGTATACGCCTGGCAACATGCGACCCCTCTGCTCTCTTAAGATATATATATATATATATATATATATATATATATATATATATATATATATATATATATATATATATATATATATATATGTAAAAATCACGAGAGGTAATACGTGAATAAGTATAATTTTTTTCGTTATACCACGTAGGGAAAAAGAAAGATTGATTGGAGCTAGCACTTTCGTTATGTTAATAAGATTTTCAAACTCACAATGGTTTATGAAATAGAGAGACACTGTATTTATACAACGCAATGTTTTTCCTGTCAAATCACATGGTCATATTTTTTTAGGACCTCTGATAAGGCTGATTCAAGGAATAAAGATAGGACTGGATCTAAAGAAAACAAACCGGAGCTAATATTTATATTTCTCTCCTTTGTGTTGGAGATTAGAAAAGATTCAAATCTCCTTTTGACCAATTAATCTGGTGACCCATCTTAAGCTTGTGGACGGCCAAAGCATTATTTATATATCCCTTGGATACTGCATTTTGATGTTGCTTAATTCTTACAGAGATATTTTCAGAAGTTTGACCTACCTAGAATAAATTACAATCCAAACAAGGTATACTATATATTACATTATTATCGTTCCTTGGACTGTGTTTTATTAATATATTTTGTTAATGTATAATTGTATTTAAAAGTTACATTTATATTAAGTTGTTTTTAACATTGGTACTACATACAATAAATTATCATGGTAAGGTAAAAGTAATATATTGTGTAAAGGTTTTGTTTTCCCTAACTTGGGGTTATGGAATGTTTTTTTTAGCTTTATTCATGCAGTTTTCCCCCCAAATATTTCAGGTAACATAGATTAACGGCAATATCTTTGATTTTTGTAAATTATTGATCGATATAGTCAAGACTACCTATTCTGAGTGCCGTAAGATACATGTATAGATATTGAAAACTATTAAAAGATTGAAAAATATTTGCCATGGCCACAAAACTAATTCCATCTCTAGGAAACCAGAATTATGAAACGCGTCTATAAAGGTTAAACATATTTAGCTTAGTAACCTGAGGTATGAGACAAATTAATTTAATTTTATTTCAATTTTTAGAGGAATATATAATTTGGATATTGAATTTAGTTTGAAATTAATAAAAAATTACACCTGACAAGGGAAAAAAATAATTATTTATAAACTGAGAATCAGTTCATGTGGACATTTTTTTTATGAAAGAAAAGTTAATTTCTTGGAACAAGTTATCGGAAGAGATATTTTCCAGTAATCGCTTAGAATCATTTAAAAAAAGTAGATAAATTTAGAAACTCATCGTAGCAAAATCTGAATTTAAATTATATGCTAAATTATCCATTTACTTTCAAAATTCCTAGTTTTAGTTTTTATTTAAATTCAACGAGGTATCTTTTAAAATTTTCATACCTGATTTTTCGGGTAGGAGACGACGGTGGGAAGAGCCTTTGTCTTTCCTGTCCGTCTCCAAATTAAGGATCGTAAGTTCTATAAGGTTCATATATTCCTTGTAACTCATGGTTACACACACAGTCTATCTCATTGTCCCTCCCTTACTACCTTTCTCTCCCTATCTTTCTTTCTTTCGCCTTCGCATTCTCTACCACTCTACCTTCCACCACTTTCTCTCTGTTGCACTTCATTTGCTTCTGACCTTAATATTTCTGCAGTCAATCCGTCCTGCCATACTTTTAGGCTTTTATTTCTTTGGAGCCGATTATTTTATACCTCCTAATCACTCTTCTTGCCTTTGACTTGCACTAACCCTATTGTTTTTTTTTAAGGAACATGAACCATGATCACCTTCAATCAACGTGTTCACAACACGCTCTTTATTCGTCTTATCCTTTATGATATTTATATACGAGGGGCGGTCAATAAGTTTTGAGAATCGATGGAGAAAAACAGAGGAAGGGGGATGGCTGTTTGTGGGGGTGTTAGGACAAGTTAAGACAAGTCAGGACCTGAAGCCGCACGCTCCTGCCTCGTCTATTTAAGAAGCAGTAGCTGATCGCAGATCGTCAGTCACAAATTGTTCAATAATGGAGAAGGTTGAGCACCGCGCAGTGATCAAACTTTTGACCAAGGAAGACAAGAATGCAAAATAGATCCATGAACGCATGGTTGCAGTGTAAACCGACACCGCCCATTCCTATGCAACCATTGCTCGCTGGAATAGGGAGTTCCGCCATGGTCGTGAGTCCCTTGAAGATGACTCCTGTCCATGACGACCGTCAGACGTGACCAACGAGGACAATGTGGCCCGTGTGCAGAGGATGATCCTCGAAAATAGACGGGTGAAGGTCAAAGAAATCGAGCGAGAGCTTGGAATATCACATGGAAGTGTTATGAACATCATCCAAGACAATTTGGCCATGACCAAGGTTTCTGCCCGTTGGGTCACTAGAAACCTCACCAAACCTTACGCCCCATGATCGACCTTAATGTCCTCAAAGTTCGGAGGAGCTGCTGCTCCTGTACAACCAAGACCCGGCGGGATTCGAGTCACGCATAGTGACTGGTGATGAAACGTGGGTCCATCACTGGGATCCCGAGACCAAGCTCGAAAGCATGGCCTGGAAGCATAGGGGCTCTCCGACCCAATCAAGTTCCAGGCCCAACCCTCAGCCGAGAAGATCATGGCCACCATCTTCTGGGATTCTGAGGAAGTGTTGATGGTGGACTATGCGCCTCCTGGAAAGACCATCACAGTCCAATATTACGCCGAGGAACTGGCTGGGTTGAAGAAGTTCATCTGTCAGAAGCGACGGGGCAAGTTAACACGCGCTGTCCTGCTCCACCACGACAATGCCCCTGTCCACAAGGCCAGAGTTGCACAAGCTGCCCTGCGCGAGTGCAGATTCAAAGAGCTCCCCCCCCCCTCCCCACCCTACAGCCCAGATCTAGCCCCTAGTGACTACTTTTTATTCCTCCAGCCCAAGGCTGCACTGCGTGGACGCCGGTTTGGGGACGATGAAGATGTCCAGTTCGCCGTCCAGGAGTGGAGTGAACAGCAGTCGGGAGATTTCTGGTTGTCGGGAATTCGAAGCCTCAGGGAAAAGTTGTGCAAGTGCATTGAAGTCGAGGGTAGTTATATTGAAAAATAATAAACACTTTTCCTTATATCTCGTTTCCTTATATCCGAATTGCAAAACTTATTGACGGCCCCTCGTATGTCTCTCTTTTTCTAGGTACTCAAAATCCGTCGTTTTTCTTCTTACTGCGTAAATATATATATATATATATATATATATATATGAAAATATATATATATATATATATATATATATATATATATATATATATATATATATATATATATATATATATATATATATATATATATATATAAATGTATATATTTCTCAAAGTAGCACGAGAGATTGATGAAAATAAATCCATTAAACCACATTGAAAGAGAAAACGGAATAGTTTTTTCCTTGCAGTAATATTTTTATTACCTTTTTTCTTAGTGTACTAACGGCATACTTTTAACTGTGATCAAAGCGGTGCTCGCTGCCTCAGTGTGCCTGGTTCGAATCGCTTCCCTGCACGGATATTTTCGAAAAAAGGTAATAAAAATATTACTGCAAGGAAATATTATTCCGTTTTATCTTTCAATGTGGTTTAATTGATTCATATATATATATATATATATATATATATATATATATATATATATATATATATATATATATATATATATATACGAAAGGGAAATCACAAACACACGTGATAGATAGGGCAGTTAAAAATCAATGGATGCATTAAAAATGACTGTAGGGGTATCGCAACAAAGTTAATAGGTCAACAAAAAGTTATTTTACAGGTCAGGTCAACAAACTCTTTATCTCAAGAAAGTAAAAAATATAGAATAAGAATATATCTGGTGGCCTACCAATTAGCAAATCCTGCCCTTTTCATTTGCTGTTTAACGGCTATTGTGTGCGTTTGTGCTTGTTACTTGGTGATATTTTTGGCAGTTTTAAATTAAATATATATATATATATATATATATATATATATATATATATATATATATATATATATATATATAGACATGCTTAGAGTTCGGATACCATCTATTTCTGAAGTGCGTGCTGTAATTGAAAATATCTCAATTAATTATTTTTTTCAGGAAAAAATGAACTTTATTGTCAAATTTGTTGTGTTATAGTGAAGCACGAAAACTTTTTCGTGGAGAAACATCATTCGACTCAAAAACAGCAGCGTAGCCTACCTAAAGCTGTGCAAGGGGAAAGACACAAACAGTGTTAAAGTTCAAGTCTTCAGCTATTACTGAAAAGGTTGTGACTACATTTTTGTCAGCCGACATACCATTTCATAAATTGTGCCCTCCTCATATAAAACAATTATTCTTTGATTTGGGTGTAGCAGTCCCCAGTGTCACAACTTGTATATCAATATCCATAAAAATGGTCGTGAGTGAATCAGCTGGGATAAAACAATTACTAACGGGAAAACTAATTGTCCTCATCGTTGGCGAAAGTAAGGAGGCTCTAAATATTTGAATATACTTGCGGAAAATATTAATGTTCCATAAAAACTTATTTAATCAAATGTGATGTTCTTGTCAGATCTATTAATGCGCAAAATGTAAGACACAAGATTGATGATACCATAAAAGAATTTGAGATAGCAAGAGAAAATTTCTGCTTATTTCTATCTGATGCAGCTCGTTATATCGTGTCGGCTGGACCAACACTCAAGAAACCTTTCCAAAGACTTTTTCATGTAACATGTGTTTCACATCTGTTACTTAACTGCGTAATGCATATAAGATCATTTTATAGTGAAGTCGATGGTCTAATTGCAAGCGTCAAGGCATCTACTTTTAAAACTAAAGAGAGAAAGGCTTTGTTTCAAGACATTGGTACTCCCCCCGAACCAATTTTAACACGTTGGGCAGGTTGGCTAAACGTTGCTTTCTATTATGCAGACAATTTTACAAGCATCAAATGCATTGTTGATAATTTTGAAGGTGATGGAATTATCGTTCGGGAGGCTAAAGATAGTGTCTAAGAAAAACCTACCAACGCAACTACTTTCCATTAAAATGAAATAGAATCAAATTGTTCGCTTGCTGCCAAGGATGGAAGTAACTGATTTCGCAATTAAATAGGCATAGGAGACTCTCACTACCACTAACTTTGAAGACGATCCTTATGAGATCAAGCAGCACATTGAAAGAAGACTTAAGAAAAATGATATGTGTAAGATAGTTGAACTCCGTAGGCCTGAAATATCACTAAAAATTTATTCTTATCTCCTTAAATGTCAGCCAACAACAGCGTATGTGGAGAGATCATTCTCCATGCTTAACAAACTCTTAAATATGGACCGCAACTTTCTGCCGGAAAATAGTGGAAAATACTTTATTATGTACCACAATCAGCTAAGGCTAGAATAAGTAAGTAAACTTTCGTTCATATCAGTCAACTTTTTAAGTTAACTTTTTATAATTTTTAAGCTAATTCTTTCATTTTTTTAGGTCAACCTTTTATCGCTCTAGTGATAAAGTAGATGAACAGATACCAGATGACCATTATGCGATATCCTCTCATGACTGTGAGAAGAGCTCCTTCCGAAGAGAATAGTTAGCTACAACATTGCATTTTTAACTGCATAATTATAACTACATCACTGAAAATAATTCTCGATTTTTAAGGCCGAGCTAGAATGGCTAAAGTAAATTTTCCATTCTCTTCGAAGAAGAGATAACAATTAAAATAGCTGTTTGATACGCATTTTTTTTCGATTTGCGTTAGAAATGCTGGCTTATGCGATATCTTCTCGTGACTGTAAGAAAAACTCCTTCCAAGGGCATATATATATATATATATATATATATATATATATATATATATATATATGATGAAAATTAATGCAATATTCGCAAGAAAAGAGGAGGAATTAAACCACATTCTCCGAAGACAATTTAATTCAGAACAGTTTCGGTGTATCTCACACCCTTTTTCAACTGACACTGGATAGAAAATATAAGAAAAAGTGCATACAAGCATAACAGGTTGTGAAAGATCCCCTCTTTTATCCCCAATCTCCTACTTGTGGCTAATCTGGGGACGGGGGGTTAGGCCTAAACATATTGAAGGGCTGACATTTTACTATTTTGTTTATTTGCTTTCTTATTACAGGATTAAAAGAAAATTGACCCTCAGATAGATTTAAATTAGGAACTGACGATATCAAGCTTGATTCTACGATTCTTCTCTTAACATAGTTAGCCGATTTAAATACCATTTTACTTCCATTGAAATCGATCGTATGATTCTTGTCTCTAACATGACAAAATATTCCACTGCTTTCGCTGCCCACTCTAATATCTCTTTTGTGTTCCTACAATCTCTTGTCTAGATTTCTCCCCGTTTCCCTTATATAAACTTTATGGCAATCGTTGCATGGTATTGCATAAACTGCTATGTTAATATGTTCTTTGGGTTTCCTGGCAATCATCAATTGGTTTAAGGAATTATTATATTTAAAGGCTAGATTAATACCCGCTTTTTCAAATATGTCCTTTAAACTATTTAATTTATTAATAAATTGCAATGTTACACTTTTGTTGAAGTCATTAGTGCGGGAAGGCTTATTACCATAGAATGTTTTCCTAGCGGCAAAATGGGCAGACGATATGAACCAATCGGGGTAATACAAACTAGAAAAAATGGTCCTGATAATGACAATTTCTTCATCTAAATAAGAAGGATGATATATTTTGTATGCTCTAAGGAAAAGGATAGAAATTACCGATTTTTTAACAGTATTATTGTGAAACGAAAAATAATAATTCCATATATGTATATATATATATATATATATATATATATATATATATATATATATATATATATATATATATATATGTATATATATATATATATATATATATATATATATATATATATATATGTATATATATATATATATATATATATATATATATATATATATATATATATATATATATATATATATATATATATATATATATATATATATATATATATATATATGATTTGTTAAAATTAACAGCGATTGCTCGTTGGTTAAGCTTGCGCTGCAGCTCTTTAACCTTTTTAAAGACTTTCTTTTCAGAAAGCGAAAGATGGGAAAATCCTGGAAGTGGCATACCTTTATTAGCCGAAACGTCTTTCAACCTTTTCGAAGGGCATCTTCTGGGTAAACAATGAAAAAATTTACCAAAATGGGTTTTATATATGCATTATTATCTAGCATAAGAATATGTTTTAGGACCAATCAGAAGGGACAAAAATTATAAAGCTAGAATAATGTTTAGATCAAAAAAGACATTATTTGATCTTGACATAAGAATATTTGTTTTAGCCATTCAAATTTGAGAAATTTTAAGGAATAAACAATGTTTCGATCGGCGAAATAAAAGCGTATAGAAAAACTAAATAAAGAGGGAGCCATACGAAATTTGACATATTCTTACTCTCGAGAAGAAGTGATCAGCATCATAAAGAGAATACGCACCTATTTAATCCAGAAGACCAATAATAATCAAGAAGAGACGCGACAGGACTCTACTGGACTCTGACTCGAATCTTAACAAAACATCTGCTTCTCTATCTCACCTCTACTAGGGCGTGTCGGTTAGTGAAGCTGTCGCCTCCATAGATATCCAAGCGGACAGGAGCCATATCTGAACCCGGCGGCTAACCCGTGTGAGCAGCGAGCAGCTAGGAGTTAGGTTGGCAGGTAGGGTTTACCGACACCTCAGCGGAATAAGCCAGCGATATAACTGGGTCGGGTAGCAGTCTCTATCTGTTTCCTTACCTTTTCTCCTTTTCCTCAGATCAAGGCCTAAAAGGCAATATACTGTGGTCAGATAGACACATGCATTGGCGAACACACTGCTACCGAAATTAAAGGAGAGATGGAGCAACGTCAAGAATGGGCAGTAGTAAGATTATACTCATGTCTTCGAGGCACGAAAAGCAAATGAGGATGCATTCCTAGCATTCAACCTTAAAATAACACAAGATTAGATGAAGAGCGATGAATTTATTAATGTATTGGACTGTTTTAACCTCTTCGTCTTATACAAACATACTTCTAGGAACTGCCCAAAGAAAATAAAAAGAAATGCTCCGAATGTAGTTCTAATTTACAGAGCTGGAGGGACTGCAGGATCCAGTAGAAGAAGTGTGTAAAATGCGGTGGAAGCCATCGTACGATAGCGATGGCCTGTCTAATAAAAAAAGAAATAATCGACAGGAAACGAAGAGAAAAGGCGAAATCGGAGAAGGAAAAGAAGAATCAAACATATGCTAAAGTTGCCAAAGCTACGGCGGAAAAGCTTCAGCCTACGAAAAACATTATATAACTTAAGCACGAAAAATCACTAAATATTCTGGCCCGTATATTACACGCACATGTAATGAATTTTGCCAATCCAGGCTCATATTCAAATATTGAGCAACAACAGAAGAGACAATGTGGTTCCCGGAGAACCTACCTTTGGCAGACATATTGAACATGGAGTCTAATACAGCTGTTCCAGTAAAACAAACGGCTGCAGAAGGAACAGAAGCCCCCAGTCAGGGCCAAAATATCAATCCAGGAATAGAGAGGGACCCAAAGCTCAGACAAAAGAAGACACAAAATGTAGAGGAGAGAATAGAAGTGGAACTACCAATAATCAAAGAGAGCTGCTCAGGAATCAAACGAAAAGAAATAAAAGTGGAAGGAAAGGCGGTGGGTAACGAGGTCATCTGCCACCAAACGCCAAAGGATAACAATGAAGGAAAGGGTTTTAACTTGAGATTTTACGCCCCCGAAGATAGGCTTTTCCCAATTGGAAACATAAGGGATATCATTCTAGGAATTAAGAAAAGAATTTACAAATATGAATTTGGGGGACCATACTTGGATAACGAATTCCAAAAAATCATCATGAGCGGAGACATAAAAATCCCCAAAGAAATTTGTTTCAATATAAAGAAAGAGGAATTCCTAAAGAAAATATGTGGAAGAACAAAGTCCTCCTGAGAAAGAAAAATAAAGAAAACAGAGAAGATCATCAATAGAACCATTATTAATCGCAAAAATGGCTGAAAAAAAAAAATTAAAATAGTAAGTCACAACGTGACATGATGGAATGCAAAAAGGCCTTCGCTATGCAACTCATATTTAAAATTAGACCCAGATGTTATCATCATAAATGGAAGAAACATTGACCCGGACACCAGCCTTATAAAAATATACAACTACACAACAATATATAAGACAACAGCAAAGATTAACTACGATAGAGTAGCTGTGGCCATAAGAAATGACGTGAAATATTCCATACTAAAAGAGTGGGACGAAGCCTACCTAGCCATCAAGATCAAAACTGAAACAGGAGATATACACATAATTGTGAGCTATCAACTTCCTAGGAGAGGCTACGAGCCAATCCCTAACTTCATGGAACTATTCGGCCAAAGCGACCAAGATCTGTTCATGGAAGATCTGAACACCAGTACAAGAGCCTCAGGGCACACCGAAAACTATAGTAACATTTGTAAAAAATTGGATACTCTAATGGAAAGAGACATAGTAGAAAAAATTGGTTCTGACTTCCCAACATACTTCGGCATAAAAAGGGCAACAAAACCGGACATAGTGTTTGCGTCCCATAAATTCCGGTACAATTACCTTATTGAAAGAGGCCCGCCAACCACAAGGGACCATATCAGGTAACAATATTTGCAGACCCCAGCTAGAAGAGATAGATGGAGCCGTAGAAAACCTAATGAAGGCGTTAATCGAAGCAGACCCAAGACACGTTCCAAGAACAACGTTTAAGACTTTACCGCACCACACCCATACACCAGAGATAGCAGAGCTTGAGCTTGAAAACAGCTCTACAAAACTAAGAGATACAATTTATCGATTTGGTCCCCAACGGGGTGATAGGAAACGCATGCTCAATATAAGAAATGAACTAACTGCAATAATTGCAGCAAAAAGAGGCGCCAGCTGGGACCAGTTCGTACAAGCAATTAACAAAGAACTGAATCCACCGAAATTCTAGAAGAAGGTTAACATGGCCAGAGGGAACAGAAAACCGAAAATTAAACTAGCCATTAAGTATAAAGGAGAAGAAGCACAAGAACAACAGCAAATAGAGGCCGCGTTCAAAGACCATTGGAGAAGGATATTCGATATATCCCCAGAGGAAAACAAAAGTTTTGACCGTGAACACGAGAACACGATTGTAGCAGACCTGGAAAGGAATAGAGAGGGAGAGAGATAACGCCTAACCATTCTTGTTCCACTACAATAATGGAAGAACAAGGCGTGAGTCTATAACTCTCGAAGAGTTAAAGGCTACTTTAATCGCCACTAAACAAAGAGCCCCTGACGATTCCGGGATATCCGGCGAGAACTTGGTCAGAGTACCAGATGCCTCTCCTGCTAAAATAACTAAGATCTTCAACGCGACAACAAGCGCCGGGTATTTCCAGGATACTTTGAAAAGAGGCATGATAGTATTCTTGCTCAAGCCGGGTAAGCCTCCAAAGCATTCCGGAAATTTTAGGCCTATATCTCTGCTTGAAACAATAGCCAAACTCCCTGAAAAAAATGATCCGCAGGAGATTGAACCAACACATTGAGAAAAACAATGTAATTCCGATCCTTGGATATAACAGCCCTGTAGGGAAGAAATAAATTTAAGGTTTTCTTAACAGGAACCTCAATGACCAAAAATGCGAAAGAACAAGGTCTGCTTATGTTCAACGCCTAAGTGAGTGGAGACCAAATAGAGCGAGAAGAATTCTTTCCAGTCCTGTTTTGCCTTCGCCGCTACAAAATGAAGCAGCATGCTACCAAAACTGTAAAGAACACGAGGAAATGTGTTCAAAGTGCAGCAAGATGGGTCCACACTCGAAGGACTGCCGCAACAACTTTGAAAGGTGCACAAACTGTGGGCAAGGCAACAGATCAATGGCCATGGAATGCCCAATCAAAAAAGAAATAACCAATAAAAATAAAACCTTAAGAAAACGAAAAGAGCTACGCAGGTCTAACATCACCTATGCTTAGGTAGACAAAGCCGCGTACAACAAAACCGACACAAATAAAACCTACCCAAAGATACAAAATGATGCCTCAACAAATATCATGACGTGTATTCTGAATGCCCACAACGAATTTTACTCAATCAGGATGTTTCGCAAAAGAGCTCAACTAAATGCTCCTTAAAAACGGGATGAGCCAATTATGGTTCCCGGATGCCCCCCTCCCCCCATCAAGGGGCACCCTCCAACTGCAGATCGTTCCAAACACAATAGCTGAAAAGTAAATAAGTGAAATGAAGAATACCAAGCCCAAAACTCAGGAACTAAAAGCTGCAGCCACATATGAAAATCCCTCGCAAACTAAGCTGAAGAAAGAGGCCACGAATAGAAACGAGAGGACAAGGCCGACATCAACGGATTCCACAAACTGCTCGGATTCCTCTGATTCAAAAGCTCCCAAGAGCAAGAAACACATAAAAATGGAAGAAATCCACCAACAAACCACTCGATTTAGATGAGATCAATCTCACCATATACGCATCCATGAAATTCCCCTTCCCTGAAAATATGGATGAAGCAAAAATATTTAATGGAATAAAAGCCATAATTTACAAATGGGAGTATGATGCATCGATCGAGGCTGAAGTGGTCGAGGAAGCCCCTCACCGCCAAAACGTTTTTTTATACAGTGACACGTATGGGCAGGTTTACAACGCCGAATTTAAGAAGAAGAGGAACGGAAGAAAAAGGAACATCACCCAAAAGCACCAGTAGAAGAAGACTGCGTGTAGAACGTAAACAATAGATTAAGGATTCTGGCATTCAACGTTGATGTATGGGAGGGGACATCAACAGCATATGGAAACATATTCCGTGTGCTAGACTCTGACATAATTCTGATAACATAAGGGTTCAACTTAAAATAGCGGGCTACAGAGTGCTCATGAAAAATCACTCTCAGAAAAGGTTCGATAGGGTTGTGATAGCTTTCAGTGGGAACATCACGTTCAGGCACCTCCCGGAACTGGACGAATCCTTCGTGGCGATTGAACTTTCTACATTGGTAGGAAACCTCACGATAGCCGCAGCCTATCAACCCCCTCGTCAAGCCTACCTTCCCGTCACCAACTTCTGCACACTTTTAGGGCACCAGAGAATGGCATTCTTAGGGTGTGACCTCAATGCCAGAGGACGAATAGCAGACTATGGTAGAACTAGCGAAAGAGGCCGGAACTTGGAAATGAGAGTGAATAGGAAAAATATCCAGAGAATAGGGCCGGATTTCCTGACCTATATCACCTAAGGTCAGCCACCAAACCTGACATTATCATGACAAGCGACGTCTTCACATTCAACTAACAGAGCGAACTGGGCTCAGCAATTCCCAACGACCACATTGTGATCCTAACAACCATATCACTTGCGCCGATTCAGCTGCCCGTTACATCGCGTAAAAACTACACCGCTGCCGACTGGGACCGTTACACGAAACTTCTCCGATAATACGCTCCAACCGACCTGAGCCAGGCAAAATTGGAGGAAACAAACTGGCGAGGGTAACGATTTCTATAATTGAGGCGGACCGCCAGTGCGCACCAAACACAGGGTACAAAATGGTAACTGAGCCCAGGTGTACAAAAGAAATGAAGAGGATCGCACATGTGCACAGGAAAGTGTAGGAAGAAACTAGATGGGATGGTCCAAACTGGGAAAGAAGCGTACTACTACACCGGCTAAGCTCTAAACTGAAGGTGTAAATTAACATCCAAAAGGCTGAAATCTGGTACAGCCTTATAGCTGGAGTAGACAGTGAACTGCGTCCAGTCAAATTATGGCACAAAATAGGAAACTGAAAGAACTGCAATGAAAGGAAAAGGCTCGGATTAAAGAGGGCGGACAATACATAAAGGATCCGGCGGCTCTGGAGAAAAGATTCAGAGCATTCTGGAAGAATGTCATTTCTATCACCGAAGGAGACAATTAAGAGTTCTAAAAGGAATTCGAGTGCCATCTGATTGGCGATCTAAATCAGATAAATACCACATGAATCCACACTATCACGCTGACACAGGACGAGAGATGGTTGACCATGGTCATGGTTTTCCAATAACAACGGAGGACGTCATGAGCCCTGTGAAAGCCTTTAAACAAATGGCACCAGGCTAGACGGACATCACCAAAATTAATCAGGTGAATGCCTCACAGCAGATCATTTAGGAGATCACCAACATCTTGAATTCTACCCTGAAGACGGGTTACTTCCCTGACGGGCTAAATAAAGGAGGCCAAAATCATATTTTTACCGAAGGCTGGAAAGACCCCAGATAAACTAGTAAATGAGTTCGTGGGTAAAATCTACGAAAAGCTCCTAACTAACCGTCTCCAAGACAAGCTAGCCGAGCTAGGAGCACACAACCTACAGCAACACGGGCTCCGCAAGGGGCGAGGAATGGAAACCGCCCTCTTCCTCCTGACGGAGAAAATAGCCCACTGCAAAGCTGAGGGGAGATGCGTAGACGTGCTGCTGCGTGATGTACAAAAGGTTTTGGACAAGGTTTGGCTAAGGGGACTACATTAAAGATCCTAAACCTCAAGCTAAACCAAATCCTGGAAATGGATCCTTGTGATTATATCATGGAGAGAAAAGCCAAAATCTCCATCAAGGCCTTCACAGGCCCCGAATTCGAACTCGAGGCGGGAGTTCCACAAAGCAGCTATTTAAGTCCATTACTGTACCTTGTGTACACAATAGACCTCCCTGCTAGGGTTCGGGACGATACGATGTATATGCAGTTCGCAGGCGACATCACTCAAATTGTCCCTAGTTCCTACAGGAACTTGGAGTTCAAGCAAGGGATACAGCTGTCGAAATAAACAACATAAACATATTTGGACAGAAGTGGAAGAACAAAACTAACCGACAAAAATTGTAGATAATTTCAATGAACCGTCGGAAAATTAACAACGTCTTCCTCAACGACGACCTCTACCTGTACTAAGACGAGGGTAAAGTCCTAGGTATACGTTTTACAAAGTCTGGTTTCAAAGCGCACATCAACACCAGTCTCTCCCTAGGCAAAAGAACTTCGGAAACTCTGTAGGTTCCAAGACCTTAACGCACCAAACAAGAAGAAGCTATAGACTGCCTCGGCCGCTCCGCCCTAATTTTTCCGGCAGTGGTAACGCAGATGGCAAGTTGTGCCTCTTACAGGACAATGCAGAGAGTACAAAACAGAACCACCCTGCTAATAGCTGGCGCTAGAAGAAACGACCGTATTAGGCAAACAGTCCTGCATGCAAGACCAGAGCTAAATTCAATTAATATGGAAGTTCACTAGCTAGGGAGGAAACCATGGGAAAAGGTAGAAAGAACAATCGTCACTACTCTCAATAACGACAATATCACAATACCGCAGCAGAAGCAACACAAATTTGCAAGGACATGACTATTCACATCCGGATGAATTTGCGCGATAGAGGCTATTAACCCGATATTTAAGAGTAAATGAGAAAAATCGACAAAGTACAATAACAGAACAGGAAAAAACCAACAAGAACAACTAAAGAACTAAGCGTAGATAAACGAAAAAGAGGCGAAATGCCACTACCGAATTAGACTAACACTGAAATAAGACGAGAAAAAAACCCCTAATAAATACACTACAAAAATATACGAAAGACAAACAAAATATAAAGACGAGGTGCCCATTAATTAAAAAAGGAAATAAGAAATAAAAAAATAAAATAAATTAAAATAAAAAATAAATAAAAAAGAGACGAAGTGCCCACTAAAGAATAAAAGGGAAAAAGAAAAAGAAATCAAACAGAAATAAAAATAGACGAAAATAAAAGTTAGACAAAAGAGGCGAAATGCCCACAATAAAATAAACAAAACTAATAGGAAAACAAAGTTAACACAAAATAAAATCGAAAACTATGACAGAGGAACAAATATTAGGTTGAGGAATAGGTTCTTGCGGTTTTTTTTAATGTTGTGTTGATTTAAGTCTTGTTGACATGATTTGTGCACATATTAAGAAACAATAATAAATAATGAGAGCAAAATTTGTAAAGGTTAGGCTACGTCTATTAACAGCGGAGACTATTAGGCTTTTGCTTAGGCTACGTCTTGAAGCTGAGTAATAAGTCATTGCGGTTTATTTAAAAGTTGTGTTAATTTAATTTTTGTTCTGTACCCTCAAAATGGAATGTCAAGCTGAAAGAAAGGCGTATTTTCGACACTTGTTGTTATTCATTTTCAATCGAGACGGGAACAATGCAAACGCAGCCAAAGCTCGTCGCGATATTTGTGATGTGTACGGAGAAAATGCTTTATCAGAAAGGACAGCTCAATGGTGGTTTTCACGTTTCAAAAACGGGTCATTTCAATCTTAATGACGAAGAACGTTCTGGTCGCCCCATTAAGTTGGATGAAGATCGATTGAACGACCTTCTTCATGAAAATCTTCGTCAATTGGCGTGTGATCAGGAAACTGTAGTGAATCACCTTTATTCGATGGGGAAAGTTAAAAAACTCGGTGCATGGGTTCCGCACGCTTTTTGCTAAAGCAACAAACCTTTAATGCTCCACGATTGCCGCAGGTTTGCTTACTCGTCACAAGGCTATTCGTGGATATAGGAACAGATTTCTTCACCGCATCGTCACTGGCAACGAAAAGTGGTGTGTTTATGTCAACATGAACCATCGAAAATAATGGCTTAGCCCCAATAAGAAACCACTTCCGCGATTAAAGCAAGGACTTCATCCACGAAAGACGATGCTGTGTGTGTGATAGGATTGCGAAAGCATCATTCTTTATGAACTACTTACTTGCAAACAACGAGATTGTCAATCTAGAACTCTACGTTCAACAAATGCATCGACTCGCCGAAGCTATTCGTGAAAAGCGACCTCATCGACGTTATGGAGTCCTTCTGCAACATGACAGTGCTCGTCCTCACATTGCCAATATGACAAAAAACGCCATCCAAACCCTTAATTAGGAAATCCTGCCGCATCCTCCATATTCGCCAGACTTGGCTCTATCGGATTTACATCTGTTCTGATCGCTCTCCAACAATTTGCGGGGCGTTTCGTTCAATACTGATGTGGAATTAAGAACCTCGTTAGACGAATTCTTCGAGTCAAAATCCAAAGATTTTTATTCAGAGGCATCGAAAAACTAGTTGAACGTTGGGAAGAGGGCGTACATAACAACGGAGAATACATTATTGATTAAATTGCATATTGTTATCAATTAAAAATGAAGTTTTTCTAAAATTGTTAATGGTAATGAATAAATTTGATAAAACCGCAAGAACTTATTCCTCTACCCAATAAAACAAATATAGATATAATTATATAAACAGAAGAATCAGAGTGGCATTGCCGGTCAAAAATGCCAACAGTGGAAACACGAAGCAAAGAAACCAAAAATAATAAAAGTAAAGATACGGGAGAAGAAAGAAGGCGATGCCCTCACAACCAGGGCAACTAAAACTTCATGAAATGCGGCCGGGCATTGATACCTCGCGTGGTAGGCAAACTAGTTTTTGGCTGGAGATGGATATTAATTTGTGGTTTTCGTTTCCATATAATAACGGCCTCAACAATGTGCCGTCGTCGTCGGTCACTCTCCCGTAGAATGATAGTAGTATTTATATTTAACATTTCTCTGGTGAGGGTCGTCCGATGCTTTGCAGCATGGCGTTTGATGGTTCCGTCTTGAAGATGCACTGTTAGTCACCGAGACAGTGTCGTAGAAGTCTTTCTAATGTACGAGGAAGTGCGATGGTCAGAGTCACCGACGTTGCATTTGAATTAATACAAGCGATTACACTCCTGTAAGTCGCCAGTCGCGGAAAGCCAGCTATTTTCTTCGACGAGGGCACGAGTTTTCTTTGTTCTGTAATAAATTACTAATTTAATTTGCTTCGTTTGATCGGTGGTGATAACATTGCGGTGTATGATGGCTTTGAGGACTTTTTCGTCCTCCTTATATCTTGTGTTATTGGATGCTTGGTAATAAAGTTCTATTGTATTTAGTTTTTGATTTTTCTGCTTTGGGTTGTGTTATGAGAACATATTCTGCTTTAAGAAATTATCTATTGATGTCTATGGGTAGACGTTGTTGATGAGCAGCTTAGTTACTCTATTTATGTGTCCACTGCTGTCCAGTTTGAAGAACGAGAGAAGGCTCTATTGATGAGGGCCTTCATTACGGAGTTTTTCTATCGGTCCGGACATTCTGACGATCCACTCATGCAGAAGCCCAGATTTGTTGATTTCGCGTAAACTTCTGTCGTTATATGTTATTGTTGAAACTTGACGAGGACGTCGAAAATGGTAACATGGAGTTGTTTTCTTTTTCATGAATGAAGTTGAGGGCTGACTTTTCCATAAAAGTTTGAATAACGGTAAGGACTAGGCTAGGGTTATCTGCATTGATGAATATATCATCGATATATCAGGTGAAGATCGTTGGTATCAAGGAAGAATTGTTCTTGCAAATGGCATCCTCTACTGTTCTCATGTAACATTTGGTGAATAGAACACCCAGTGGAGATCCCATCGCCACTTCGTCGATTTGCCTGTGAATATGACCATCAGGGCCGTGAAGAGGCACTTCTTTGGTACAAGCCTTAAGTAGTTGTCATAGAATCTCTTCAGAGATAGAGAGGGGGATATTATCCGCCGTGTGGTAGATTTTCAGGCAAATGAGCTCGATGGTTTCATCCACGAGAACGTTGGTAAACAAGGATTCGATGTGCATTGAAGACATGAAGCCGGCTGGTTTGGAGATTTCGAGGATGTTAAGAAACTCTTCCGTTGAACTTAAGAAGAAGATCGGCTGACAAGAAGATGGACTCCACTAATAGAACAAATGTATTCAGGATCATTTCCGATGAACTTGGAGTGGTACTAGCGGGGCTCCTCGACTATTCAAACTCGTATATAGCGCTATACCAAAACGATAAAGACGTCGAAAAATTGTTATCGGAGAAGGCAGCGACTGAATTAGAAGAAATCGGCTTAAAAGCGAAAATCCCTCCACAAATCGAGGCGCAAAAGACAGTTTATTGCCGCCAAATTGACCCCTAGATTGGTGATCGCAATGCGGAAGAGATAAAGGAGGAGATTTAAAGGGCTCAAAGTTGGGCTGAGATGAAAGAAAAAAAAAATTAACAGCCGAAGTAATAACATTAAATATACTCACGTATTTAAGGTGATCTTTAGGGAGACCAGTATGGCGATGAAAGCCAAAGAGATCGGCCTTCTGGCTTTTCATTTAAAAATCACCCCCAACCAGATAAAAGGGAAAGACTTCATAAGTGTACAGACGTGCTTCAACTGCTTCGCCCTAGAGAAGCTCGTCCCTTGAGATTGCCAAATAAAAGATTTTAAATGGTGCTCTGAATGTAACAGTAAAACGAATACGTGCCGCGAATGTGCCTCATAAAGCAAGAAATGTTTAAACTGCAACGGAGACCACCGCACCTTAGTGATGGCTCACCCTCACAAATGAGAAATCATCGAAAACAAGAGGAAGAAGAAAGTTAGACCGCAAGAGAAACAGAATATCATATTCGCAAAGGTAGCGAAGGCAACAGTGGAACAGATACAACGCACTAAAATATAATTGAATTGAAACAGGACGAGTCACTGAATATATTGGCGTGCATCTTGCATGATCACGTGCTATATGTAGCCAACTCAGGTTTTTACTCTAAAGAATAAGGGACTGGAGCAGATGTGGTTCCCCGAGAACTCTCCATCGACGGAAATTCTCAGCATAAGTTACAGGCCATCATCATTCGAAAAAGCAAACACCCAACAAAAATTCACAAGCCAGTCCGATGCCTCATCTCCCAACCCACCGGATTCAGAAGATGAGAGGCTCAAAGAGAAAAAGGATCCAGAGCACAGAAGAATCCAGGGAAATAGAGGCTACTCCAGTGAACAACAGCCACGAAGAGGCTGCCCCAATAGATCAAGTGGAAACTCAAGTGATTATTTGCGAGGGCACCATGCCGAGGTCCTGAAGACAAAGGTGAAGGGCGACAAGAGTTCAGTGTAAAGTTTTTCGCTTCGGAGGAGAGACCTTTACCTAAAAACCAATAATGAAATAATCTAGGGGATTAAAAAAAGGCTTCATGAAATAAAAGTATGAAGGCCCATTTATTGACCGAGAAGTTTAAAAAATCCTTATCGGTGGCAACCTGATTATTCCCCAACATCTATGCCACATAGTAATAAGAGAAGAGTACAAGAAGAAGCGCAGCGGGAGAGCAAAATCGCCCAGCATAAGGAAAACCAGCAAAGCAGAAAAAAGGTCAAGTTCAGAAGAAAAATTACCAAAATAATGGCGCAACTTAGAAGACTAAAGATAACACTGTCCAACAATGGTTTGCTACAGAAATGAGAAAGTAGTTTTCTATTGTAGTTTTTTTACATAGATTACGAAAATGACCTTTATTTTTCATGAAATGACTTTAGTTTTTGAAATCTGCACATTAATTTTTGTATTAATATTAGATTATTCAGTATATAGAGGTAGAAAATATTTGTTATTATTTTTATTTTATTTGACAAAAAGTACAAAGATAAGTGGGAACAAAAAGCTTATTCATCAAAAGAAATTAATAAATCCTTTTAATAGATTTCAGAGTGTGGTATTATAAAAATATATTTAAAAAAAAATAATGTTTATTTGGATTTTTTTCAGAATTGCTGAAATCTATACAATAGTCATATATTTTTAGAATATTTAGGCTTCTTTTTATGTACAATAACTTGTCTGTCTCTGTGAAGGGTCCAGCAGAAGTCAGCAAGCATTGCAGAACTCCATTTTCCTTTATAACTATTTTCTATAGTAGCAATATCTTGGGGGAATCTTTCACCATGCTCATCGCTGACGTCTACTGGATTCTCTGGAAAGAAAGTAGATGGGGATGCAAAAAATGCACCTTTAGTGACATACGAGTACTACATCCCAACTCATTATGACCTAATCAAATTCGAAACAAGAATGTGTTAATTTTCTGATTTGTGCCTTCCAAGGAGACCATTACATACACCTTTGAAACTATGGCAGGCCTCAAATTCTGGCTTGCTCAATTTTGCCTCAAACTCACTATCTACCATAAGGTATTGCATCTGAGGCCCAACAAAGATACTTTCTTCAATTTTAGCATCAATAATCTTAGGAAATTTTGTTTTTAAATATAAGAAGGATGTCGGTTTATGCTTTAAGGCTGTTACAAATTGTTTCATTAAACCTAATTTTATGTGAAGTGGTGGCAAAATTATTGTTTTCCTTAGGAACCAATGGTTCACGTATGACATTATGACAACCCACTTGTGTCTCTTCTCTTAAAGGCCATTCAGTGCGTATGTAATATTCTCCCTGAGCTCTACTGTCCCACTGGCACCAAAAACACATGAATTTTGTTTAGCCTGACTGCAAGTCATTTAAAAGGTTTACTACCTTAAGGTCAGCACAAATCAACCATTTATATTCACCGTATTTAAGGCTTTTGAAAATGAAATCTAAATTATCATTAGTTTCTTTCAAATCAACAGAGTGAGCTATTGGTATCGATGGTAGTTTATTTCCATTATGCAGAAGCACGGTTTTACTACTATATAAAGAAGCGTCAATGAAAAGTCTCTATTGACAGGGTTCATAATGTATATGTAGCAGAATGAGGTCAAAGAGCGACCACGTGCCCTTCTCTACCTACGTGGATCCTAAGATCACCGCATGGAGCTGTAAAAGCATGGCTGATCCCGGGTAAGGATGCAGCCTACGCCGTTATCACACAGCCCCAGCTGTATTTGCCTAGGGACTGATTTCATCGTCTCCCAGGACCACCTCTCAGCAAACATTCTGGTCTTTGGTCCAAAGCTCGAAGTCGGTTGGACATTCCTAGCCAACGTTATCATAATTTGCCCTTCCCCCGAAGGAGTCACCGACTTTTCCCCAAAATCTCACGGAGGGCCGTCACAGCCACCTCACCAGGCGCCTATATAATCCTTCGAGTCAGTTTAGTGAGCAGCACTTATAGACTTCGCACCTTTTCCAGTGAACGAGCTGAAGGACGATCTCCTCCCCCGGCGGCTATTTCGATTCGAGTTGAAGCTTAAATCGATCCGTGAACTCTGCCATAGTCAATCGGCAAGTATCTGAGGAGGATTCCCAACCCTGAAGGCTCTACAAGTCCACTCTCATCTGAAGCAAGAGGTTACTTGAACTCTTTCGTCGATTTCATCGTATCCCAACTGGCTCCTTTTCGGCAACGAGCACGTAAGAATTGTAACCGTTGCCGCCTGCAGCTTGATCTTGAATCTGGCTTACCCCATTGGTCCATTATTTGTGTGAACGCTCCGGTTTAAAATCCACCTTTAAATCATCAAACTGAATCTGACCTCTTTAATCCCTTAATTAACCCACCTGTATCTCGCGTGGGCATTTAACCCCGTCTGTTGACCATTCCCTTCAAACTCAATATTTATGTAAATATAAATATCATTTTTGTTGTTAGTAAAGATATATTTTCGTCATTGTCTTTCTTTTGCAACCCTAACGCGTACCAGCTACCTGTTAATCTTTGGCCAACTTGCACTCTGAAATATTTGTTTTAAAAGGACCCCGCAAAGTTAATAATAAACCATACCCATTGGACTCATAACAATTTCCCCTTTCAATAACGGTCTTCGACCAACTTCGGTCCGAAGTCCCATAGTACCTACGTATATATATATGTATATATATATATTTATATATATATATATATATATATATATATATATATATATATATATATATATATATATATATATATATATATATATATATATATATGTATATATATATAAAGTCTGTCCATTCTACGACATATACTTATATATACATTACTCTATTATATAATCTAGTTATCAGGCGTGTCAGGGCCTTTAAAAGCTCTTTGGAGAGATTTTTTTAAAGGCAACCCTTTAACTTTATTGCAATTTTAAAAACTGAGACCGTTTGAGCTGCAACAAAACAAAACAGCAAACAACTCTGCCATATTTATTTATCACTTAGTGTTTTTATTTGTGTTAGGACCGACAACCTTTAATGAGAACATTTTCTCAAGCGACAGAATTTCTCCCACGGTCACTTTAATCCCCCACGGATTAGTAGAGTCTGAGCCCTTCTCATCTCACGAAGACTCCATTCTTAGAGAAAGTTTTTGAAGTTAATCCTTGGGACATCGAGACGTTCGGTGTCGCTCAGCTTCTTCCTCTCCTTAGCTCGAAGCCCCGAAACCTATGCGAATCGCTTCCCTCAGAAGCTACGGTGGATTTCTCCACCCTCAAATCCGAACTTCTCGCGGAGTACAATATGACACCTGACTTCTACCGCGCTAAATTTCGCCACGCCCGCATCCAACCAAATATGACCTTCCGTCATTTTGGATATACTCTTTCCAGTACTTTTAATTTTTGGTTAGACGCATCGAAAGTCCCCCGCGATTATGAGTCACTGATAGATTTTGTTCTAAGGGATCAGTTGCTGGCGTCGCTAACTCAAGAGATCCGCTCCTTTATGAGGGATCGTCGGTGCCACTCCTTCAAATAGTGCATAGAAGAAGCAGATGTATATGCGGCGAGTCACAACTTATACCCGAAGGAAAATAAAAAGCCTCCCCCTTCATCCCCCAAGAATAAAATTAATAATTCGCGGTTCTCTCCTAAGAACTCCTCAGAATTCACCCAGGTTACGGGCCCCTTTAAGCCCAGAAATTTCCCTCCATCGGAACCCCGTGATGTCAAGCCCCTCATATCTAATTTCCTGGCTTTAACTTTTCCCCGTAGGCCAATCATATGTTTTGCCTGCGGTGTCGAGGGCTACACGCGCCCAAATTGCCCCCCCCGACCCCCCCAAAAATTCCCACCTCCGTGGTAATCCCATTTACCAAGTCCACCAGGAGAAAGTTCGACTACGTGCCCTTCTGTAATCACGTCGATCCTGAGATCACCACATGGAGCTATGAAAGTATGGCTGATCCCGGGTAAGGATGCAGCTTACGCCGTTATCACACGCCCCACCTGTATTTGCCTAGGGACCGATTTCATTGTCTCCCACGGCCACCCCTCAGGCAAACCTTCTGGTCTTTGGTCCGAAGATTGAAGTCCGTTGGACATTCCCAGCCAACGTTATCATAATTCCCCCTTCCCCCGAAGGAGTCGCCGACTTTTCTCAAAAATCGCACTCGCGTCTGGAGGGCCGTCAAGGACGCTCTCCTCCCCTTCGCGGCGATTTCGATTCGAGTTGAAGGCTAAATCGATCCGGGAACTCTGCCATAGTCAATCGGCAAGTATCCCCATCTGTGAACTCTGCCATGTTCAATCGGCAAGTATTGACATCAGTGAACTCTGCCATAGTCAATCGGCAAGTAACTGACTAGGATTACCAACTCCGAAGGTCCTACAAGTGCTCCCTCATCTTGAGCAAGAGGTAACCTTACTTTTTCAGTCGATTTCATCGTACCCCAACTGGCCCCTTTTCGGCAACGAGCACGTAAGAAATTGTAACCGTTGCCGCCTGAAAATTGATCTTGAATCTGGCTTATCCCATTGCTCTATTATTTGTGTAAACGCCCCGGTTTAAAATCCCTCTTTAAATCACCAAACTGAATCTGACCTCTTTAATCTCCGCCTGTGCGACCATTCACTTTAAACCAAATATTTGTGTAAATATAAATATCATTTTTGTTGTTAGTAAAGATATATTTTTGTCATTGTCTTTCTTTTGCAACCCTAACGCGTACCAGCTACCTGTAAATCTTTGGCCAACTTGCACTCTGAAATATTTGTTTTTAAAGGACCCCGCAAAGTTAATAATAAACCACCCCAACTGGACTCATACCACAACAGTATATCTAATTCTTCAAAGAGACGTGGAATATTATTACATTAGCATAAATTGTTTGATTGTAATTGAAACTTAGTAATTCGAACATCTTGTGGTACTTAATTTTTTTCTTTCAGTCTTGAGGCCAGTAATTCACTCTGTTGCTTTTGAAGTTTAGATCTCTTACAAGATCATCTTGATCAAGTTGTGAGAAATGTTTTGGAGTAGTATCAACAGTTTCAGGAACATAAATTTCAGTTTCTGGTGTACATGATTCCATATCTGATTCATCAGAGTTAGACAAAACAATTTCTGCAGGTGGTTCAGGTAGTGGAATGTCTTTTGAGTGAGGTATAGGCCAAATAGCAGATCTAAGGTTGGGATATACAACAGCTGAAGCGCACTTCGTTGTTTTACCTAAATGTATGGAAATTATATGCATAAAATTTAAAGTTATGTACATGTCTCTGTGATTAAAATAAATTGCTTCTAAACTTAATGAATTTCTTATTTTTCAAAAATAATATTGCATTATACTACTTCAAAATATAGGTACAGTGGACAATAAACAATTACTTACTTTCTATGTCTACTAAACAGAAATAACAGTCAGTGGCATAATTTTAGGGCTCTCGCCATACCATTGGAACACCAAATTGAAGGATTTTTATTTTTCCTTTAGACCATTTTGATAAAGAATTAAAGCATGTCGTGCAACAGATATGTGGTACCCATGGTTTATCTTGGTCGCCAATTTTACATCCAAAATACAAATTATATAGTTTTTCACTAGAGAAGAAATTTTTCTCTGATTTTTTAAAATCTTACTGAACCACATATATAGATTAATCGTCATTTACAAAGCAGACTGAAGCAGGGAGAAACATAAGAAGAAATATTTACAAAGAAGACACACGTATATGACAGATGGGGAGATTAGGATTATAAGGGCATTAACAGGTACTTGGATTCCAACCCTATTAAAGAATTAAGCCCGATTCAGTATACATTGTAAAGGACGATTAGTCGACATATGTGGTTCAGTAACATTAAAAAAAATAGAAGAAAAATTACTTCTCTAGTGAAAAAACTATATAATTTGTATTTTGGATGAAAAATTGGCGACCAAGATAAACCATAGGCACCACTTATCTGTTGCACGACATGTTTTAATTCTTTATCAAAATGGCCTAAAGGAAAAATAAAAAGCCTTCAATTTGGTGGTCCAGTTTAATTTACGAAAATAGTTTCATTATGTAGATTATCATACCCTTTTCAGTCGTATACGATTGAAGAGGGTATGATAAACTACATACTAAATCTCGGCTCGTAAATTAAACTTTTTGCTCCTATACAGTGGTTTCACTATCATATATATATATATATATATATATATATATATATATATATATATATATATATATATATATATATATATATATATATATATATATATATATATAAGGTAAGAGTCGATGTGGTATACATGCACTGTTGAAGTTCACAGCAGTGGCAGCTTTATTGATTTTAACTTGTATTATCTTTATTTTTCTTACAAGTTTTTTGTCTGGGTCTTTTAGGGCGAGAAAAAACATTCGCAAAAGACATATTTTATTCCGAGGCGTCTTTCGACCGTGGTCGGTCATATTCAGGGAATGAAAGGAAATGAAAAGAGAGTTGGGAGACAAGGAACAGCTCTCCCCCCTCCCGCCCCTTTGGCTCTCATGGAGTGGACAAAAGTGGACTTATTTAATCATCAGACCTACAGCTTAACGTGCAATCCGAACCACGAAGTGTCGCTTGTCTCTAATTATAACTTTGCAGTTCATCGTGACCCTGTCCCACGTATCTAATGTGAGTCCCGTGTACGAATGCGATTATAAAAAAATAGATGTTGAAAGCTGAAAGAAGTAAGAGGTTTACAAAGAGATGCTATTTTCCTGGATATCAATCAGGCTTATCTTTGTCTATTATAGGTAGTTATAGCTAGTGTGATAAAGTTAGAAAATGTGTATTTGCTTGAGTATCCCGCATTGATGTTTTTTTTGTATATGTATCTATTTTTAATATGTCTACGTAGCGTTTGTAATTATGAGGCATTCAAACCGTTATTAGTAATTATTGTTACTAAAACTGGTATAGGTTGCTATCTCTCTATCTATTTTTTCGTATTCCTATCCTAGTTGTAATTGACTATATGCTATTCTCTGGTGATGCTTCGGTTATTTAATTACTCTTAGTTGTCGTCGAATAGTATTATTCTTCTCTAGGAGTAGATTTCCTCTTTTTCCTCTTCTCCTTCTTTTACAATCCTTGGGAAACTTGGGAATAACCTGTGTGATCTACATCCTTCTCGTTGGGCAATTTTTGGTTAATTCAACTCCTACTTCATTCTGTCTTTTCTAGACTCTCCTTCCTCTTTTTGCAATTATTCTGTTAAGTTGCTTTATCTTTGCCTCCCTGTGCAGGTCTCTTAGTCTTCTTCTTTCTCATCTTCTAGTGTTTGTTATTAAGTATATGGCTTTGTTTTGGACTTTTTTGAGTCTTACTAGGTTACTTCTCTAGATCTTGTACATCGCTATTTCTGGATAGATAATCGCGGACTGTACTATGGATCGATAAACTTTCCTCTTGTTTTTCATGCTTAGGTTAACTAACCTGTACAGTAATGCCAGGCCGCTTTTTCCCCGATTTACCCTCTAAATTACGTGCTTTTTAAACCTGATTTCACAATGGTTAGTCCAAGCACCTTACCTTTATTGTCCTATCTGTAGCGCTGTCCTTCTACATATACATCTGAGATGCTCTTCCTGTACACGGGTACCAATTTAAATTTATTCCTGTTTGTTTTAATTTTCCATTTTTCTCCGTATATATTAATGCTTCGTATCTCTTCTGCAGTCACCCTAGCTAACATTGTTCCGTTTCTGTAGGGGCAAACTATGATCTGGATGACGTCGTTGGCAAATTGGATGTTCAGGCAGCCCTCATTTCTTGGTGGTGGTATATCTACTGTGTAGATTTAATAGAGAGAGGGACTCAGACTCCCGCCTTGGGGCAAACCCGCAGTGAGCTCGAATATTTCTCCCTGATGTCGTCCTATTTCCACAGAAGCACGTCTCTCCATTAATAATTATAAAAAAATAATTTCGATCTTATTGTTCATTACCAATCTGAGTATCTTGAGTTGCATACCTTTTTCCCATACTTTGTCTAATGCCTTAGACACGTCCCGGCATACGATGTCTACGCTCATTTTTTCTCCCTTTGCTTTCGCTATCTTTTCAATCAAGACTGCAAGGGCCATCTCCGTGCTTCTCTTTTCCCTGAAGCCAATTTTGCAGCTGTTTATCCGGCCATTATTATCGAGGAATTTTGACAGTCTGTTATTTATTATTTTTTCCAATACCTTACTGATGAAATCTAGTAGCGAGACGGGGTGGTAGTTACCCATTTGATCTGGGGGATTTCCCGCCTCGGGTATGAATATCATCCTTGCCACTTTCAATTCATCAGAAAAGTATCCCGTCTTCAAGCACGCATTGAAGACGTTTCTTACTCCCTATAGTATGTTCGGGGTTGCTTCATATAATTTAATCTGGTAAGTCCCGATCTGCCTGGGGCTCTCTGTCGGAAGCTCTTTCATCGAAAAAGTGGAAGGGGCATGTCCTTTCGATCTCCCCATTGAGTTTGCCCAAGATCTAATATTCGAATTCAATGTCATAGTTCTCGTTCTCTCCTTCGCTAATTTTGAATACATTTCTTCAATGCTCTCTGAATAATGCCTCTATTTCTTCTTCATCCTCTAAAATGTTGTTCCTTGCATCCTTAATTTTCATTTTATCCCTTACTGTCCGTGGCTTTAATCTGTTGATATGTTTCCAAAATTCCTTTGGTGATGTTTCCACATCTATTTTCTTGATGTGCTGATCCCATTTCTTTTTCTGTTCTTCCAAGTTAGTGTTATTAGTTCTCTTTTCTGTCTTCTGGGTGCGATGTATGCTTCCCTTGATGTTCTGAATCTTTTTATATTTTCTGCCGCCCGGTCGACTTCCTCACTCAAAGCCATCATTTCTGGTGTCCACCTAAATTGTTTAATGGTTTGGAACGAGTTAATGGGGACGGCCCCATTCTCTGCCTTTTTAATTTCTTCTCTGATCCTATCCAACTCCCCGTCGATTTCGTCTTGAGTGGCTTTCCCGAGCGGGCTTGGCACGTACGTCTGAAGTAATTCTTTGTACTTATCCCAATTCGCTCTATGGAATGCCTAACATTTCTTCGAAGGGATTTGTATAGGCTGCTTGTTTATATGCATTAGATCGCAGTGTGATCACTGAAAGGATCATCTACTGGTTCCTTAAAATAGTTAAATGGCAGATTAAAGTTAGCCAGGTAGATGTCGGGTTTTGTTGCGTGATCTCCTTGTAAGTATGTAGGGAAATTGGGTCCCAGTGTTTGAAGTATACGTCTATTGATAAGCGCGTTAAGTTGTTTTCAGACTCTGTTTGGATTTCTGTACCCAGAAACCCCACAATAGGCGTTTAAATCGCCCATCAAAATGAACGGTATCCTATAGTTGAATAATTTAGTAAAGTTTTGTACGGGTAATTGGGAGCACCTGGGTGGCTGGTATCCAGTTGAGACAATGATTTTGCTTAATTCCATTTTAATTTCTACAGCTAAATATGCGTCCTCCAATCCCTCTATTGTTTTGTACTGCAATCCTTGATTGACAGCTATTGCCGCTCAGTCGTGTGTTTCTCCTGAACGATTTGTGCTAATAACATTGTAGTTCCATATCTTTAATTTCTCGTTTTCTGTGTTTCTTCTATGTTCTGATATTAGTATAACATCTGGGTCAATCTTTCTGAATAAGTTTCCGTACATAATTTCCTTGTCTTTCCATCTGCATCTGTTAATTTGTAGAATTTTTAATTTCTTAATATCCATAATACAATTGTCCATTTCCGTTGGTTTATTCGTTTTACGTTTTGTGTGTCCTTTCTCTTAAGTTTTCAGGGGCTTCTTCTTTTCCTGGTTCTTCTTTCGTTTCTCCAAGGTTCCCCCTTTGCTGGTTGTATTCGAGGGTCCTTCTGGTAATTCATCTCTTGGTGATGGACCCTTTTTACTTGCGAATTTCGATTGGTTATATCTTTGGGCTTTCCTACGAGTGACCCTGGTGCACTCTTGCTCTGTGTCGTCGGAGGTATTTTCAGTCTCTAAGTCATCGCTGTTTGTGTCCTTTTCTCTTTTTGCTGCCTGTTGGTTTCCTTTCTCCTCTTCGATTAACTCATGCTTTGTCTTTTCTGTGACTTGGATTTTGAAAATGGCCGATTAGTCAACATGCTGTTGACTGTTGTTGTGTAACTTCCACATTAAGCTATGTTCATCACGTGAGCATGTAATATACAAGTAGGTATTTTCACGTTGAGAGTACCATCCAAATTTATCTGCATTGGTCCCTTTTTGCCATTGATGCGTATGAATTTCTATTTAGGTTGGGCGTTATTTCTGTTTGACTCTGTTTCTTTTCTATTTATTATTTCTCTTCTTCTGGGACACATCATGGTCATAGTTCTGTGTCACCTTGGCAGTTCATGCATCTTTTAACTGTGTTGTTGCAGTAACGTCAAAAATGGCATTCAGCTTCACATTCAGAACAGATGATTAGCTCTTTTGGGGGGCAATTTTGCGTCCTGTTCTTCTAACGCATAACATCGGAAGCATATTTGTATGCTTGTGAAGACGTCTGTATGTGGGCGTATGGAATTCTCGTGTTGAAAGCGAGAAGTCCTTGGTGGATAATCCTTGAAGTCATTCCGGTAGATTCGCAACTGACATGGAAAACGTGAGTGTGATCTTTAAAATTGACTACCTCTGCTATCTTGAGCCATTTTTGTCCCTCTTGTAGCTTTTTTTATTTTTTGCCATGAGTGTTCTCTTACTCAGGACTCGAGTTTTTGGCGGATGACATTTCTGTTAGCTGTGATTTGTCTGTAACTTGCAGGCTAGAAAAGAGTCATCGCGTGTTTGAATGAGGGAGGGGTGTATAGAGTGCTTTATTATGATCGCTGATCCTTGGTGCAGTGCTTGTGGAGATAGATATGTGTGGTAGCCTGCAATGCGAAGTATGTTGTTGGAAGGGTGTAGACTGATCGAGTTCAAGAGTATTATGTCAGGTCTTTGTGTGTTTAGGACCAAGTTGGCAACAATATGGCGAATACCGTGCCAACTGCGTCTGTTTAATTGATTGTATTATGTTGAGGCGTCCTATTGACGTGGACGCCGTACGCTTGAGGCTGATTTAGCCGGGACCGTTTGTCTCTCCTTGGTTATTTTTCAGGAGCGATTTAATGGGAGTGGAGAGGTTGTCAGTGGTGTTATTGGGTGGGCAGGCCGTGGTACAGGGGAGAGTGTGTACTTTGAAGGAGGGTTAGAGAAAGTGGGAGAGTGGGTGGTGGTCGTAGAAGAAGGGTTGGGGAGAGTAGAGTCTAGGAGGGGGTAGTTAGAAAAAGAGGAAGAGGGAGTAGAGCTAGTAGATTGGTGGCTAGAGATAGTAGGGGAGATACAGATTATGAAAGGGATGGGTGGAAGAAGGAGATGAAGGAACAGTTGGGAGGGGGTTGGTCGGCTTTACGCGTGGTTGTGTGTGGTGGGGGGTGGGTCACGGTGGAGTTTTTTGTTTAATGTGGAAGGTTGTGGAGGGTGTGGCTGGCGTGGGGAAAGTGGAGGAGGTGGCGGTTGTGGTATCAATGGGAGTGAGGTTGGATGCTGTGAAAGGGGTGATGGGGACGGAAGGAGGAGGGGTTGGGAGCAAAAGGGGGAGGAGTTGAGGCTGCCGAAGGTGGAGTACTGATGGTAGGGAGTTTAGGTATAAAGCAGGAAGGAGTGGTAGCTGTAGGGGGGGGAGAGGAGGCGTTAGGAAAAGAGTTGGGAGTAGTGGCGAAAAGGGAAGGTAAGGAGGGTACAGGGGCGAGAGGGGCAGAGACAGAAGGGCGGGAGGAGGCAGGAGCGTGGTGAAGGGGGGGGGGAGGTAGGTCCAGTAAGGAAGGTGTTCGCGCCCGCCGGGGTGGGGAGGAGTGCGGTCTCCTGTGTGTATGCTCGTCGATTAGAGCAAACACCTTCTCGGGGAAGGTGATCTGTTCTAAACTGTGCGAGGCAAACAGTGTATTGAGTATGTTTGCGTATAGTCGGGCGTCACCCCTCAACATGTCGTTTGCCACCATTGAAAACAAGGCGGCCAGGTGTAGCTTTGGGTGTGCGGTCTCGTTGGGTGTGTGGTGTGGGGTAGGGGTGGGTGTCGGAAGTAGTGGAGGTCTCTGGGTGTAGGGTGTTTTGGTGGGGTTGGGTGTCTGAACATGTGGGAGTCTTGGTTGCTGCTGGGGTAGGGTGTGTTTGGGGTAGGACAGGAAGTAGTGTAGACAGCGTTGCGCCGGCAGCAGCAAATGTTCTTGTGAGGAGACGAGGGCCGAGGGCGGAGTATGTGGTTGTGTTGGTGGGTTCTGGACGCCGTATTGTCGCTACGGCGTCAGAGCGGGCCTTACTTAGGTAAGGGTATTTAGGGTTGACGGTGACATGGTCGCCACCGCAGTTTGTGCAGAGGGGTGAAGTGACTGTGCAGGTGGTGTAGTGGTGGCTCACTATACTACACCTTGAGAAGACCAGGTCTGCTTGGCGGTTTCATGTCTCGTGTCCGTTTTTGTAACACCAGTGGCACTATGTGAGTTTTATGTTCAGCTGTGTCTCGAAGTTATGTGGATGTGTTAGTGGGCTGCAGACCTTGATGCCTTGGTCTAGCAGCAGTGTTTTTTTTGTTTGTCAGACAGTGTAATTACTGCCCATTGTTTTGTTGGGTTGTAGTAGAAGTCTCTGATGACCTTCTCCCCATACTTCTGTCCGAGGTGTGTGTGGAGGTCATCGGTAGAGAAAGCCAACCATAAGGGGTTGGTCTTGAGGACTCGTATTTGGTGTTTTTGTGTACACCGTCGGGTAGTTTTGTATGAAGGTCTTGTGCGGCTAGTGTGTCAGCCGCAAGTTCGTGGAACTTGACTGCATCCTCCTCTGAGCGGAAGGCGAGTTTGTGGCCTGTGTGGGTGTTTATTATGTTTGTGATTGGTGTGTCATGTGTAGCGGCTAAGTTGAGAAGTGTCTGTTAATTGTTGGTAGTGGGTGTTTTTTCTGTTATGTTTAAGAGTGTGAGTGTGGATGTGTTGTTGTGTACCATGATGAGGATCGCTTTTTAAAACTTTCATTAGAGGGGGTCCCCCGCCCGGCCAATAATGACCCGGGGAAAATGACTCAATATTTATAATTATGAGTTTTATTTATGCATTATTATCTAACATTAAAATATGTTTTAAGACCAATCACAGGTGACGAAAATTATAAAGCTAGAATCAAGGTTTCAATGTTCCAAGCTCTATTATGTAAAGAATTACAAAAAGAATTTTACATACTCTAGACGGATTGAAGACTTCATTGAATCAACAACTCTAACTTGCTATATATAATAAAGCCCCTGTTCTTAATTGCAAAATTTGCAATCAAGTATACATGGGCGAAAGCAGCAGATTCTCCAAGAGAATGAAGTAACACAAATGCGACATGCGCCGTGGAAGCTTTTCTTCTAATTTGTTTCTCCTCCTGTCAAATGAGAACCATTCAATTGACAATGATAATGCAAAACTAATTTATAACTCTCACAATTATATACATAGGTGTCTAATAGAATTAGCTCTTATAAAGGAGATTCCAAACTTTAATACTTCCGATAGGCAATTCAACAGTAATCCCTCGATAAGCAGGAGATTTGTCCTTCCTCTACTGAAAAATCTCGCTGCTTTCCCATACCGCCCACATCTAATTAAATTCTGAGCTGTAAATTTGTGTGCCCCTGAGTTAATCATCTCTGTATTCATTACTCTACCAGCGATTGAAGATGACGGTTGTATCCGTCGAAACCTGGTTTCGCAAATAAATTGATCCTAACACTGTGGTTTCTTTCCTGCATTTACTTGTACGTTCCATGTACTTCTTTGGATATATATATATATATATATATATATATATATATATATATATATATATATATATATATATATATATATGCGACAATCTCAATCAAAAGAAAACAGAGTAATAGTTCGAAGCAGTTAGACACGTCTTTATGGTTTAAAATATATATATATATTTATATTTAAAACGATAAAGACGTGTCTAACTGCTAAACTATTACTCTGTTCTCTGTTTATTAGGATCGTCGAAACGTCGGACAATTAAGGGGAAAAGTCCGCCCCACTTTTCGAAAATCCCACTTTTCCGAAAGTTCGTATTTATTAGCCTAAGAAACAACAGCAAACGACCGCTCAATAACAACTCAAAACATAAAAGAGAAAACAGAAAAAAACAGCACTTATTTATTTACATCCATTTCGAATCAGAGTCGGTTGACAAAGGAGGTGGAAGCACATAGAAGGATGAGGTTGATGGCTTGGATGATTGAGAAGTAGTTTTTGGAGTGTTGTCTAGGGTTTGCGTTTTTTGCCGAAAAAAAATATATATATTTTTTTTTATTCGAAAGATTGTGTTGGAGGTCGATAATTTCACAACAAAGTCCCTCACTGAAGTGTAACGTAATGCCACAAATTCTTTTGGCCGCCTTTTAACAAAGGTCATCAGCTTTTCGATCATACTCGTATCTGTCGCATCAGAGAGCTTTAACATTTCCTTCTCCTCCTCTTGGCTATCGTCATCACTTTCATCGCTGTCAGAAATAAGATGTAATTCATAAGCTATAATCTCCTCCTCAGTCATTGTTTGGTGTCTAAGATCACACTCATCAATTTGCCCCATGACTCCACCTGGTCCTCTGTCGTCTCCTCTTTTCCTGACACAAGTCCTTGTATTTAAAGTCCTCAAAGTCAATAACAGGACAGTCGACATTATGTAACAAGGTCTTCCATGCATTTACTAGCGCAGTAACTTTGACACTTAGCCATGCTTCCGCAAAATTAAAGATTGCAGAGCAAATGTTTTATGCCTTGAGATTTCGAAGTGTTCTTTCTCCTCTGGTGTTTTTATCGGCGTCTTCTTCCGTTTCCCCCACTGCCATGAACTCAGACAGTAACAGTCGCCGATAGCCTAACTTAGCTCTTGTATTAGGGAGGTGGTGTTAGGAGGAAGAAAAAGAACACGAATCCTCACAATTAAAGCAAGAAGTCTGTTTATTTCAGGATGGGCAGGGGCGTTATCCAAAAGCACAAGTGCTTTGACTTTATCTTCGGTGATCTTGAGAGTGTCTCGCTGAAAAGTAACAATCTCTGCAACGCTATGTTTAACCCTTTGCCTGCTGCCAGGATAATTCCAATGGGCGTGCTGTGTGCGGCAGATATTAATTTTTTTAAATCTAACTATTTACTATTTTTTTTAGCCGCCTAGTTATTTTTTCTACTGCAATGATTATAAAAAATATGTTTATCATTTTGAAAATGCGCTCGTTTCGGTTCCAAGGGCACTTTGACAGTTCGCGGATTTATTCCTTCACATCCGTGACAAATACGAAATACTCCTTCATAATAATATTATTATAAATTTTAACCGTCTCTTTCTATTTTTCACAATAATTCAATTTAACCGGATCTTCCTATTTTTCAAAATAAAATTCAATCTTTTAAAAAAAAATATTAAAATATCAAAGCACACCTTCGAACACGTGGACAACACGCAAAAATTAACAGCTGAGAAAGGAATATCGTGTGATTTACTGATGTCACTCCCATTTTCTTTTTCTTTATTTTATGAGTTACTTACATAATTTTATTTTTATTTCTAAATAGACATAATTTGTATGTTTGCTTTCACTTATTGTAGATCTAAAAGGCTTTCTATAACGTGGATAAAAGAAATATTTGTAAGCAACCTTATATTTGGTTTATCACACACTATTTTGCGCATAACATATTGTTGCATTGCATCGATTCCCCCTAACTCTTCTTCAATTTTTTTAAAAATTTGGCATGTTCTTTCTATTGGAACGAAATGTTCCACTCTTACAATTAATTGCACAACACAAACGTTTTTACTTCCATGAAGTACTCAAAAGCAACTCAATTTTGTACGCATCCATTTTTTTGAGGTGAAACGGTGTCATTCACTTTGTATGAATTTCTTTGCTTCCAAACATTATAATAGGCATTTGTTTTGTGACAATTATATTTATCAAGTCTCCGTCGATAAACTGTTTAAAAATAATTTATTTATTTTGAATTTACCGTAGTTAATGAAGAGGAAGTCAAACCTGATATTGAAGATTCAAACGTAGGCACTGAAGGCATAAACCAAAGGCCAAAGACTAGCCGCCTCGTCCGTTTGCCTGGTAATCAGCATGCTGAGTATAAGACTATTCGGTCATATTGATAATATTGTAAAATTTTAATTACTCTTTGCATTTTTCCAAACATATTTTGTAATAAAATTTATCAAGCATTTTATCTTAAAGGGAAATTTACTGCTTTTAAAAATATTAAAAATAAAGGCACACTTTCGGACGCGTGGAAGCATGCCAAGATATTATGTATCAGCTGAGAGAAGAATATGTAGTTTACTGGCCTTCTTCACATTTACTTCCATTCTCTATTCGATTAGTAACTTAAATAATTTTTTTTCTAAGTGCATATTTTTTATATTTCTATTAGCTAATAGTAGATTTAAAATGCTTTCTATAGCGAGGATAAAAAAATATATATATTAAAACTGTATTGATTTACAATTGAAATAATTATGTACATTGAACTAGAAATCTTTTTCTGTATGGTAATTTTTAAAACAAAGTGGAGCATATAATGGTACTTCACATTCACCACAGATGTAATTTGTTTGTTGATATTTTTTCCCAGTTTTTGTTGTTTTGGCGCATACATGACAATTTCTTCTTGAAAGAAGAGGCTTCATAAAAACAATACTAACATCAATAGGCCGCGATGGTCGATTACCAATATGTCTTATATTAGAACTTCGATGTTTTTTATATTTATCTACCATTTGTGCAATTACACCGATTGAAAAATCCAAAATCGTTTTCTTTCTTTCGTTCGTTTAGAAAAGATAAGTCAACAAATGGAAGAAAAACTCCATGTACCATTCTATAGTTTTATGCACACACTCTATAACATTTTTGTTGTTGTACTCAATCACACATTTAGGTTTTAAAATGATGTTATCATCTCTATCCCTTTTCCCGCCGTCACACATTTGATCATCATGCACACTTGTAAGAAACTGTACATTTCATTTATCACACCATTTTATGCATAATATATTGTTGCATTGCATCGATTAAACCTCCCCCTTCTTCATATTTTAAAATTTAGGCATGTTCTTTCTATTAGAACGAACTGTTCCACAAGCCCCAGTCTTATTTTCTAGTAATTTTGCAAAGAGATCAGGACTTGTACATCAATTGTCAAAAAAAAAAAATCATGGCCCTTATTCAAGTAGGATTCAAGCAGTGTCATCACAACTGAGCCCCTCACACCTCCTTCATTGTCGATAGTAATTCTGTACCGGTTCCAGTATAAATTATCAAATCTATTACGTAACCAGTCTTACAATCGTACAATACAAACGTTTTTACGCTGGATTTATGTCTTTTATTTGGATTAGATTGTCTGTAATGGAGTCTTCTTCGCCAAAAGAGTAGACTTTCATCTATGCAAAGGTCTTTGAAAGGAATCAACTTTGATTTAATTTTCTGTCTAATCAGTTCCAAGACAGGTTTAATTTTTTCTATCTTGCTAGTTCTTTCAATTGTATTATCACTACAATGTAAAAGCCTCAATATTTGCAGAAAGCGATCTCTTGACATGAGTTTTCTAAATATTTTCTGTTCGTGAAGTTAATTAGTTGATCAGTAATCATTTAGCCAAATACCAAAAACAAGCGAATTTCGTCGGCGTCCGTTTCTTTGAAGGTTTCCGGAAAGGCGGCAATTCGGTTTGTATGAATTTATTTGCTTTAAAAATTTATAATGTGCATTTGGTTGTGTGAAAATTATATTGATCACATCATCGTCCATAAACTGTTCAAAATAATATATATATTTTTAATTTTGTGTAATTAAACATGAAGAAGTCAAACCTGAGTGTGAAGATTCAAACGCAGGCAGGAAATTCGAGCCAGATGCCCAAGGCCAAGTTGTGGCTCGCCGCGTTCGTTTGGGTGGCCGAGGGTTGGACTCTTCATTTTCGTCTGTATTGTGATTATTTTCACTATTTTCTTCGTCTAAAACTTGTATATTATCATTGTCAAATTCAGATAACGATTCACTGAGTCAGCCATCATCGCTAGATATACTGCTTAGGTTATCTGAGTCTACATTTTCGAGCAAGTCACTTGACTCATCGCCTATTTGGCCCTTTAAATTTAGTTTGCAAAATTGCTGAACTTTTCTACTCGACATTCTGAGAGGTGCTGATTTGCAATGGAAATATTTCAAACATAACAACTGAGAGAAGAGTGCCAGAGGAAACTACTTACAAAAAGTTTAAACCTTAGGGCAATAGGAGAAGAAATAATAGATTAAATCCATATATGGCCGATTCGCAGTCAACCGTTATTTATGATTCTATCCATATAAGCCGATTAGCAGTTAAAGGGTTAAATAAGGCATCTCTAAAAATAAAGCTAGTAAACCAGGCATTCTTGCTGCTGTAGTAATGCACTGGTAAATTCGACATGCAGTTTTTAAGGCATCTCGGCTTAGCTGATTTACCAACAACAACGGGAGAAAGGCGATGGCTCCCATCTGCATTCGCCACACACAGGATAGATATTCTAGACTTAACAAGTTTTCGCCCCTTAGCCTTTCCAATACGAGGATTAATTTGAGTGTTCTCAGGAAAAGCACGCCAGATCAACCCTGTTTCGTCCAAATTGTAGACTTGAGAAAGCAAAAGGTTCTCCGAATCCAAGATGTTGCATATAGTTTTGAAAAATTCCTCGATCTCTTCCGTAGGGGCATCAACTGATTCACTCTCTTATGAGCCTTTTTAGTCCGAATCGCTTTCTGAATCGCCATAACCAACCCTCTGAATCCTGAAAATTTTTAATATTCATTTTCTTGGCCGAACGTACCGCAGCCTCCTTATTATGTTGCTGGTACCATTTGAGCACTGCTTCTTCTAACTTCGGTTTCTGACCAAGTTCATAAATTTCCTCTTGATGTTCTGGCTTTTCACAACAGTAGTCTCACTCACAGTAGATTCCTAAGATTTTATTTTATCTGTGTTTCGTTTGAAATCACTAAGAGTCTGCTTAGGAACACCATATTCAAGAGTTAGCTGTGCACGAGGAATACCTCTTTTAATGTTTTCAATGATTTCCAACTTCTGTCCGATGGACAACACATTTATGTAATTTACGCTTAGAATCTATCACGAATAAACAGCACTTTAATAAATCACACAGTTACAAAGCATAAATGAACTGAATGCGAGCCCAACAACGATCGATTACACTGCAGGTGTAATAGTTTAAAACAAATGTCGTGAAAACAAAAGAACGTCTTGATGAGCTATATCACGTTTAATATTTTTTTATTTAGACATACGTATACTGTATCAATTTGTTATCTTTTTATCATATGTCATATGTTTTAAAATGTTTTATATGCATATTATTTTAATACTTTACTGTTTGTGGCAAAGTTTTTGTTGAATATTTTTTTCGCCCGACTTTTCCCGAAATCCGACTTTTCGAGGTTCGAGCTTACGAGGTTTTAGTATATATATATATATATATATATATATATATATATATATATATATATATATATATATATACACAAGGTGATTCATAAAAATGAGACCCTAAGCAAATCCTCATAACTCTTAAAGTAAAATTCCTTTTATATAATCATACTCATCATTCGAATGAGGGTAGTTACCAGTTTGTACAGGATCGTAGAGGTTTTAACAATGCAAGACAAGATAAGATAAGACACGAAATAAAATAAAAGTGTTAGTCATAGATGATTAGATACAAGTGATAGATACATTGATGATATTATTTGCTGATGGCCTAATACTAATGATGGCCAAATTTCTCAAAAACTTTAATTCTTTAGTCCATTCTATTAAAGTTTCCGTTGAACTTAAATTATTCACAATCTTTGTTATTTTCGACTATTTTAGTTACCTGAAAAAATATTACTAAAAACTGTACAGAACATAAATTTTCCTCCCGTTTAATTATCGAAATCCCTTGTCTTGCGTTTTTGTCTTATGCCTTTTCGTTTTTCTTCGCCACTTAAAATATTTAAATATTTCTGGCGTTTTCCAATATTATTCTACTCCACATAGATTGCTTGTTGTAATAATAACAAAAAGACAGGGCGAGTCTATTCTGAAAAATGTTCGATTTCCACTCAGCATTATTAAGGACAAAGAGGAAAATAAATTTTTATCTATCCGCATAAATCAAAATAGATACATGGCCACCATGATAGCGCTTTCTTTGTATATGTCCCAAAATAATCATTTTACTATATATTTTACAGCCAAATGTACATATTTACTCATTTGAGGAATTTATTAAGCGAAATATTGCAGTGTATTCATACTTTGGCTCTTATTGAGATTGAAATTTCCCTCTGGTCTTTTCAGTTTAATAACTTATAACTTTTAAAAGTTTCACTTTCATTTATCCCCTCTTTATTTGTTCTGTTATTGTTTTATGTACTTTGGATATACTTATGTTAATGTATGTACTTATCCATTTTTATATGACATATGTATTTCTTATTTCTTTCTCTTCCACGCCTCTATTTTCTGCCTTTTATATTTTTATATATTTATTATGTCAAATTTCTTTCATTCCAACTCCTCTGAACTATATATATATATATATATATATATATATATATATATATATATATATATATATATATATATATATATATATATATATTATATATATATTTCTGTGTTTATCAGAAACCAACTAATTCTTCTTCTTATATTCACTTTTACTCCTCTCACCATATTAAAGTCAAAAGATCGATTTTTATTTCAATGTTTCTCCGTGCACTTCGTATAGTTAGTCCTGAATTCTTTGACTCTGAAGTTTCCAAAATTTTTGACATCGGTCATAAACTTTGCTATCCTTTTCATTTCCTTAATAAATGCATTCAGTTAGCTACAAAGTCTTTTTATCGTTTGAACCTCGCGCGCCTTTTAATAACAAGAATACTCTTGTACTTTTTTTAATTCATCTTTTGCTTCTCTCTCTCATATTTTAAAATCTTTAGGCATTTGCGTAATATTTAAATATAATAATACTATCTCTAAACTATTAGTCAAGAACGCCCCTTTCCCTATTGGTAATGTATATTGCGTAAAATGTATCGATTGCCCTAAATATTACTCTGGCCAATCAGGTAAATGTTTAAAAAACGAATTTCTCAGCATAAATATAATGTCCGTCGTGGCGAAGAAAGCAGATCATTTTATGTTCATATGTCATATCTTAATCACAATATTGATTGGAATTCTACTAAAATCCTCTGTCATAATAACGATACAATTCCACGAAATATCATTGAATCGACCTGGCTTATATAAACTTAATGGTTATTTTTTAAATTATCTTTACAATGTACTGTCGAGAATTTAATTTGAGACTAAATATTTATATTAATCAATAAACTATTTAATTTTATTTTGTGCGCATCTATGTAGCCTTATGTTTATGTCTGTGTATTTATTTCCATTTGAGTCAAGTCTTTAGAACATTTGTATTTATTCTACCTTGGTTTCTAGATCCTGACCTCTGAGGTTAATCCCTCGTTCAAATTTTCTGCCTCTCTAATTGCTTAGGCGGTATTTTAATCCTCTTGTTAACATTTAGTATTTGGAATTTACCTGATTTAATGATCTTATTTTGTATTCCATTTCATATTAATTTTCCCTGTGGGCTTTGCTGCATATATATATATATATATATATTACTTAGTAAGAGGCCTGATTTGTTAAAATCGACAGCGATGGTTGCTTTAGAAAGACTTTTTTTCAGAAAGCGAAAGGTGGGAAAAAATGCTGGAAAGTGGCATATCTTTATAAGCCGAGACATCTTTTGACCTTTTCAAAGGTCATCTCCTGGGCAAACAATGAAAATATTGATAAAAAATGAGTTTTATATATATATTATTATCTAACATAAGAATATGTTTTAGGACCAATCACAAGTGACAAAAATTATGAAGATAGAATCAACGTTTCAATGTTTCAATTTATATTATGCGAAGAATTACAAAAAAGAATTTTACATATTGTAGATGGATTGAAGAATTCATTGAATCAAAAACGCTAACGTGCTACACATCTCTCATCTGATAAAGGAGGCAAAGAAAAGGGGAAATCAGCGGAAAAACGTGTAGATTTTTCTTCACATTCCCTCCGGGGATTTTTGAGAAGGTTTTTACAAGCTTCCCCTAGAGGGCTTTATATCGGCATAACGATCCTCCCCTCTCCCTCGATGGAGTAATGAAGCGCAGAACTGGACCGCCTGTCATCTTGCCTCGACCCAACTATGACGTTCTTTGTGATAGACATAATTGGCGGCGCCAAGGAAAGCTGGTTTGAGGAATAGTCCACAGTGGAACTCGTCGCCAGGGGCACCCGGACTAGGGGCAAAACTGCAACCTCCGGGAAATGATGTCAGGGCCGACCCCACTCTTCAATCCCGAGAGTCCAGCCAGGACCATATAGAGAAGCAACATCCGTCTCTACGTATGCCGGCTGCAGTTCTGATACCCAAATCCGCCAAGGGCGGCGGTTAGCGATGGTTGATTCCGCGCTAACCAACAAAAAGTCCGCCATGCAATGACACCTCGTGAAGGACCCCCCAGGTTCACCCATCATCATTCATCCACCCCATTTGGAAGTTCATGTTCATGGATGCTGAGTTACGAAGAAGAGGGAGTCCCCCTTCAAATGAGCATAAAGTATTATCACAAGAAAAAAGGGATTATGAACTATTTCCTCTAAAATCAAGTTGCCACAACCAACGATTAGAGAGCAGAAGGAGAATATAGCACAGAAGGATTACTCTCTTGAAGAGATGGCCAAGGATAACGCGACCAGAATCCCCCTGGTCTAAAGGAACTTTGGTCTAAAGGAACTTGATGGCACAGGTTAAAATCCAACTTCTTTATTTATTTTAATATAACGAATAGAATAGTTTGCCCTATCTTTCCGTTCTCTACATCTCCCATTTTCATTCTTAAGCTTTCATTGGTTCATGTAATATTCTCCTTAGCGTTTTTCTGGGTTGGTTGTGTTACCAATGTCCATTTCCTTGGGATTTAAATATATCTATATATCACGTGTCATGTGATTTTCAATTATTATTATTATTATCATTATTATTAAAATTTTAAAATTATATATATATATATATATATATATATATATATATATATATATATATATATATATATATATATATATGCTCATAATGTTAACACATCCATTCTTTGTACGACCGAAATTACCAGTTGTGGCTGGAGTGCAAAATAGTTGGCATCTATTGGGTTAAGGCATAAGTTCTTGCGGTTTTATCAAATTTATTCATTACCATTAACAATTTTAGAAAAACTTCATTTTTAATTGATTACAATAAGCAATTTAATAAATAATGTATTCTTCGTTGTTATTTACTTCTTTCCATCGTTCAACTAGTTTTTCGATGCCTCTGCAATAAAAATCTCTGGATCTTGACTCGAAGAATTCGTCTAACGAGGTTCTTAATTCCACATCCGTATTGAACGAAACGCCGGGCAAATTGTTACAGGGCGATCGGAACATATGGAAATCCGATGAAGCCAACTCTGGCGAATATGGAGGATGCGGCACGATTTCACAATTAAGGGTTTAGATGGCGTCTTCTGTCATATTGGCAATTTGAAGACGAGCAGTGTCATGCTGCAGAAGGACTCCATAACGTCGATGAGGTCGCTTTTCACGAATAGCTTCGGCGAATCGATGCATTTGTTAAACGTAGAGTTCTGCATTGATAATCTCGTTGTTCGCAAGGAGCTCATAAAGAATGATGCCTTCACAATCCCACCACACACACAACATCGTCTTTCGTGGATGAAGTCCTTGCTTTAATCGCGGAAGTTTTTTTTATTGGGGATAAGGCATTGTTTTCGATGGTTCATGTTGACATAAACACACCACTTTTCGTTGCCAGTGACGATGCGGTGAAGAAATCTGTCCTTATATCCACGAGTATCCTTGTGATGAGCAAGCAAACCTGCGGCAATCGTGGAGCATTGAAGTTTGTTGCTTTCGCAAAAAGCGTGCGGAACCCATGCACCGAGTTTTTTAACTTTCCCCATCGAATGAAGGTGATTCACTACAGTTTCCTGATCACACGCCAATTGCACAGCCAATTCTCTAGTCGATTGACGAGGATTTTCATGAAGAAGGTCGTTCAATCGATCTTCATTCAACTTAATGGGGCGACCAGAACGTTAATCGTCATTAAGATTGAAATGACCCGTTTTTGAAACGTGAAAACCACCATTGAGCTGTCCTTTCTGATAAAGCATTTTCTCCGTACACAGCACAAATATCGCGACGAGCTTTGGTTGCGTTTGCATTGTTCCCGTCTCGATTGAAAATGAATAACAACAAGTGTCGAAAATGCGCCTTCCTTTCAACTTGACATTCCATTTTGAGGGTACAGAACAAAAATTGAATTAACACAACTTTTAAATAAACCGCAATGACTTATTACTCAATTTCAAGACGTAGCCTAAGCAAAAGCCTAATAGTCTACGCTGTTAAGAGACGTAGCCTAACCTTTGCAAATTTTGCTCTCATTATTTATTATTGTTTCTTAATATGTCACAAATCACGTTTACAAAATACACAAATAGAAGAACAGCGACCTTGCAAGAGGTGACCACAAGAAATATGCATGACAGAAAAAATTACCACGTCCTGTCATTGAACCAAACATCACCCTTATGTTTATCTGTACTATCACTCTACAAACTGAGATAACGGGACCAACAGCGAGAGACCACCATCTAATGGACTAAGCTTTAGGATGGAATAAAATCTGCTGCTAAAGTGAAAACAGCCCTTCTCTATACGATTAAAAACTATCGGCAAGTTGTGTTTGGCGGGCAAACTAGTAGGCAAACTAGCAGGCTCTAGGTAAGTGTTAAAAATTACAGAGATAGAGAAGAACAGAGATTTTACAGGAGGCTTGAGGCAGGGGCCATATGGTTTTCTGACCCAAGTTTAACAGTATACCCTTGCATAGGGAAATAGGCTCATGTTTTGTAAGAGCCAGCAGTGTGTACACTTGTCCCAGGAGTTGGAGACAAGCAGAACGAAAGAAATTGGACACCCTCGAGCGTAATGGCCCGTTTGAGAAGGGGAAATCTTCCTCATCCCCGGAGGTGGGTAGCAGCTGATGTGCCACTGGGCAGCGATAATGAGGGGTGGAGAGTATCTTTTTAACTAACTGAATGGGAAAAATGAGCGAAAACATTGTGCTAGTAAATTATATATTTGTAGTTAGTTTTTCATACCCTATACCCTTTTTTCCAAATGGTGACGCCAACCGCAGAGTAATATTAAAGAAAGTAGGTAAACTAACGGAGATCTTCTGACTACGGGAATATCGTCGATACTTTTGGATTAAATGGACAAATAACAGTCGTTTATCAAATGGGTTTCAAGTGGGTTCACTGCGACCTTATTCTGAGGCATAATTAGAGATACCAGTGAATATCACACGGAGTTGTCAATGAATATAGGAGACATATTATTGGTTGCAACTGATTGGGGATTATTTTGCCTAATATTTTGAAAACAGTCTTTCTGTGCAAACCTAGGGAAGTAAATTAGGTTCTGTTATTATTTACACTACGAAGAAAGTGACTACGAATCAGCTGGCTGGTAGTATAGTGAGAACGAAAAAGGTAGGCCAGTGTGAACATATTTCCCCTTTTAAGTGTCTTGGTTTAATTTAGTGGTAAGTTTATTTTTCCGTGTTCCAGATGGCGTTAATCACTGAATATTTAAATAATCCTTATGTGGAAACATTGAACACTTTTGCTAGGAAGGAGTTAGTGGAGTGTCGATGTATGCCTGTGTAGACTAGCTCGGCGCTCAGAGTCGTACACAAGCATGGGCAGACAGCTGACTACAAGCCGCTTAAGATATGTTCTGGGGCGATTAATAAAGAGTGAGATTTACAGTTGACCAGTTTTTGACTAATGGCTTGCCAAATTGCCCTCCAAAGGCTATATAAAGACAATACCCCCAAATATAATTTTAATATATATAATAAAAGGGGGCAATTTATATATATATATATATATATATATATATATATATATATATATATATATATATATATGTATTTATATATATATATATATATATATATATATATATATATATATATATATATATATATATATATATATATATTAAAGGGGTGAACAAATTACTTAATAAAGGTAGTTAAATGAATTATGTGAAGATTAACGAGGTAATCTGGAGATGACCATACAAGATCGCTTTACCTTTAAGCGCCTGCGAATTGGAAAGGGATGGGGGGATAGAAGACAACTGCACAGGTCTTTAAGAAGTTACTTCGGGGAGTCCTGATGGGGAGGACTCGAAGATGGGGTTCAATTACTTCGTGATGTAGAATGAGATTTTCTCTGCTCCAGATGGGCCAAAGCTTAACGAAGGTAGATCTGCTGGTGAGATCTTCAACGAATCACGACGACTCGGCGACGGGTTACAGGGGTTTACGGGAAACAGACGGCAGTCTGAATGGAGTGAATGGCGGGCTTTCAATCTCCTCCAGAAATAGTGAGCTTCGGATTAAATACCCGGGTGGCTGGTTTGATAGGAGCCTCACGGAATGGCGGTCCCTAGAGGAATCTTGGCGCCTGTATATGCAAATACATTTTATGATAACAAATCGGTCCAGACGGTGAAACTTGCCTCGTGATATGGGGATAGGGTTAATGTGGATGCGCACAGTGTTATCGCAGAGGGGGGGGGGGAGTGGCGTCCGAAAGCAAACACAGCTGTGACGGGTGATCCAGGAAGGGACTGATTCTTTCTCGAACTTTCCAATCTTCTCACGCTAGGCGCCCGTGGTCTTGAAGGAAGAAAAGGGTATTTCCGAGGGGGCTTTCTCTTACGGTGTTCCCTCGAGTGCATACCCTCTCAAGGAGTCAGCAGAAATAGTGAACATTTATTCACTAAAATCGTGGAAAAAGGATAGATTGGGAAAAGATTATGCGCAACATTTTGCTTTGATGATAGTGCAAACTGACGAGGGCATTACAGAAAGCTTTATTGAGAACTAAAGGGGTAGGCCGAATCAGAATGCTAGAGATGAGTTACAAATTCGTAAGGATGAAACACACTCAAGAGAAGGTTTAAGGAATTAGATTGGAAGCGCAGGCACGGACATCGCAGTTTGGTGAGTCAGGTCGGTTTAGGTAGCTAAGCCTACTGCTAGGTTTGGACGAGGTCAATACGGAAATATTCTTCAGGGCTTTTGAACACAAGGCTGAAATGTATAATTGGCATAGGGACTCATAGGAAAAGTTTGTGGCACGTGGATTAAGGCAGAGCAAGTGTTCCTCGGATTGACAATTGAGTGTGCTAGGGAGTAGACGGTGGTAAAAGAAGTTTTTCTGATGTAATATCAAGGTGTTAAAAAGAGTTACTAGCAGGTGTTTAGGTTCTGGCAAAATCGTGAAGATGAATCGTGTGTGGAATATATCTTACGCTTCTACGCTTGCAGCGAAGCCTTGACGGGTAAATAATAGGCTTAGCCGCATATAGTGTTCCAGACATAAGATATTCGTGCTGGAGTCCTTTAAAATGAAATTATAATAGGAATAATAGGATGATAATAATAATAATAACACTGGTCAACACACTTTTTTCTGACGTATGTTTTGTGGTTGTTTTTAACTAATTTTGACGTGTTGATTTCAAATATGGTGTCCATTTATTTGTAACACATCAGGTTTTATTCTACAGCATATACCTATTTTACGACGAACCGCATGTACATACTCGGTAAAGATAGTTTCCTGTATTTACTCGGTAAAGATAGTATCCTGTATTTACTCGGTAAGGATAGTTTCCTGTATTTACTCAGTAAGGATAGTTTCCTGTATTTACTTGGTAAGGATATTTTCCTGTATTTACTCGGTAAGGATAGTTTCCTGTATTTACTCGGTAAGGATAGTTTCCTGTATTTACTCGGTAAGGCTAGTTTTCTGTATTTACTCGGTAAAGATAGTTTCCTAAGTGTTATATCTTCAAACCATAACTTAAAATGTCAACAGAATTTTAAAGGATAAATGCATTGTAAGATAACATCACCTATTACTAAATACATACAGGCGATTTTTCTAATATAATGGAGAAAATACAAACAATCGTACACATACCTATACCTATATCGTTTATGTGTACCTGTAAACGTACACATACCGAGGAAGATGATTTTCTATCGCTAAACAAGTGGTTGGTGTATAATATTCTTCTCCCCAACAGTCAAACTTTCTCTAACTGGCCAGTGTTTCCGTTACCAATGTTTGACCTTGGCCCGGCTGTCCCATAAACACAGGAAACACGGATATTTGTATAGTCTCCTTGTTGGCCAAGTAAAAAATTGCCATTTTCAGATCCACACACATGATCCATTTGTGTTTATAATATTTGAGTAAAACTAATACAGATCTTATGTGTTCATGCTTCTCTTTTAAGTGCACAGAGTGACCAATAGGAATCGCACTGAACAAGTTTCCATTATGGAGTAAGACACATTTTAGACTCTTCTTTGAGCTATCTATAAAAAGTTTTCATTCACTTGGATCATAATCTGAAACACCCATCGCGCTTAATAGTCCCGCCATGTCACAGCAGGAAACAAAACCTTCTTAATTTTAAAAAAATGCCAAGAGATCTATCTCTCTCTTCCGATAAAAAGTTACATTTGTTTTTTCCTGCAACAAATTCTTCTCTTTAAGTCTAGAAGCTAACACTTCTACTAACTCTTTTGGTTGGCCGAATTTTCCACGTTCTTGGGTCGAAGTATGTACAAAGTCTGAATCAGTGTCAAGTTCATTGCTTACATCAGATTCACGTATATCATTTACATTTTCCAGTGAAGATAGTTCCTTGAATTCAGGTACTGGAATTTCATCTGAATGAAGCACTGGACGAATTGCTGAATCAAGATTTGGGTAACTTATTTTATGTTGCGTTTTCTTGCTATAACCAGAAGTCTTTGTAAGACAAATGTAGCAATCGTTTACATGGTTTTTTGGCTCCTGCAACTCCATAGGAATGCCAAGTCCTAGTTGTTTCCTTGTGCCCTTTGTCCATTGGCGTAGATTTTCGACACATAGTTTACAAACATTGTGCGAAGCCCACGGTGTATCCTGATCACCCACTTTAATCTTAAAATAAGCCAAGTATGCTCTTTTCTCAGAGATACTAATGTTCATTCTTTGAATTGGTGCAGTAAAACAACCACGTATACAATAGCAAAACGAGTCAGGGGAATTCAAATATTTTCTTCGTAATGAGGCCATACTAGTACTGAATGTTATTTCCTAAAACAAATTTGAAAAAATACAAATATATATTATACACAATTGATTTATATATACATATAGATGTGCACAAAGAGAAGTCTAGATACATAGATAAAATAATATAAGAAGAATACCAAACGCCTCCACTTCCGTTTACTTGCTCGTAAGATAGCCTGCTACTATGAGTGGGACCAATATGGACCAGTCCTTAAATAAAAAAACTTGACGTGATAGAAGAAAACTATTCCCATTTTTAAACTAAGTGGCCCAGAATTTCCTAAGGAAAGGTCTCAAACTTAAGTCAGCAGAAATAAGTTAAAATTTGTTGACTAGTGATAATAATTGTACGACAAATTTTAGGGTCAATAAAAACATAGATCTCATATGCATTTTATTATAAATTTTAGTGTGCTAAATTCGCATTTGATAACAAAGGTTTCCCATCGCTGAACATTTCCTTGTAAATTGCCGATTTAATAATTATGCATTTGATACCGATTTCCACGATACCATCAATGTATTTCGCTCCCAAAGTCAGAATAAATGTCTCCATTGTAACTAATTCACGAATATATAATTAATCAGTATGTTTGTTAGCATTATATAATGTAGTAACCTAAATTTTAGTATTTACTTATACATTTGTAAGATGTCTCAGGTGTGTCACGTTTCAAGTTCCAGCAGAAGTCAGCCAGCATTACTAGCTGGGCTCCAATTCTCCTTATACCTGTTTTCCATTGACACTATATTTTGATGGAATCTCTCTCCATGTTCATCACTCACATCTCCTGCATTCTTTGGGAACAAGGACAGATAAGAATAAGGAAAGTGTATCTTCAGTGACATTGCATCTGAGATCTTGGTAGCACTTGATTATGCTCTCCACTATACGCTCTCGCTGGACCTCTTGGTGCTTTCCCACATGTTTTTTGCATACATCTTTGAATGCATGCCAGGCCGCTAGCCTAGTTTCATCCAATGTCGCCTCAAAGTCCTCATTAACTATAAGTTGACGAATCTGAGTGCCTACGAGTATGCCTTCTTTAATCTTGGCATCACTTATTTGAGGAAAGATTGCTTTAAGGTACTGGGAAACATGGCTTGTTATGTTGCAGTACTTTGGTAAATTGCTTCATTATGCCTAGTTTTATTGCAATGCTTTGGTAATTGCTTCATTAGGCCTAGTTTTATATTTAGTGGTGGAAAAATGATCTTCTTCTTCTTAACTAGTGGGTCATGAATTACAATATGGCATCCAGGCGTCATAGTTTCCCCAGATGAATATTCTGAGAGTACATAAAGTTCTGATCTAGCTATACTGTCCCACTTGCAAAGGAAGCACATAAACCTAGTGTATACAGCTTGTAGCTGTCAGAGAGAGAAGGTTAACCTCCCACCCCTAGAACCCAACGACTACCCGTGGCGCATAAGAAAAGATGCACCTGCACGCCCAGACAGCCACAAGGGATCAGCAAGCATTTTGCGCAGTCGTATGAGCCGTGTTGGGTTCCTCTTCTCACCTGTCGCATTACCTGATAGGTGCCACACCTCCGGCGTCAAGGAGTTTCGCGCGAGCCTGTCCTGCTCGCTGAGAATATCCACTCCCCCCTGTCGCGCCAAGTCTAATGAGATCCCCGTCCCCCTTTTAGGGGCCTCTGGCGACCTTCTTTCGCCGAGGCAGTATAAATGATTCGGGAAAAGCTTTGAGAAATTAGTACCATACAACCCCATCCTGGTTAGAAGGCACGTGCAGTCTCGTGTGACCTGCTCCGAATCCCAACCGCTTCCAGCTACGAACGCGACGGGTCACCTCTCTACCCAGCCTCGCTCGTAACTAAGGCTAGAGTTCCCGCCCGACAGGCGATAGACACGGACAGGCAGCTCTCACTCGAGTATCGACTTAGTTCTCGTCTGGAGTACTCCCTCGTAATTTCTCTACGTGAGTTTCCCCGTTATTTGCACTCTCCCACTTTCCCGGGAAGCAATCATCGTACAGCCTCTCTCGGACTCTCGTCCCAGTCGAGTCAGTTGTATCCCCCTCCCTTGTTTGGTACCTTTGGTCTCTTCCTATTTATTTACTTTTTATAATAATATTTTCTTTGTATTTAGTAAAGTTATTTTATTACAATCAGTTTCTCTTAACCCAGAACCTCTAAGAATTGATTTTTCAGGCCACCCAAACACGATTTTGATTATTTAACCCTGGCACTAGGTTAAATATCCCCCCTCCCCCAATTTCTAGCGTGCTCCCTTCCCGCGTCACCGCAGAGTCAATCCTCGACCAGCATCGATATTTGAATCTACGACAGTAGCCCATTATGTAAGGCTACTACTTTCAAGTCCGCACAAATTAGCCAATCATGCTTCTTGTAACTTATGCGGTTTAGAATAAAAGCAAGGTTCTCATATTTCTTTCTTAAAATGACTGAGTGTGCAACTGCGACTGAAGGCATGGGGTTACTAATGTGCAACAGAACCGCTTTTATGCTGTAAAGGGATGCATGTATGAATGACCTCCAATCATTTGGTTTATAGGTAAGCTCAAAGGCATTGGATAGGCCTCTGACATCATTACAATAAATCAAGTGGTTTTCAAAAAGGAAGTATATCTGTAGATCTGCAGAACGCTTCCTAAATGTTGTAATTCATATAACAGGTTCAATTGTGTCAGACGTGAGGCTAGGAGGCATTCTGTTGCTTAGTAAGTGTTAGATCACGAATTAGATCATTGAGTTCCGGTTGGGTGATGAGGTGTGGTTTCTTGTCAGATTCAAGCTGTGCCACATATGGTGTATCTTGAGATTCTAAATCGTCTGAGTTGCTCGTGTCATCGCTTCTTAGTTCAGAGGGCGGCGGTGGTACAGGAATAGCACTTGTGTGTCAAACTGGGCGAATAGCAGACTGAAGATCTGGATACATGATGGATATTTTGTCTTTTCTGTTGCGACCTGAATTGAAATAAAATAAAATCAGATTAAAGATGGATATTACTGGCTGTGATCACTTGCAGAAATAGTGGAAGTACAACATAGTATGCATTTTGATCTTTTTAATTGATACATCTCTTGAAAATATATTAAAGACCAGTAAAGAAAACACATTGAATATCCACATTCAATATCTCTTAAGCAGGAGTAGCAATCCGTTGAATGGTCCTTTGGCTCCCTCCAGACCATTGGTACGCCAAACATGAGGCCAGGACATTTGCCTTTCATCCAAGCAGAAATTGAACTTTTACACCTGGCACAACATATTTGAGGTGCACAGCATTTCTCCCTATCACTCACTTTCCATCCAAAGTATAGCTCATAAAGTTTCTTCACATGTTTAGTCAACTGTCTCTTGTGTTGTCTCAATCCAACTGATCCACATATATAAGAGAAACTGTCTGGGAAATTTTTGCATTCTCTAGGCATTTTAGCTCTGTATTCAGTAAAGCAAAAACACTAACTAGTATGAGAAAAATAATAGAAATAGTAACAGAAAAAAATATTAAATAAAAAAGTAAAAATAGGAAGCATTTATAGTAAGTTACAAAATTATCAAGCCTTCCATAAGAATTACCACGGATTTGGACCCAAATAACTAAAGAAATATTGAGTATACTTTCAGGAATTTCATTGGTTAGGTTGACAAATACCTTAGAAACACCCCATTAAAATTATATCAAAGTCCGTTTATAACTTTTAGAGTTGTCAGTTTCGGCCCAATCCTGATGCATTCAATCGCTACGGAACCATCAGTGTATTTAATGTAAGGGTTGTAAAAAGAGACGGATGTTATATTCGTGATTTGCGCAACAAAACCACGCTAAAAAAGGATATTCTCATTTCCGTTTTTATTTCATTGTTGTACAGTGTTATCCATCATTGTCACTACACCTGCATTGCACAAAGAGTGTTGTATGCATCCATGCTGTTAGATAGAAAAAAGAACCACTATAAAAAGGAAACCACATTAAGCCAGGTTGGAGGCAGGAGATCTCTTGTTTCAAAATCATTAAACGGCTTCATAGGATTATTTTAATTGAGGGCGAGTTATAAACGCAGTGGTTCCGACCATTTGGGGCATGAGCGTGGCCCAATTTAGTCACATTCTACAGAATATTTTCCACCAATCGGTAGTGGAATAGCAACGAGGGCCAATCAATTGAAAGTATCTGTGAAGAGAGTCGTAAAGAAATTGGTGAAGTAAAAATGTGTGCAAAACATTTAGCCGCAGATCCTACAGAAGCAATGGGCCGGGAAGGAAAATTGCGGGTGTTGTGAGCGGTAGTGCACACAATACTCAGGATGTCAACTGCAGCAAGCTTGCCCTTACTATACCCAACATCTGCTTGAGGGGAGGTAGGAACCACTCGCCCTCACAGCCACCCAGAGATGAATGGAAGGAAGTTGGTCGGCGACTAGCCTGCGAAGTTAACCGTATGCCAAGAACGTGGCTCATAAGAAAGTTGTAGAGAAAGTAGGGAATAAAGCCCAGGTTGTGTCAACCTAGTTTGAGACTGCTGAGGACAGTAGAGCCGGGAAGGCGTTTCCCTCCTCGACGCACCGCACTCTACAAACCGCAGCTCACACCATCGCTGTGGTAGTCATATCTTACTCACCACTAAACTCTTAAGTTATTGAAGTTTTCAATGTACAATTATCCCGATACACGGACCGTTTTACTAACTTAGAATATGAGAGGTGATGCAAACATTTTACATTGGCTTTATATAATAAAGCTTAAAACAGATTCATTATTTACCTAGTAAAACATCCATCAACCTGTAAGTTTAACAGAATTACCTTCAACTCACCATCTCACGCACATTTCTCTACAAAGAACTTCAAAGAGGACAAGCTTCAGAATTGGTTAACAAGGCAATTACTCACTTCCTTGTTTCCATGAAACTGTAATTAATCAGAGCTCTCACACAATATCGGCCTTTGTAAAAGGAGAGAGCACGGCATCTGTTCTGCCCTAACCCTAAGAATCTGTGGATTCATTTGACTACCATGCACGCAATATGTGTGCTTCTACCAATTTGCATTTGGCTACAATATTCAATTAAAATAATCAATACGAGTTATACACTTCATTCTCTAACGATAGGGGACATTTATATATGACGGTGTGTGTGGCAATGGAAGAGACGGACAAGACAAGCAAATACTTAATATGACAAGAAGGGAAATACAGCATATGTATAGATATAATAGTATACATAAACAATTCAGAGAGCCTATTTGCCAGGTGAATATGAACTAGTGAAACCATCCTGATTTAGGTAGAATTTAACCTTTGGAAATTATTCTTAATTAAGACCATTTGGGAATCAATTAATACACGAAAACATCAATTTTCTGTGTAGAACCAATACAATAATTGAAAACATTATAGAAAAATGTTCTTTCAGTAACTGTCCCAAATCTAATCAAGCATATGTAACAATCACTCATTGAACACTAGAAACGGTTCTCTATGTACGTCACATATCATTTAGAAGTCTTTATCATCCATCATATTTCTAATTCTCTTATTTCTTAGTGATTCTTCCAATTATTTGTATATTCTTCATTAACCCCTCTTGATGGCCTTCTTTGTTGTAAATCTGCATCCATGTTGCTCGGATGAGAAGTGCATCCCATGAATCCTTACCCTCCCCTCCCAAACTTGTTCTTCTCGTAGCTACTCAAATTATGTATCTTTCTTCCGCACATTCTTCGTTCCTCTAACTTCGCGACCCTACGATCCTCTTTTGAAAATGCTTTTAAAATGCAGATGCGACCGCTGGGTTTCCCCTCTTTTAACATTAAAACGTTCATTTCTAGAATATTTTCGTACTTGGAATAAATGAAAGCCACCTTTGAACTCAGTCTGCAGAAAGAGTAGTAAGAGATTAAATCATTAAAGCTTTAGAAGTTGTTGGGAGATTTTCTATTCTCAAAAACTCTTGATAACATTTCATTTTCTTCAAAATAGTGGATTTAGAGATCTTTTTTATCTCATTTTGATTCGAACTGATTTTTCTCTATTCTTTTATAGTTGTTGTGACTGTGGTGCCATTAATCCATATATAACACTGGATTACAAAAGAATCTTAGTAAGTAGTCCAAAATTTTTCAACTAATTTAGTAAAATTTTACACTGCTAAATCCGAAAATGATATCCATTTCCTTCAATCAGGTCAGGTTCTTGACTAAGTCAATTTTTTAAAAAATCAGATCTTATAACTAAATGTATTACGTTTTTGTAACAATTCGGTTGATTTTTTTAAATATTTCTCATGTTAAATAAATTTTAAGAAAAAACCCCCATCTATTTCTAATAAATTATTAATTAAATATTAAAAAAATTGATTAGTGTACATTAAATATTAGATATTTATAAAGGTAAGTACATGAAAATTGGATATTAGGTTATCATTGTTCAGAATTCAGTGCCTTGAGCTTCCATTCCTTCAAACTCCTTGAGCGTTCAGCGGTAGGGATGTCTCTCTTCAGAGTTCCAGAGAAATCAGCCATCATGATTGGATACCAGCGTCTCTGATTCTGGGTCTTCATTTCTTTCATATTCTCTCATTGATCGCAGATTCTCGGGAAACTGATATACATGTGATAATAAGTAATGCCTGTTTGATGTTAATGCTGCATCCCAAGTTTATAAAAGAATTCAGCATATTAATGACAAGTTATGTGTAGTTCCTGGCGCTTTTGTTGCCAAAGAAATTGGTTCACGACCATAGCAAAACCTGCTATACTTCCAGTTCCATTTCATTCATTCAGTTTTCAAACTCTTGGTCTCTGATGAGCTGGGAGAGTTGAAGACTGTCAAAGATGTCAGCTTTAAACTTCTTCATGGTAAATCATAGAAAAGCGTGGCACAGGTAAGTAAGCCAGCCACCATCCTTGTTCAGAGCTTTAGTCACCAATTTAACCTAGCCGAGTATGATGCGCAGCGGTGGGAATAGAATCTTGCTTTTTCCAACCAAAGGATTGTTTATGAAGCTCATTGCTCTGCAAGTCACCATTTCCACGCCTGTAGGCCAGTCTCTTTTAGTCTAATGCTGAGCTCGGTTGCTACTATCCAACATCCACAGGAATTATGGGTAATTGGTGAAGCCGGAAGGGTGTCCCAACAAAAAGTTTACCACCTTCAATTAAATATTAATCAACCACTCATGCTGATAATAAATAATCAATTGTCTCAAACACGCACTTCATTGCTTCACTAAGTGAGAGCCATCAACAAACATTCAAAGAGAAGTACAGCTAATCAAATCCAAATGCAGTGAGAAATAGAATTCTAACCGTATTCCTCAAGTTTGCAAACCCAAACACTCTCTTTGGATTCCAAAATATATCAAGATTTCCCAAAACCCAAGTCCTGACTCATCAACTCTTACTCTTCGAAACTCCTCAGTGGTATTTTTACCAAAGAAAGGGATCAAAAGACATAATCAAATTGAATAACTCAGAATCCTTTCTGAATTTCTTATTCCTTCAATATATTATCCGTGGCGTTAAGTCCAACCTCGAATCGTTACAGAATTCAATAGCGCAAAGGATAGGTCATATATATATATATATATATATATATATATATATATATATATATATATATATATATATATATAATATATGAAAAAACTAAACAATGTATGGAAATCCCCCAATTTTCTAGAAAATCAATATAGCTGTCATTAGCAAAGATATTCCCTACAAAATTATCAATATCAAAGGACCTTAAATGTCATAGACGTCCAAGTGAAACATGTCAACCTCACAAACATATGCTCACTTTACTTTTTATTAACATCTCCCTAATCAGAATGACAGAGAAGCTAATAGAACAGCTACCATAACCATTCCTGATTATTTATGTGTGATTTTAACCTAAAATCTGGTATTAGAGAATCGTCGACAAGCACCCAAAGCAGAATTATTGCAGAAATAATTGAAACATATGGCTTTAATATCATAGATCATAAGTTTTACACACACTATCATGAGCAAACCAACCACTCTATCCAAATACACTTAAGCCTCAGAATTCCTACTTCTGCACCAAATTCTACTGGAACATACATGACAACCTTTGTGGTAGTGATCATCACCCTAGTATGATTGAAATTCCAACACTAATTAGGCAAATATAAAAAAGTGGAATTATAAAAGAGAAAATTAGACTGCATTCACAGCAAAGACGGCAAATATCCAGTTCGAATTCGACACATATCTAGATAGGGCCAACATCGCTAAATCTATCAAAGCAAACAAAAGTAGCCTCTCAAGATCACATACCGAAAACTAACCCTTAATCCAAGCATCGTTCCTGTTCCACACTATAATAGAATGCTGAGTGTCAAGTAGTAAAAAGAGATAAATTGAGAGCACATAAAACCTTCAGAACTACTAGATAACCATAAGATTACATTAATTATAAATAAAGGGTGTTCCAATAACTTGGACCGATTTTAAATGTGAGTTAAGTTCAAGCGTCCAAGGATTTTTCTTTTTTCTTTTAGATTTAACAACTTCAGTCTTTGGCAATTTCAACCTTGGGAAGATTAACAATCGAACAACGTGTTAAAGTTATCGAAGCCTATTACGAAAATGGATGTTTAAACAGAAACGCATTTCGGGCACTTGGCGATTTTTTGGCCAACATAATTGACCAACCGAGAGTGCAATTGGGGAAATTGTTCATAAATTCAAACAAACGAGGTCGGTGGCAGATAGGAAAACTCTATTGCGTGTTCGTTTATGCCGTTCAGCTGAAAACATTACTGCAGTGCCCGAGAATGTGGCCGAAGATCCAGACACCTCTATTCGTCATTGCGCGCAGGAATTCAACCTCTCCACAACAACGTTAAATCGAATTTTGACAAAAGATTTGTCTCTACACGATTACAAAATTCAATTGTTACAAGAACTGAAGACTGCTGACTATTTGAAGCGCCGTACATTCGTTAATTGGGTGCACGAGCAAAGGCAAGCCGATGATGATTTTTCGCAAAAAATCTTCTTTAGTGATAAAGCCCATTTTCATCTTGGTTGATTCGTTAATAAGCAGAATTGTCGCATTTGGGCTGATGAAAATCCCAGGAAGATTGTTGAAAAGCCACTGCATCCAAAAAAGGTCACTGTTTGGTGTGCAATTTTTGCTTTCGGAATCACTGGGCCGTATTTCTTTGAAAATGATGCCGGGAATTCTGTTACGGTGACAGTCGAGCGATACCGTGCCATAATAACCAACTTTTTATGGCCTGAATTGAATTCTATGGATGTCGAAGATATGTGGTTTCAACAGGACGGCGTCACATGCCACAAAACCAATGTAACAATGGCTTTATTGAATGAGAAGTTTCCAGGTCGCTTCATCTCTCCAAACAGCGAGGTCAATTGGCCACCACGATCGTGTGAGTTGACGCCTTTAGATTTTTTCCTTTGGGGTCATCTCAAAAGTAAGGTCTATGCCAACAAGCCAACAACAATTCAACAGTTGAAGGATGAGATAATAAGGCAGATTGGTGAGATCGAGGAGCAACTATGCACTTCCAACATCAACTCAGATACGCCAATCAGAAAAATATGTAGACAAGTTAACAAAATGTTAGTACAACTCTACCTAATTCATCTCTATGTTCTTAAAATAAACAATAATACCATCAGTAAAAAAGAGGTTTGCAATATAATCTCAAACTCACGAACCACATATCACATGCTCGAATGTAAGAGAATTTTTAACTCAAAAAGCTATCTTAGAACAGGGTTCAATAGATTTCTCTAACAGAGCTAGGGCCATTACTTCATCAAAGTCCAGACAGGGTCCCAGGTAATGATTATAATATATCATATGTTATGCTAAAGAATATTCATCTAACAGATGTCTAAAAGATTCATCTAACTATATAAATGTATGTCAACCTAAAGCACTTTGCAGACCGGAGGTACAATGCACTTGTCCTACCCTTCCTAAATCTTGGTAAAAATCCATCTGATCCTGAAAAATATAGACTAATATACGGCTATAGGAAAAATCGCCTCACGCTAGATCCCCTGACCATCCTGGACCACGATAACGAGCAGGTCTTTTCCAACGACAAATTCCTAACAGTCGTATTTTTTTATTTTATCATAGCCTAACGAATCGTATGACGGAGGCACATATTAAAACATATACATAAATATGGCCTCAAATGTTCATTAGCCATATTTATCAAAAACTTTCTCAGATTGAGGAGCTTCGTTGATGAAATACACGATGCCTGCTCGAGACCATATAATTTATTTGAAGGAGTGCTGCAAGGTAGTGTTGCCAGCATTACACTCTTCCTCATTGCAGTTAACTAACTTGCCCTGCAAGACCCATGTTACATTAGATGCTCCTTAAATCTTGATGAACTGGAAATATGGATCTCTAGCTCAACCCCAACAATCGCTTCTTAAAAAATTCAAGAACCTATCAACAACATCGCCAAATATGCCTCACAGCACGGCTTTAGATTATATGCCCCAAACTGACGGCAATTGCCTTTTCACGCAATAGACCGATACCTCGTATTTTTCTAGAAATAAACTAACAACCAATAAAAATTAAAACTAGCATCAGATTTCTAGGTTTAATACTAGATCAAAAGTTTCTTTAGAAGGAACATATCAACGACCTACGCAAACGCTGTTAAAATGCAATCAATGTCCTCAGAAAACTCTCTCACCTCAATTGGGGAGCCGACGACAGGTACATTTTTCTGTACCTAAATAAAACCCTATTATTATATAAGACCAGCTATACGTGTCATATTTACGAAGATGCCGCACCCTCAACACTCAGAGAATTAGATCTTCTTTACTTTGAAGCTTCACGATCGACAACCAGTGCGTTTAAATTAATACCAACTTCATCCATTTGCGCCAAAACAGACATACCTCCACTTCCATACTAAAGAGAAATTACGGAAGTTAAATATTTCGCCCACGTTGATTGCAACAACAAAAGTCACTACTAATAATAAAAAAAGCCGCAGCTACAAAGCGAATACTACGTAGTTACTCATCCTACACATCAAGAATTAAAATTCTGAGAATCTACAATTAGATCACCATACAATTATCCTAGAAAAATACTTCCTCTCCCTCCTGTTCTTCCAATCTCCCTGAACATCTAGAGATACTAAAATCTTACACTTTTCATTACTTACATCGAAATAAACGGCAAATTCAAACATCATTAAAAAACAGTTCCAGGACAATCAAAGAATCCATCAAACATGTCAATCTATTTACACGGACGAAGCAAAATAAAATGAAGGTGTAGCCTGCCTTGCTGTTCAAACTATATCAACAAAAAACAAACAATTACCAAACTGCGCTTTAGTTTAAAAAATCAGCATAAATAATAAAACTAAAATCATTTAAGATTTGTAGAGGACTCTATCTATGTTGTAAAGCCAAAAGTTGAAACACCCTCATTTCATCTATATACAAGACCAATTTGCCTTCCATCAAAGGAACATCACATTTTGTTGGAACCCTGTTCATATGAGCGTCAATGATAATGAGAAGGCATACAGGCAAGCTAAATCATCCACTACTAATAATAGAATCCCAATAACAGCCACCTTATTAAATGATTACTGCCAGGCGTCTGTCTACTGCACCACCAGATGATTTAACTTAGCAACGTATTTATTTCATTGCCTGCACGACACGTGGCCTGAAGAAGTTACCATCCGTCGCCACTCAAGTGGCCTCTGCCAATATAATCTTCACTCTACAATCCCAATGCCTGTTCTCTCTAAATCTTCTAAGTTCCATACGTCATTGTATACTCCGTCCCTCTTTTTTTGATATGGCTACAGTCTCGAGTTCCACTTTACGCGTACAAGATGAAGTGGAGAGTTCGAATATTTATATATGACATATGGCGAAAGGAATGCGCCTTCCACGTTCCAGCGTTAAGTTGATCTGTTTTACGATTAAAGTGTATCTTCACCTATGTGAAGGAATGCACTCGGAGGACCACCGTGATAGGATTCACCTTGGAAGAATGAGAAAATCTCATTCATCACGAAGTAATCCAACTCCATCTTCAGGTCCTCCTAGTTAGGACTCCTCGAAGTAACTTCTTGAAGCCCTGCGCCATTGTCTTCCACCCCCCCCCATCTAATTCGCTCGCACTTGACGGTAAAGCGATTGTCTATGGTCATACCTAGATTACCTCGTTAATCTTCATTTAATTCATTTAACTACCATAAGTGATTTGTTACCACTTTTGTATATATATATATATATATATAAATTACCCCCTTTTTAAAATACAACTTGGCAAGCCATTAATCTAAACCCGGTCAACCGTAATTCGCACTCTTTATTAATCGCCTAGACATATCTCCAGCGGCTTCTGTTCAGCTGTCTGCCCGTACTTGTGTAAAACTATGAGCGCCGAGCTTGTCTACACAGGTATACCTTGATATATATATATATATATATATATATATATATATATATAATATATATAATATATATATATATATATATATATATATATACATATATATATAATATATATATAATATATATATATATAATATATATATATATATATATATATATATATATATATATATATATATATATATATATATATATATATATATATATATATATATATACTATTATATTTATTTGGTGTCAAGTATAGTTGGATAGTTTTTGTGGCGAAAAACCAGATTCTTATTCACTATATTTATCTTTATCTGGTGGCATATAAAGTTGAGTTATTTTTGTTTGAAAGAACCTTTTTCTTTTCAAGTTAACATCCCCCCCAAGTTAAGTTGTTCAGTAACCAGTTTTCCAATTTCATTCAAGGATATCCAAAGAAAGTGGAAGAAATTCTTTTCTTTTTTGATTGATCATTTTTTGTGGTGACCATTTTTTTCCCAAATTTTATTTCCTTGGTGTGTGTGTGTTTTTTTTGGGGGGGGACGATCTCCCCTAAAACGCCCTACTAATGCAGGATTAAAGGCCCCTTATCATTGGTCACATAGAGATCAAGTTTCGAATTATTTTCTATGCTATTTTCTTTATTTCGTGCAATCTTTGTGTAACAAAATATCTGTTAGGATTTTTTATACGATCTTCAGAGCTTCGTAATCTTTCCGTAAGTTCCTTGGCTGGACCGAGTGGTTAGACGCGCATTAGCACCAACAAGATGTCCTTATTTGAGCGTTTCCATTAACAAGGAGAGATCCTTGGGTTGTCAGACAAGGATCTAGTTGCATTGTTCAGGAGGGAGAAAGAAATGAAAGGGCAGTGAAATGAAAACAGAGAGAAGCTGAAGAGAGAAGAGAAAAAGAACTAAGAGAAGCTGAAAAAGAACAGAGAGAAGCTGAAAAGAGAGGAGAAAAAGAATTAAGAGAAGCTGAAAAAGAACGAATAGAAACTGAAGAAAGAGAAAGAGAAAGAATTCGTCAGCATGAGTGTGAGGTAAACAAGAATCATTTGGAGACCCTTTCTGTTAGCTCGAGAAATGAATCCCCCCAAACCCCTTCGGTAAAATTGCCAGTGTTTAAGGACGGCGCGAATTTCAGTGCCTACTTAACTCACTTTGAGAAAATTCTCGAAGTAAACCACTGGGATATTGAAGCCGATGGAGTCGCTCGACTACTTCCTCTCCTTAATACTAACCTCCGAGAAATCTTTATTTCACTCCAGGCCAAGGCTACTCTCGAAAACTCCTGCCTCAAGTCCGAATTATTATCGGCGGTTAATATGAATCCCGATTACTATAGGTCAAAGTTCCACCAGGCGAGAATAATCCCCGGCCAGACCTACCGTCAATTTGGATTTACCCTCTAGAGAACTTTACAGTTCTAGTTGGACTCAGCTCAAGTCAATTGCGTATACGGGTGCCTAATTGATTTCGTTCTACGGGATCAATTGATAGCTACACTACCATCTGAACTCTGCGCATTCGTGAAGAACAGGCGCATGTGTTCTTTGAAGGAATGCATAGAAGAAGCGGATGTGCACGCATCAAGCCACCATCATTACCCGAAAAAACCCAAGAAGTCTTATCCCCCAAATGTAAAAATAACCTCTCTAAATTTCCCCTGAAGGATTCACTCAAGTTTGTAAAAAAGTTTGATCACTTTAAACCCAAGTACCATTTCCTGCCAGAATCGAGGGTTATTAAGCCCTTCATAAATAATCCCACAGCTTCGAATTACCCTCGTAGGCCCATAACTTGTTTTTCTTGCGGAGCTCCTGGCCATGTGAGGACCCACTCTCCCCAAAACTTTCAATTTCGTTCTGCTTCTAGTCATCAAATCCACCAAATAAGTTCCTCTCTCTCTCTCATCCGCTTGCTCGCCCTGAAACGCCAGCAACTTCCCCAACAAGCAGTCCCCCGGGACAGCAAGTTAATTTCCTTTTCAACAAAAGCTCCCCCGGTGAGCTTGAATTTGAAAATGGAAGTCTTAATAGTTGCCGAGTGTTAACCCTCGTAAGAGACACCGGATGTACTTGCTTCATCGTCTCTGAAAAGTTGCTCCCTCCAGTGGGCCCCGACTAAGATAAATTCGCAGTAGTCCATGACTACTTTGTACGTGCAAATCGGTTCCCCATGGTCCGCTGCTATCTAGAATGCGCATACTTTACTGGTTGGGCCAAAGTGATAGCAGCCTCCATTAAATTCTGCGCCGTGTTGATCGGCCAGAGCCCGCAGCTCTCTCCTAACCCCATTGCTCAGCCAGACATAACGAGGGCCCAAGCGCTAAAGGACACTGTTCCCCCCGTGTCTTTAGAACTCTCCAATGCTCCAGAGTTTGCAGCCCTTCAAAACGAGACTTTTGCAAGCGTTTAAAAGGAATGCCTCACTCTTCAGTCCTTGTGGGAAAAAGCGAGAAGTGACGAACGCGGATCTGCCCGTGGTCAAGGGGAAGTCGCCTACTTCATTAGCCACGGACTCCTTTATCGCTCCAGTTCACCTGCCCCCCTCTAGAAGACACCGATTGTCTCGGAGCCCAATTCACCCCCCGTCTAGCGAAGGACACTCGTACTTCCTCACTCTTATTCACTTTGCAACGAGATTCCCCGATGCAGTCCCCCTTAAAAATTGATAGCGTAACTTGTGCGGAAGACCTTATTTTTATTTTTTCTCGCGTCGGCATCCCGAAGGAGATCTTGTCCGACCAAGGTAGACAGTTCACATCTAAGCTAATGGAACACGTCGGCTAGCTCCTTATGATCAAGCCCTTGTTCCCCTCTCATTTTCACCCCACCGCTAACGGCCTCTGTGAAAAGTTGAATGGGGCTCTGAAGACCATTCTGAAAATGTTATGCAATGCTCATCCCCAAGAATAGCATCGATACCTGCCGGTTACCCTGTTCGCCTGCAGAGAAATCCCCCTTAGAACTTTGGGATTTGCCCCCACGAGCTCTTGTATGGCCGAAATTTACGCGGAACAATAAGAATTTGGAATAAAATTTTTCGTAATCCACGCCTTAATGAGGAGATCAAGTCCTCGTATTTTTACGTGCTAAATCTTCGGAACCGTTTGGAAGAATGCGGCGATCTAACGTACAAAAGTCGGACCTAAATTTAGAAAAATATAGGAACTATTTTGACGTTAGGTCCAAAGAAAGGCGATTGAAGCCCGGTGAAGAGGTGCTGCTCCTTCTACCCACGGAGACAAGCAAGCTTTTGTTCCAATCGAAAGGCCCTTCCAAATCCTAGAAGCCCATGGTCCTGTAGATTACCTAATACAGATCCCCTCAGGGAACAAATTGTTTAATGTGAATATGCTTAAACGCTATCACCGCCGAGCATGCATTAACAATATAATTGCCCTTGACGAATAGCACATGGAAGTGTTATCAACCCGTTGGGTCCCTCGAAACCACACGCCCCATCATCGACTTCAACGTCCACAAGGCCAGAGTTGCGCAAGTTGCCCTGTGCGAGTGCGGATTTGAGGAGCTCAACCATTCCCTCTAAAGTTCAAATCTGGCCCCTAGCGACTACTTTTTATTTCGCCAGCTCAAGGCTGCACTGCGTGGACGCTGGTTTGGGGACGATGAATATGTCCAGCTCACCGTCCAGGAGTGGATTGAACAGCAGTTGGGAGATTTCTGGTTGTCGGGAATTCGAAGCCTCGGGGAGAAGTGGCGCAAGTGCATTGAAGTCGAGGGTAGTCATATTGAAAAAAATAAAATACTTTTCCTCATATCTCGTTTCCTTATATCCGAATTGCAAAACTTATTGACCGTCCCTCAGGCCTACCTACAATCGTTCCTAAATAGGCTCCGTAAAAATGGCGGCCTCAAACTAGGCCCTAACAAGTGCCATTTCGCCTATAGCACTATTAAATACCTCGGTTTTCACACTCGTGAAAATTAAATGGCCCCCCAAAAGGAAAAGGTAAAGGGTATCGCCGACATGCCCCTCCTGCGGACTAAAAAGCAATTACGCTTTTTTCTCGGGTCGACATCCTTTTACTGACGTTTTGTCCTGAATTTCGCTTCCTTAGTGTCGCTCTTTAGTTCCCTACTTTCAAACAATTCCCGGACTCCCTCTCATGGAACCCCAAAGCAACCACCCACTTCAATCAGCTGAAGCAAAGACTAACATCAGCTCCCATACTGAGACTCCCGAATACGAACAAACTTTTTGGATACAAACGGACGCTTGTAATGAAGGCATTGGTTGCGTCTTGCTCCAGTATAAAGAAGACGGCAACAGTTACCCCATTCCGTACGCTAGCCGGAAGCTCTCGTCACGTGAAAGGAACTATGTGGTCATAGAAGTTGAATCTCTAGTGATCGTATGGAGTGTACAGAAATTTCAAACTTATTTGTTAGGTAAGTAGTTCGTGATCGAAACTGATCATCGCTCATTGACTTACTTAAAGAATTGTAAAAGCCCGAACGGGAGCTTATGCCTTGGAGTTTACTTCTCATCGAATACCAATTCCAAATAAGGTACATTAAAAGGACAGAAGACTGTGTTGCATACTGTCTAAGTAGGAATCCGTCTATGATCCTCCAACTGCGAAGTAAAATTTATTAAGCATTGTACTCCCGTGCACATAATCGACTTTGAGCACTCGTTTTGTTTTTATAATTCTATAACACCGTCTTACCCGTATATGTTTATGTTCCTTGTTTCTCATGTAAAATTTTGTTTTCCTTTTGTACATATTTTTCCTTTGCGTGTGTTTTTTGTTTTTTGTAAGGTTTGTATCTTTATTTTTATTGATATATGGTTCCACTACCCTTTTATGAATGAATCCTTTTGATTTTTTTTTGTAACTCGCATTTATTTACTTTGTGTGTTGTTTATTTTTGTCCTGGTTAACGACCATACCCTTTTTAAGTATACCCTGTGGCAGGGATTAAACGGAAGTAATTCATTCATTTTATGACCGCTGTGTTGACTTAAATTTAAAGATCAACCCTTAATGGGCACCTGCAGACTCAGGTCAAAGTTTTCCCATACGCGACTCCTCCCATGTTTGGGGATGCCCTTTTCCATCCAATTTAAATCAGGCAAACGTCATCTTCGGAAAGGGAGGAGTGTGAGGGAATCCCCTCGAAGGACCACCGTGAGAGGAAGCCCCTTGGAAATACCCCTCTATTCTTTCAAGACCACTTGAGTCAGCGTGAGAATTTTAGAAAGTTGAGGAAGAATCTGTCCCTCGCTTAATCACCCGTCCCAGCTGTGTTTATTTTCACCCCCCCCCACTCTCCTGCGATAATGCCGTGCGCGGCCATATTATCCCCACCCCCATATCGCGAGTCGAGTTTGATCTTCTTGAACGACGGGTTATCATGAAGTCTGTTTGCTTAGACTGGCGCTAAGAATCCCTTGGGGACTGTAAGGCCTCGAGAAGCTCACCATCTGTCGAGGAGATTGAAAGCCCGCCATCCACTCCGTCGGGACTGCTGTCTTTTTCCCGTGGCCTTACGTAACTCGTCGTCGTACGTCGTCGAAGATCTCGTCAGAAGATCTAACTTTGTTAAGCTTTGGCCCTTGTTTAAAGTAAAACTATCGAGCCTTCTTCTTCCCGGAGAGTTGTGCGGCCGTCTCATCTTCATCATCCCTTCAAGATTCCCGTCTTTCGAGACTGAGAATCACTGCCGATTAGCAGAATCGTCTCGAGTTGAGATTTCGTCTCTCTGGAGGAGATAAAATCTCATTCTTTATCACGAAATAATCCACCCCCATCTTCGAGTTCTCATAGTCGGACTCCCTGAAGTATCTTCTTGAAGAACTGTGCCGTTGTCTTCCACCACTCATCCAATTCGCCCGCGCTTGAAGGTAAAGCGATCGTGTATGGTCATCCCCAGATTACCTCGTTAATCTTCACTAAGTAATTGGTTCCTCCAAGGAACGTTTTGGATTATCAGGCTAAAGGGATAAACACAATTTGTGAGGCGAACAAATGTTAACATAAACTAGATACAAATTAAAAGAAAAATAATTTAGATAGTGAACCTATAAAATTAAATGTATTAATAATTTCAAGTACATATATACAGTTAGGATAGGAACAAATTCATAACTGCTGTCAGTGAGTCAGGGGAATGACTAAGGAATTTACCCCAAATCGGACACGATTATGGGTAGTTTGTTGTCGGTATAATATTAACAGGTCTGAAGCTGGTTGTTTGTGGCTATTACCGATAATGGGTGGCAGGTCAAGTCTGAATTTAACGTGGGCGAATGTGTTTTTCTGAAGAGAGATTCTAGAATTCTGTGCTGGGTGATGCTAGGATTAGAGCCCAGAATTCTGGGCTCTAAATAATTCGAGAAAAATTCAAATAACTTAAAGGGAAACCAGTACAAACCTAGCACAAAGACCTTTGGCGTTACCTGGTCATATCTGGCTTCTATCACTACATGACACTTGGATACGCATATTTTCTGGAGAGCAGAGTTCATCTGTCTTCGGCAGAGTGAGGCTTCGATATGTCTCAATTTATGCCCAGTGCTTGTAACACTTCCTCCTGTTTTTGGTTTTATTTTTTAGTAGGCTTAGGGCGGAATTCCTAGAACATTAAGAACCTCAATTCTATGAGAAGAGGGGACATCTCCGCATTATTATGCGTGACTTCTTACGAGATCGTCTCTCCACTATACGGGGGGGGGAAGGAAACCTCTATACGGATCTAGAGCAAGAGGAGAATATCTTACAGAGAAATATACTATTTTTCACTCTCTTTCTTTGCTTTGAGCTTTATTGTATCATCTCATTGAAGTCTGATGTTATCGTACCGCTCGACGAAAATGAATTTTTTATCTCTTTTGGCGCGGCTCAAATGCCTACCCTGAAGCAACAGCTCTAACAGGCCCCGAACAATTTCTTTCGTATGAAAGATGCACGAGGTTCGGTTTTCTTCGGCCAAGACAAAAATAGTTTAATTTCTGCTACCAACAAGAGCCTCAAACCAAACCAGACCTGTTCCTAAATACGAATCACGGATTTAGTAGATTCGCACCGATTCTTTAGTTCTGCATTCGACCGACACCTCATCTGGTAAGCGCATATTCTTAGCCTTTTCACTTTTGTACGTGTCATATAGATTCTTAATCTTTGACGTTCAGAACGTGAGGTGTTTATAGGTCCACCATACTGATCAAAGTTCATTCAAAGCGTGGCAAAAGATGCCAAATTTATTCTTATGCATCCAAGAGTCTATTGTGGTTAGTGAATTAGACCAACCAAGCCGGTCTTCATTTGGCGTTTGATGCCTTCCCCACGTCCCATACAAAGAGATTATTTTTGAACGCAGGCAATATTAAACCCGTTTTTCGTCATGCAGAGACAATGATCGGCTTGGAAATGCCTCCTCAGCATCTCCTTTACTCGCTAACGTCCTGATTTCACCTTCGGCAGACCTAGATGGTGTCTATGCTGAAATGATTCTCTAAACCATTTCCAATACCTTTCAGGTTCATGGGATAGAATCTCCTTAGAAAATATTATGTAGCTGTCGGACCAGTAGGGTAGAAATTTATTCTCAAGGTGACACGCTCCGTCTGTCTTCGTATTTCCACGGCAAAACTGACTGTACTAAACCTCCTGTACGGTACGGTCCATGCTTTTCGGTTCCGAGAAAATTCTGTAATCGATAGCACTTCCCAGAGCCCGTTATGTAGTCTTTTAGAAATTGAAAACTATCCACATTTCCTTGATCAAAACGAGCACGCTGATGTGACGTCGAGGCTTTCCTAACTGACTGTGCAAACGGACCGTTTTTTCGCTCTTCCACACACTGTAAATTAGCAGGGATCATGTCAGCCCTTAGGAATGCGAGGCAAAGAAGACGAGAGACGGTACTTTGGAATTTAAAGTTGTGACCAATTGCGCACGACATTTTTCGTGTGCTTGTTACGATCAATACCTCGACGGTATCCTGCAATTTTCTGTCCTCTCCGATTTCGCCATCATTTGACGTGTTCTCATAAAGCATATACTAAGACTGCTTGTCCATATTTTATGACACACTTTGTTTAAGTTTCCTTGTGTGCGAGAGTCGCTTTAGCATTTTCCTGGTGATGGGTGTCGTAGTGTGACCCCACACCTGACACCACAATTATATATGATTGTCATAGAGTCGAACGTCGATACTAGCCGAGGATTGACTCTGCGGTGACGCGAGAAGGGAGCACGCAAAAAAATTAGGATATAGATCCCAGTGCGACGGTTAAATAATCAAAATCAAGTGCGTTTGGCTTAAATGATCAATTCTTAGAGGTTCTGAGTTTAGGGAAACTGATAGTAAAAAAATAACTTTACTATATTCAAAGAAAATATTATTAGCAAAGTAAATAAATGACAATACATAAGATTAGACCCAGGGTACCAAACGGGCGGGGGTGGGGGAGATACAACTGACTTGACAGGGACGAAGGTCCGAGAGAGGCTGTACGATCATTGCTTCCAGGGAAAATGGGAGAGTGCGAATATCGGGGAGACTCGCGTAAAGCCTAATTGAGTGGAGGCTTTACAAAGAACGAGAAAGCGTAGCACTGCAAAGTTCCACCTCTTTACCCTCGCTGAGAAATGAACGAAGGACTTCTCCAGACAAGAACGAAGTCGACACCCGACTGATAGATGCCTGTCCGTGTTTATCGTCTGTCGGGTGGAACTCTGTCCTTAGGTACGAGGGAGGCCGAGTAGAGATGAGACACGTCGCGTTCGTAGCTGGAAGCCGTTGGGAGGCGAACCCTGTCATACGAGCCTGTAGATGGATGCTAACCAAGACGGGACTGTGTGGTAGTAATTTCTCAAAGCTTTTCCCGAAGTATTTATACTGCCTTGGCGAAAGCAAATCTTCAGAGGCCCCCAAAAGGGGGACGGTGAATTGGGTGAGTGGCGGTTGGAACCGGGTCTTTTGGGGGATCGGAAGCTGGGTGTTTATACTCAACTTGGTCAATGGGCAATCGGTCTTATCTGGCTAGACGTGAGGACCATATTTCGCGTCTTGCTTCACGCAGGCGACTTGTACCACGACCAAGGGGTCAAGCGGGTAGCTGAACTAAAAGGCGGATTCTCCGTCCAGGGCGACAAGTTGGTTGGTACAAGCGCACAGATGGTCCTTTTTAAGCATTTTCGTAGGGTAACCCTGAATATCGGACACCATAATATAATATAGATGTCATAGGGTGACCGTGAAGAGAACACACCAGAGAATCGGGATACAGATCCAAGTGCGAGGGTTAAATAAACAAGGTCGTGTGCGGTTGGCCTAAATAATTAACTCTTAGAGGTTCTGGGATTAGAGAAACTAATGGTAGAAAAATATATAACTTTACTATATACAAAGAAAATATTATTGGCACAGGTAAATAAATGACAATAAATAAAATATGACTCGTGGTACTAAACGTAGGGGTGGGGGATTAAAATGAATTGACGGGTACGAGAGTCCGAGACAGGATGAACGGTGATTGCTTCTAGAGAAAATGGGAGAATGCAATCATCTGGGAGACTCACGTAAAGCCTAATTGACTGGAGGCTTGAATACGGCTAGTAAACGGGGTGCTGCAAAGTTGAACTTGGAAGATCCCTTCTTCTTTAACCTTGCTGAGAAATGAACGATAAGGAAGTCGATACTCAAGTGATAGATGCTTGTCCGTGTTTATCGTCTGTCGGCGGGAACTCTGGCCTTAGATACGAGCAAGGCCGGGTAGAGATGACGCGTCGCGTTCGAAGCTGGAAGCCGTTGGAAGGCCAAACAGGGTGTACGAGACTGTACGTGGCATCTAACCAAGACGGGGCTGTATGATTCTGGTTGATCAAGGCTTTTCTCGGAGTATTTATACTGCCTCGGCGGAAACGGGATGCCAGTGGCCCCCCAAAGGCGGACGGGGATCTCATTAGACTTGTTGCGCCCGGGGGAGGGGGAAGTAGTCTCGGCGGCCTCACAGCTTTGTGCGAAGGTCCTTGACGTTGTGTGTCTGGTGCCGATCAGATGGTGTGACAGCGATGAATTGAACCCCAAACGGATTACGCTGTCTCGCGAAAATCTCGTGGCTCCCTTAGGGCTGTCTGGCCGTGCAGGTGTATCTCCTCGGCGCCACATTGAGTTCTGGAGAAGGGTAAACCTTCGCTTTCTGACATCTCTTTTCCTCCCAAGATGGAGCTTCCAAAGGAAGTGAGATCAGAATAATATAAGGAAATTACGCGGCTAAATTTCCCATAGGGACACAATTGCAAAAAGGATGGTACCGGGTACTCTGCACAAAAATAAGTCAAATAAAAGGGACTTGGGAAATGCGCAGTATTTCCATTACCGAACACATTAAGAAATAATAAATAACATTACTAATGCAATAAGACAGATAGAATAGCTATCAATAGTCAGGATCAACATAGTCTCGTTAAACAGGGGCTTACATACAAGGATATTAAAAAAAAGAAGAAAGTCCCACAATACAAAGAAAAGGTATATACTAACAGGGTAATTCATCGATAATATATACACAATAATAAAAAAAATAATGCCACATATTCCTATAAAGCATAAACAAAACTACAAGAATAATAATGCAATAAAATAGAGAGGAATAATTATCAATACCTTGGGTCATCATAGTCTCGATAACCAGGGGCTACATACAAGGATATTAAAAAAAGAGAGAAAGGTCCCACAATACAAGAAAAAGGTACATAAAAACAGGGTAACTCATCACAAATATATATAGAATAATAAAAACTTATAATGGCGCATATTCTTATAAGGCATTACACAAAAATACAATCATTCTTGTGCAATAAAATAGAGAGGAATAGTTATCAATACCCTGGGTCATCATAGTCTCGATAACCAGGGGCTACGTATAAGGATATTAAAAAAAAAGAAAAAGGTCCCACAATACAAGAAATAGGTACATACAAACAAGATAACTCATCACAAATATATATAGAATAATAAAAACTAATAATGGCGCATATTCTTATAAGGCATTACACAAAATTTCAATAATTCTTGTGGAATATATACAAAAGTAATCCAATTTTTCTTCAAAAGCACGGCAACCAGGGAGGCAAAATCCACTAAAGTTAGCACGCGACAGTTTATTTCACTCGACGGGGCGTATATCTGACCAATAAGATCAATTGCGACACGAGAAATCGGCTCTGAGATTAAGGGTCCTCTCTGCAACGGAGCGGGCTTAACTCGCCCTTTGACGGCAATATTTTGGCAGATATCGCAAGACTCGCAGTAACAAAGTATTTCTTCATGGGCGCCTGGCCAATAAGAAATATTTTAAGATCTTCTGGGCGGTCTTCGTGTGGCTAAAATGGCGTGAAAATATGTTGTCATGGGCAGTGGTTAAAATATGACCAACGTGAGAACGCGGGACACACATACTTGCGTCGGGGTTTACCGTTTTTTGAGTACGCACAGTAGAGTAAGCCGTCCGTAACTTGGTAGGAGATCACCTTGTCTCCTCAGGTGGCTTCTTGCTCTTTGGACTGGGCCTTTTCTCTCTGACAAGCATGTTCACATGGAATAGCTTAGTGCCAGACGGGGTTTGGATCAAGTAGTCTACAGGGCTGCGCATCTCAATAACTGGAAAGTGGCCCTTCCATTGGCTCAAATGTTTGTTGTTCTCCGTGGGGATTCATAAAAGGACTTCGTCACTGGGTTTAAATTTTCGTTCTTGGGACTTACAGTCGAAGTAGGTTTTATACTTGCCCAAGTTTGTCCCGCCGTTCTGACCAAAGAGGATGGAGCAAAATATAATAGGGGCTGATGCTACTTCTACCCAGCCAGTGAAGCACGCACAACCGATTTAGCACTTAACGATGAGGAACCGATTCGCGCCCCCTAAGTAGTCGTGCTAATGGTGTGAGCGTAATGGTCATATTAAAAAGAATTAACATACAACTAACATAACAATTTCAACCTAAATTCTGTTGAGTTCGATTTTCGACTTGATTTAGGCTAAACTTAGCATGCTGATTTTAAAACCAGTCAGTTTTCTTATATCACTTGAAGTCTTTTTTTACTGCTTACTCTCTGAATAAGCAAAATTGTATTGTTTGTCCCCAAATAATAGGACTGGTTAGCTGATGGCATTTATTAATTTATTTTCTATTCATTGCTATTCAGAAATATTAGAAGAAAAAAGCTAAATTATCTATTTTATTAATTAATTTTATTAACAGTTTGACAGCGACTCGTACAAGAGGTACTATTAGCAATCGGCAACAGCTTGTAGAATATTCAATGACTCTATGAAGAATACTATCGTATTCTGCAAACAATATACAAAATTGTGTATACAAGTGATTAGCAGACCCTATGTAAGCTTTTTTGCTTTTCAATGTAAGTAAATTTTCGGCTTACTTTCATTCACATACTTATTTCCTTTCGTTAATATCATATCTACCCATCCTACTTTTCTGATTAAGTGCCTAACCAACTCAAACTTTTTTTTATTATATCTGTGGCAGTTTCAACATTTCCAGGCAAAGGGCAAACATCAGAGCATATTTATCAAGCAAGCTAGTTTTGCATATTTTAAAGTAGAAATTGGTGATAAAGACAAGTATTGAGACCTCCACATGGTGTACAAGCAGTGTGTTAAGAGGTTACAGATGTAGACCATGAGAACGTGTGATAAGTTGGCATTCGGCACAGACTTATTTTTTTAAAGGAAAACTTCAGGATATAAACAAAACAAATATAAAGTCGAGTATCCTAGTCTACGACCAGCTCTGCGTACAGTGCTTCATTTAACTGAAATCCAGGTGCCAGTTTTCGTCTAACTATCATCTAGTGAAGCTTTAGATCATGGAGAAGAACTCAGTAATAACAATAATGCCGATTTTGAAATTGAAGATCACTCAGTTCGGAAGGAATTCGATCAGCATTAGTTGAATGATTTGTCACAATATTTTGAAATATAAAAAAGGTTTTAAAACTCCTAGCATCAAGACAAAATTGGAAAAAATGCTTGAAAAGGAGCGAAGTTATCCTACTTTCGACCCAGTTAAAGCTTATTTCTTCATTACTTTCGAAGTGAAAGTCCCAATTGGGCATTTAGTTAGTTTTCGTGAAGAACATGGAGATATAAAAAGAGCCAGTGAGTTATTATAATATGACAAACACAATTGGATCATGTGTTAAATTTAAATTGGTTTGCTTCCTGCTTGATTAGCAACGTTGGTAAAGGAAGTATCCATGCTTCTCGTGCATATGGAACAACAGAGATCGAGACAAGCATCGGGTGAAGAGGAATTGCGCCCTCCGAGATCTGACCTAAATCCTGGTCTAACCAACATTCTAAAAGAGTCACTTGTTGACAGAAATCAAATTATATTACCACCTTAGCACATCAAACTTGGTCTCATAAAACAATCAGTTAAAATTATGCGGGTTTGTTTGATGGCTTAGAAATTTGGCAGCTCATCAAAGAAAAACATTTCATCGAAATAATGTCACAACTCTAAAAGAATGCATAGTTATTATTCAGAGGACTTTGTCCAGAACTTTCTTAGAAATGCACGAGCAAAGAACTACACCGAATTGTCCAGAAACTATTGGAGAGCTACAAAACGCTCGGTTGCAATATTAGCATTAAGTAGCATTTCTTCATAGCCATCTTGCTAACTTCCCGGACAACTTTGGTGAATTCATCGATGAACAAAGTGAACAATTCCACCAAAGTTGAAGCTCACGGAGCAAAACTATGAAGGTAAATGAGATGTAAATATATTAGCTCACTACTGTTGTAGAATAGAGCGAAAGTGTCCGTATATTGAACACTCCATTAAACGCTTGCACACAATTTGACTTACAATAACAATATCCTTGTATGAACAAAATATATTTTCAAACTTTAAAATAACAATATTCTTGATACTTGTTTTTTCAAAGGTTGTACAAAGTTTGTATTTGAATTGATTTAGTATTTGAAGCCTTCAAGCTACTTTGATATTAATTTATCATCCATTGATCAATAACAATAACGATATTCTTTGTATGTACAAAATATATTTGTAAAAACTTTACATTCAAGCAAAGTTTTATTATTTTTCTATGTATGTAAATTTGTAAAATATTCTATAAAATAATCACAAACTTGTCAGATACGGTATTCCTATGGTTTTTTTGTTATACAAAGTGAGGATAATCTGTAGCTCAAAAAGTTGATGCGATATAAAAAAACAGGGGTTATTTTTGGATTCTGAGGCCAAACCTTAGTCAAAACTAAGTGTCAGATCTAACTTAAGGAAACTTAAAGATTTAAGCCTATCAAAATCAAATCCCTGATCAATGGATAATAAATTAATATTAAAGTAGCTTGTAGGCTTCAAATACTAAATCAAATCAAGCTGAATGCTTAAAATAATGTAGTTTTGGATATAAACTCTTCTCAAAAATGAAGTGGGCAAAGCTTTGGTTCGAAAAATCAAGAGAGTAGAAAGATAGCGTGGAATGGTAACTAGAAACTCTCTCAACCGGTATAGGTTGTAGCTAAGGCAAAAAGTGAAAACTCATATCAAAGGAACTCAATTTTAGGTTCCCTGTTTATATTTTATGAAAGATGGGAGGGATTTGAATTACTTTTTCAAAATCCAATGTGTAACTTGCATATAACTTAATTCCTTTCTGTAAAGATTTTCTCTGAATTTGAGGGTTATTTCAAAAGTAAAAAGACTTAGCAAGATTTTCTTGTTTTGACACAAAAGATAACTCCGGAATTCTCGCGCAATACCAAAAAATCTTTGTCAATTTGTTTGTCTATTAATGAGTGAGCAGTACAACTTTGGATCCAAAAGTTCTGATGTAGTTTGTGAAAGCTTTGAAGTTTAATTAACTTATGAAACGAAGTCACCAGTAAATGAAAATTATTGAAAATGAAGATAGAGAAGGAACATGAATTAATTGTGCGTGAGTTCAAAGGAATCAGAGTAACTAAAGTTTTTCAGGGAACTACAGGGTTTGGAAAGAAATAAAAATTGAATGATGGAGTTTCACATGAATTGGTATAAGACCAACAAAATATCGCTGAGTTATCTGTTTTCTATACTGCACCTCTAGAATAGAGATCATAAATATCCTAATGAATGATCTCGTCCAATTAGTATAATATGAATGGAATTCCGTGCAACAAATAAAAGTTGATCTTTATAACAGCTTAGTTCAAATGAGGCTGATCAACACTTTGAAAAACTCAATTTCCACCCCAACACTATCAAGAAGAAATTTTCTCAAGCCAACTCACTGTCATATGTTGGATGGAAATTATAAAAAATTCAATGAACAAACCGTTTTTAGTCGCATGCGAGTCAGGTCGCGAGCGACTCTACATCTCACAGTGTCGGTCGGTCGGTCCCCATTTTGTTTTGGTAATAGCATTGTAACTATTCGGCCAATTCTAACGATATTTGAAATCCTTGTCTTGTATAACATTCTCCTTTGAATGCTATAATTATCGGAGTCCTCCTAAGGCTACCCCGGGAATTATTTTGTTTTTGCAATAAAATCAAAATTATTCGGCCGATTCTAACGAAATTTGAAGCCATCATGCTGTTTTACATTCTCTTTCAAATGACATAATTGTCGAAGTCCTCCCGACGTTAGCCCGGTAATTATTTTCGTTGGCAATAACATCATAACTTTTCAGCCGATACTATGATAGTACTAGACTAGGCTATAATATGCTATACTCTGCTAGGCAAACCTACAATAGGCTATACTATGATAAGATGTAATGTACAAGGGTAAAATATACTATGCTAATTTAGGATATAATATGCTATGATAGAATAAAATATACTACATATGTTAGGATAGACAATAATAAGCTATGCTTAACTAGGGTATAATAGTATAGTATAGGCTATACATGTCTATGATAGTTAATGGTAGGCTAGGTTATGCTATGCTATGCTAGGCTCAGCAATGTTAGGCCAGGCAGGGCATGAAAGGCTATACTAAGCTACGCTGTGGTATGCTAGGTTAGGCTATGATAAACTAAGCTATGCTATACTAGGCTAGTCTTTATAATACCAGGCTAGGATAAGCGAGGGTTTTCTAGGGTAAGTTAGACTATGTTATGCATGCTATGCAAGCCTAGGCTAAGATCTAATAGTCGAGTCTAGGCTAGGCAGTACTATGATATACTATACTAACTCAGCTAGGGTAGGGTAGGGTAATGTAGGCTATAATATACTATACTAGGCTATGCTAGTCTAGGCTAGAATATGCTAATTAGGCTAGGATAGATAAAAATATACTAGGCTTGGCTCCAGTGAACTAGGCTAAGCAAAGCTATATTAAGAAAGGCTATACTAGACTAGGATAAGCTAAGCTAGGCTAGACTAAGTTTTAATATACAATTTTAGGTTGCACTAAGTTTCGTTAGGTTATACTCTGCTAGGGAGGCTAGGCTATACTTTGATAAGCTATGCTATGCTAGGCTAGGATACACTGTGATAGGCTCAAGTATACTATACTAAGCTAGGTTATTCTAATATATACTATGCTAGGCTATATATGTAAGTCTATACTAGGCTAGGGTATGCTAGGCTACTCTAGGGTATACTATGTTATTCGAGGCTATTCTATGCTATGATATACTAAGCTGAGCTATACAAGGGTATGCTATTCTATGGAAAGTTATGCTGGACTATACTACGCTAGACTAGGCTAGATTATAGTGTACCATGTTAAACTAGCATGGGCTATGCTAGACTATGGTTGGGTGTGCTATGCCAAGATATACCATGCTACAATATGATAGGATATACTATGCTAGACTAGTTTATACTACCCTAGGCTAGGTTATACTATGCTTATAATATACTATGCTAAGCTAAATTAGGGTAAGGTAGGCTATTGTAGATAGGCGAAACGGTGCTAAGTTTTGCAAGGCTAAGCTAACCTAGGCTATAGGAGGATAGGCTAGGCAATACTATGTTAAACTATTCTAAACTATACTAGGTTATGCTATGCTATACTATACTATTCTAGGCTAGGCTATACTATGATAAGCTATACTATGGTAAGCTTTACTTTCCTATATATGCTAGGCTGTACTAGGCTATGTTAGGCTAAGCTTTAGTATAGTATCTAGGCTAAGATAGGCCATACTATACATTCTCTGCTAGGCTAGGCTAAGTCATACTATACCAGGCGGACATAAATCAGAATAAGTGAAGGCACGCGACTTTTTGGGCAGCAGACCTTGTTTGGTTATAGGAAGATTTCCTATTCCTTTTTGTGATAATACTCGTATTCACTTTTTAACATAGATTCATGAATAATAAAGGCTAAACAAATCTCCGCCAGAAGTTGTTCTCATAGTTGATTTTGCGGACTGCATTTGGAAGCAGGAGCATAAAATTTCTATTTATACCTCGGCTGAGGTCTGTTTAATCAAATAATACTTTTCTTGGTAATTATCTCCTATAGATAAAAATATTAATTAATGGATAATCTGATATATCTAAATAATTACTGATTAAGGCTGTAAATGATTTGAAGATTGACAAGGTGTATTGGATTGAACCATATTTCCTTGAAGCGATTCCAATTACGATCAAATTACCATACTGCTCATTAACAATACCATTTGCTCCTTCTGGAGTTAATTGATTTTCATCGAATTTTCATGGCAATCATTTAAGACCTTGGTATAATTGTGTTTATATGTAACCACAAAAAATGTTGAGAAGGTAATCTTTTCTAATGTATAAAACCTTTTAATTCATTCTGACAGGTGCAAAAATTTTGTATTGTGTACGATGATGTTTTCTTAATTCAAGCACGAATCGTCCCATTTAATGCAAAGTTTGTGAGATTTAAATGATGATTTCAAGATATTCTCTGCAAAGGTATTCACGATATTCATATTTGCTTAGAGATATGTTGCATCCCATTTTCTCACCTAGGGTAACACTTGATATTATATTACAATTGATCTTTTATTTTATTTTTCCATTGTGTCTGAATTTTTCTGCAATTAAGAAACGCCCTAGATATATTATGAAAATTTTAATGGAAAATTAACAAAATAATTTATCATTTTTGGTTAGGTGAAGGCACAAAAAATCAAATGAGAGACGAATTTTTAAGGTAGTCAGTCAGTGTCCTCATTGGTTTGAAGGCGAATCAACTAAACAAGTTGTTCCTGGAACCAACAAATGGTGTTGAGTGCGGGGCCCCTCAAATTTATGGGATTTGTTTCAGAAAGACGAAAATATATTATAATTGGTAGTGGGAGGTTCATAAACTATTATTTTAAATTTCCTCTTTTAAATTTGGACATTGGCCAAAACATTTCTTCCTTGTTAGTGGAAATAATTTCGAAGAATTTCTGTTCGAGATTTGTGAGTTCTTGACCATTTTTAGCATTGACAATTTGTATAACATAGTTCCAAATAAAGTGGTCCGGAAAGTAAAGTTTGGATACGATGGTGGTTAAGGAATCGACCGATCCCTTTTGATCCGCAAATTTGAAAATAATTCGATTGTCGTGGTATGACAGGGTGTACGCCGTTATACGCACACTGGTCTACTGGCCGACCGAAATTAAGGCTCCACGTGTGGATGGCTTTAAGAGTTCTTTAAATACACAGTTGCTGGGCCAAGGAATATTCAAACACAGCTACAAAAATATACTTTAATAGGACTAAAGATTACATATACATATAGGGAAAGTTAAATGGCAATGTAATTAAATATTGGCGGTTCACTGCTAAGATGATTGACACTATCAATTAAGTTTGAAGCGAGGGATAATTAATAAGTAATGATTTTACAATTATGCAAGCTCTAGAGCAAAGGGGATCCTTGAGGTTCGACGCGGGAAAGGTGGGAGGAGCGTGAGGAAGCGGGGGTTAAATCCCTATTACCTTGATGTGTGGCGAGCAGGACCAGGTAGGGAAGTTTGACCTTGAACTTGTGGGCGTCTTACGGGACACTCAATCCAACTTCGGCAGACTAAAGGGGAGGGGGGGGGGGTCTTATCCTTAAGAAGCAAACAGAGTGTGCTTCGAGGATGGCTTTTCCTATCCTTAAAATAGGAAGACGTGGTGAGAAGGGTTGAAGCGCGCCTAACTATTTCTATGAACAACATTGAGTGACGACTAGCTCTTCCTTGGCTCTTCGACAATCGCTCAATTCTTTTCTGGACGAGAATATAGTCAATTTCCTCTCGATTAACGAAGACGTTACGCCTAACGTACTGGAAAGTGGCTTCAGACACAATCTACATGTGAACTTTGAGGTGTCGAATATATATCCCCAAATTATCTAGACGGAGAGAAAGATTCATCGCAACAGACTTCCTTAATTGCCTTGGGTCGCGATAAGGTTCTATAGCGTGAAGTCGCGATGCCCACTTAATGGTCTTTCCATTGTTCTAATTTTCGCAGTATATCGGGCAAACGAATTTAGAGCGGTCAACGAAGAACTGAGGAAGTCAGGGGGGGGGGGATTCCTTATCTCTCTCCTTATTCTTCCAAATCGATGAATTATTCGCAAATGGACCTCAATTATTTGGTTGAACGAAATACAACATTAACATCATCCCCCCCCCTCCCCAAGAAAACCGTGCTAAATATTTTTTTTGTAATTTTTCCACGAAAATATGGAACGATTAATCGATTGAACACGATAAAACAGCACATCAAGATCTTTGAAATGGTTTATTTCAATGCTCCAAACAGAATAGAGACTGATATATTTTCTTTTGGGATCTATGACTTGTTTCTTGAGACTCTACTAACAATTTCAGTGAACTTGAGTAAACTACAAATATCGTTCTATGATGACAATATCTTCGTCGTCAGATATTCGCATTCACTCTTCACAGCTTTATGCAAGTCATTCGCTGTCTTTAGTAAGGAATTGATTCAATCGAAACTGTGTTTCGATTCCGATGCCGATGAACAAATTTACTTGTTTAATTCACGCTAACATAGTGGTTCTCAACCTTTTGATGCTCGCGGCATCCCTGTCAAGCCTTTCAGATTTCCTGGCCCCTTTATTAGAAAATCTCGTTTTCCTATATTGTTCTCAATCCCGATTGCTCATTAAAGTGCTCTTCCTCACATGGCAGCAGTGGTTCTCAACCGAGGGGATGTGGGAGGAAGGAGGGCGTGTATGCATTTAGTAGTATAATATTTTGTTTATATTAAATTTTTTCCCCCAAATCTATGGTTGTGAACCTCTGCGCTAACATAATGGTGTCTGAAAACACCGGTATTAAAAATATAATAATTTTCACTAATAAAATAAAACATGAATATACTTTACTCTAACTACCTTTAATAAAATTTAAAATTATAGAGATAATATGATATATAGAGAGATAGCACGCACAATGGAATAAATCATACAATGACGCTAATCAAATAAGTAATGTAAAATATTCCAAAATCTCAGCCGTTTCTATATTATAAAACCTTTAACCATAATACAACCTAATACCTCGCCCCTTGGTACATGTTTATGACCAATATTTTCGTTGTTGTATCTCCTGTGTGAAGATACTTTGTTCGTAACCGTGTCGTAATTGGTTCGTACTAAGTAAGTCAGGGAACTCGATCAACAAACCATCAGGTAAAATTGGGATAGGACTCTTCTAAGGTAGGGATGGAAAAACCCTCGTCCTTGGGCGAAATTTCGAGCACGAGCCCAATTTTCTTCGCCCTCAGAGTGATATATTTGTATGCCCAAATTTTCAATACTAAAATGTAAATAATATTTGTATGTCCAATTTCTGTGATGACTGTCAATAAAAATGTTATGTATTATTTTTTTGTAGATATTAATGCATGAGTCTATCGCACCATGTAATAAATAAAAACAACATTTACAAAGATACAAGAGTCAAATTTTATTTATCGCCCGCCGACTTCTTTCATTAGAAATTTTCGCCCATTGCTTAAAGCCGTTTTCCCGCCCCTGTCTCAAGGGAAGGACGATCAACCCAAGTTGAAGAATCCGGAACTCTTCTCTTCTTATACATACATTTGCTCCTCTGAATATCTGAATAGACCTAAGGGGTTTTCATCCTTTTAATTGGGCTGTTCTCTCTTTCTCCTCCTCATAACTTTGTAATATTTGTGCTTACAGTAATTTTCTACATTACCTAATTATTATGGATATGCTTAATTTTAACAAACAGTTTAAACGTCAGTACAACATTTTTTACTGATATATGTATGTTTCCTTATAAAATTGTCACTTTGAACATTTCACGCAATTTGGATTCATTCCAAGCATACATATCTAATTCGTTTAGTACTATTCTCGATTTTCTCCAATTTTAGACATTTCCTTCTACTTTTAACATTTATTTGACATTTACATGGGTAGCGAGAATCTTTAGGGAAATGTTCAAGGCAAGGCTTATTAAGGAGTTAAATTATGTCAGAGCCTATTGTTTCGGCGTCTGGAGAGAAAAAAATACTTCAATTCTCCTCCCATTAAATTTTAATTAACTCAGGAAAGTAATTAAGTAGCAAGAGAAAGAGAAAGAACAAGGCAGAGAAAATCTTTAAGTAGCTTTCAAGATGAAGCAGTCTCTACAACATTTATAACTTCAAATTTAATTGAATATTTTATATTTGAAATTAAAGTTGAAAATTTTCATTTCAAAATTATTTTTAAAGGGGCATTGTTTCTCATCTTTGACGCCAATATTAAACAAAAATACTGAATAATGCAAATTGAGTCTCATAATAATAGATATTAAAAACTTTTAATGAATATAGCCACAATAAATCTATATCCATAATTTTGGGATAATTTATTCATCAAAACATAGCACACCAGTTTGACTATGACAGAAAAACAATTACGTATAAATGAGCTACACATAATAGAATGAAAACTTGGCTAATATATTATATATTTCTAATAAAAACGCGGCGAGAGAAATCACCTGTTTTCAATATAGATTCTTCATGTAATACAAACCTCAAAGAGTCTGGTGGAATGTTATGTCACTTGTTTTCTCACATCATCAATCGAATACATTAGAAATGATGATGGACGAAGTTTGTTTCACACTTTGCTCTTTAAAACTAACCACAATGGTTACTATGCCGACTCTGTGTATGTGTCCATTATAATTTTTAAAGACCGCCGCATTGTTTGGGAAATATAATTGAACTTGTACCGACAGATTCAACTGTGTGTCCAAATACATGCCAACATCCTCTAGGATCTTACACTGATAATTGAGCTGTAAGAATAGCAAAAATATGGCAGTTCAATTCCTTACTGTTCCATCCTCCTTGTTTAAAAGTTATTTTAAGCCCCTCATATCGTAGGTTCCCTTGGATCTCTAAATTGACCCGACCTATCGGTGTTGTCTATGAGTCATTGTGACCCTCTCGATGCAACCGACTTAAGGCGGCTGATTCGATGTGAGGCCAGCTTGGTACCAGGGAGGTCGATATATTTTATAATTCAGGATTATAATATTAACATTAAATTGCCTATTATATAAGGAGAATATTCACTTTACCAGCACGTGTACTACTTTAAATTCCGTTTACCTTCAATGTAAGACGCATAAAACAAAAACTTAACGTAAGCCAGTGCGATTAGGTGGCGTGCACTTTTCTTTATTTACATTTCAGACAAAAATGTGTTAATATGCTTCGTTAATGCTATCCACCGTAAAATGAAATCAATCACTACATGGGTGGTTCCCTTAGTAGCTACACTGACTGAAAAAATAATAGATCAAAGATGAAATCCTAAATTTCCGCATATATTGCCTTTTACTTTGTGTACGAAAAAAATAGCATGAGAGAAACAAATCAAACTTATCTAGTAAATTTAAAGAATACAACATTAGAACAGTTGGTAATAGCGACAAACTTTTATTTTTAGGTCTTATTCTCAGCAAGTTATGACTACGAAGGCCTAATGTTTATTAGAATATTGCTTATGAGATGAAGGTTCTAAGATGTCACGAGTGAATACTTTTGTGTCATAGGGCCTATTTGATGGCACCTTTTCTCACATTTTGTCATGTCTCCATTTCAATAGATTATCAAATCACACTTTGAGTTGTCTTTGACCTAAAACTAAGTGTTTCCATGAGCTATCTATCAAGAGCTTTCCGGAAACAAGAAAGATCTCTTTGCGAAAGCGGATATATTTGATTTATCAAACTATTACCAGTTGTTTTCAATTAACTACGATGGCCTATCATATTGTGCCCTAATATTCTGCTGTCCATAATATTAGAATCATTTGATCCTTCCAATTGCGAAGACAAATTTCATTTAATTAGTAATCAGCCTCTTCCAGATGCCATGAGATTTCGAATAAACTATCATAAGCAAAATTTAATATTAGGTTGAAAACAAAGTCCCGCACAACATATTTTAAGAAATTTATATTTATATTTATATATTTATAAAAAAGTTGATTTTTTTATTGAATTATACAGGTTTTACGACTAGTTAATGAGTAGTGGCAAAGTCTTTTCTAGGACTCGTTAGAAGGTGCAGAGTGATCCAGAGCCTATGTAGATTAGGTCCCTATGCATTTTCAAGGAAACGACACCAAAGGAGGCTTATGGTTTGTGTCTGGTTAGATGTGAAGGCAGCGATTTACTGGGAAATGTTCGAACGCAATCAGTCTATCGATGCTCAATTATACAGTCAACAACTGCAACAGGTAGCAGATGCAATTGCGCAGAAACGACCAGCATTGACTAATGTCATGATTCTTCATGTTAACGCCCGACCACACGTTGCAAATCATACCCATGAAAAACTCCTGGAGCTAGGGTGGCAAGTTCTCTCACCCACCATAGTTGCCAGACCTGTTAGCAACAGATTACCATCTATTCCGGGCACTGCAGAAATTCATGAATTACAAAACGTTTGCAAATGATGATGACTTGAAAAGTGCAGTTGGAGACTTCTTTGAGAGCAAACCATTTGTACTTTATAACAAAGGCACCCATGATCTGTCCCGTCGTTGGAAGCAGGTGCTCGAAAATAACGGCGATTACATTGTTCATTAATATGTTTCTTTTGATGAATTGTTTCGTTGTAAATCGTCAATAAAAGTTGTGCGAGAAATTTGTTTTCAAACTATTATAATGATAAGAGCAGCAGCTTCGCCACTCCTCCTTACGGGACGAGCTTGCGCTCCGCAGGCTGAGCTTCTATCTGTGGCCTACCTGCCTATCTGGCTCTAACAACGTAGTTTTGCTCTAAAAAAATATCAAAATGTTTCCAGTACATAGCTCTTAATAGTTTACTATTGGTCTAGGTTTTTAGGATGCATGCTTATTTTGTAGGCCTTAAGGACGGAAATCTTTTTCAGCGGAATTCTTTTGATATATGGAAATCACAATCATCACGGCTCTTTTCTCATTAAAAATTTGCTTTTATATAAAGAAACACAAAAAAACATGTCTTAATTTTAATACATTTTCTGAACTTGACGATTGGTAATTATTTTTTCTTTTAAGAAATTCCCAAACATTCGATAATCATATTTATTTTTTTCTTTGATGAAATTTCAAATATATGAAAAACAAGCAATAAGGGTCGTTTTTCAAACTGCAAAGAAAATCTTAGAAAGAACATGGCTAAATGCTTTAAATATAACTGGGTCACTTACAGATTAAATTCAAAATGTAAAAAAACCCTGCATTTCTAAAATTAGTGTTATGGATTAGTAGTTCTTAACCAAGTTTGTTTATCATCATCATCATCATCAATCAATCAATAACTATAATTTAAGAAGGGGATTTTTTTGAGTATTTGAATAATAATTTCATCTTAGTTTGGTTATGACTTTTGTTTTTTTTATGAAAGTTATTTCTAATAATTCTTTTATAATATAAAAAAAAAATGGTAAAGTTCAGAAATAAATATGAGTATCGAAATTTTGTGAATTTTTTAAAACCTAAAGAATTACAAATGGTGAAGTTCAGAAAATTTATTTTTATATATCTTCTATAAAACTATATTTTAGCAACGTGATATTTTGAAAGGGCGAAAATTTAGTTTAGAGTTTCTTTTTAAAATTATTATAATTGGCGAAGTTCATAAAATTTATAAAAATTTAACTATGGCAGCTTTTAAGATTTTAAATTTTAATCTTAGTAGCAAAGCGCAACTTCTTCCAGTAGGGAGACAGTGGCGAAGCCATTGCCTGGCATTTTTATACACTTCCTTTCAACTTATCTTATGTCAGTGCGTTTTTTGTGAAGTTGGTGACTATGAAACGCCTTTTGACTATTATCTGTTATTATAATCAAATCAACCAGACTACTTCTTTCTCCCACTAGCTCTCTCAGCCAATCAATATTTTTTTTCACTCTCTTCCTCTTACTCTTCTACCACCTAGTAAACCGTCGTCTATTTCAATGCCTCTTTTTTATCTCAGTATATGACCTAAAATATTTTGTTCTTATAAAATTCAATAGTTCCCTCTTAAGTACGTCTTATCTTTTCACTTCCTTATCGTTACTGATGCAGTCCAGGAGATCTTGAGCATTTAAAAAAATATTTGAAATGCTCTTCTTCATTGTCCAATCTTCGCATCCAAACCTTAACGCGAACCATATTAAACACTTCAGCATTCCTGCCATAACTTTCATTCAATACTGAGGTTTAAGATTTTTCTTGTTTTTCTAAAAGCTAAATTTTTTATTCCCCAAATTCTTGTTATTTCCTTCCTTTTCCTTTAATAACACGCCTTCTGTGTTTTTATCGTTTATTTTTAGCTCTATAGTCGATGCTTCTTCTTTTATTCCATACAGCAACCCTTTTTAGTTTTCTTTATGTATAAAAAATTAGTTAACTTGTCGTCTGAATATGGTGGTTCGTTTACATTATTTTTCTTCTATTTTATACCCTCCACATCTTCGATGTCTTCCTGGGATTTCTTTTATAGAGCAAGAACATGTTTGGTGAAAGGACCTATCCTTTCCTGACTCCCCTCTTTATGTCCACCGAGTATTTCTCTTCCCCTATTTCAACAACTGATTTCTGCTCCCAATATAAGTTTACTATTATTCTTATATCGTTATTATCAACTGATATCTCCTTTACCTCTTTAACAGTTTTTCGTGTCCCATTGTTTCTTTTTTTCTAATTGAAATAAAAATTTCTTTGGCGAAAAATATTTACTTTACTTTTAGGTTTTTAGAAAACGCACTTTCCTATTTAATCGTAAGTCTATCAATACTGTATCATCGATAGTCCTGCTTCTCATACGCAAAACAAGAAAATAGTGTGCATTAAACAGGAAAAATAATTTTTCAGCATGTTTCTAAATAATAACTATTAAGTAGGCTATAAGAGAATAATTTTCTTTGAAGAGGACTTCTTACGTTGCCAATAGTGTAAGAGCAACTATAAATTAGGTTTTCTGGCGAATACATTTACATTGCGTTGACTCTTTCCATAAATGATAAGCCTCTTGTTACAGACACTTTCAATATTATTTAGTTTCATAATGTAATCATCCCAAAGTCTTCTTTAGATTAACGGTTACATCTTTTGTGAATAAATCCCGGTAACTTGTTAGGTTTCTTGCATCGCTTCGAAAAGTACTTTGTGAAATCTAAGGCATTAAGAGCAATAGCACGTAATTAATTTCGTGATTTCAATAGGTCTTTAGTCTAATACCAAATGATAAAACTGGTAGAACGCTATGATAATACTCTTTATTTTAAGAGCATAGAAGCATTCGCTAGTCAAAAGTTATCATCTATTTTGTACATCTTTCTAATCTCTATTTGTATGCTTATTTAATTCTCTCCACCATGAAAGTGACGTGACAATTTTCTTTTTACAGAGTTCAATTGCTCTGGTCTTTAGGTAAACAATACATTTCCTTTTGCTCTTAATTCAGAGACTTAATTATCCATGGAAGCAATGCTACAAATATTAAGGAGACATGATAATCTTCTCTCACCTCTTTATATCCATATTTTATTAAGAAGATGACGGAACACAGGCTAAATGTTTATGTTGCGTGACTGCTGCATATTTAGGAGAGGATGGTAATTTAGGACAAACTGATTGATTATTTCTCTCGAACTATTAATGCTGAACATGATTTGATAGACTGGATAGCATTTTTATCATCCGCATAACCATATAAAACTATTTAAAAAACCCATTAGCAATAATATTTGCCTGCGAAGGGAAATATTTTTCAAATTTCACGTGTTAGAAAATGATTTATGTTATTGAAGTCTCATACGCACAATAAAAAAATATTTTAAGGTTATTTTACAAATTCAATTTGGACTTAAATCAACGGTCTAAAAAATGCTATGTTTTTAGATGGCATAATATTTGATTTCTCGACCGTTCTCTACCGTTTTTTTTTTGTCAAATTAATAACTATACTGTGCGATTTTACATGAAATAATAAAACATCTAAGTCCGTCACATCCCGCAGAACAAAACTTTGCCTCTAAATTCAAGATCCATTTATTACTGATTTCCTGGCATCATCCCAATTTTAATTGTGTTCTAGTCAGCAGCTTAATGTTTGCCTTATCTCAGTAATATGATCGTCCCATTTCGGATTTCATCCGTGCTAGGGAAATGACTAAAGAATTATCTTCTCTACCCGTGGCTTAAAATAAGTCGAGGGGATTTCATTGTTAATCGCAAAGGAGATCAAAATGATTTCCAGTAAACTCAGGTAAAGAGAGAAATTTCGCTTGAAGTACCGGTTCTATGACACTATACATATTTGTTCCCAAATTAATTAAAACTTAACTTATATTTGTTTTAAATCATCGAGGTCAAAGGATTAGCTAGCGAACGACTTATGGATTATTCCTCATCGAGGCGAAGTTATAGAAATCCTAAGAACACCAGTCCTAGGAACGCCAGTTCTAGGACACAAACAAAACAGGTATCATATAACATAGTATACGAAGGGTATTCAAGAAATCCTCGTAATCTCATTCCTTGAACATTGAAATTCTGATATGCTTCACAACATGTGTTACTCATTACTCAGATTTAATTACAATTACTGGTGATCATCAAAATCACTATTATTCTGTGAATTCACTCATTTACTGTGTTTATATTTGTGTATATATTTTGATCAAATGTGAAGGAAAGTCCATGAGAAGACTCTAATCTAATTTTCCCTTCACATTCCCTCATGGATAAGTTGTAGGTTGTGTATCAATGAAAGCCGTGGGTGTGTCAGCAATTTACACAGCTTTTCTTTTAGTCGTGGGTAGTTGAGATCAAGAATTACGAGTATGAAAGAAATACGACACCTTTTGTAACGAAACCTTCCATGCTTGAACTCAGTGTACAAAATAAACCACTGGAACTGAAGTTCGCTTGTCATATTTGTATAAAAGAAGTAAGAAAGTGATGTAAAGTCAAAGGTAAAATTTTGAAAACATATATATATATATATATATATATATATATATATATATATATATATATATATATATATATATATATATATATATATATATGTATTTTGCCTTAATAAATTTCCTTTGAAAACTTTCTTTTCTTCTAACTATCTTTTTTATTCCATCTTGTAGATGGTGGATTATTTGTCCAGTATTCATCTCTTTTAAATGAATCTGTTTGGTAAAAACCAAACTAAATTGCTGATCGAATAAGATCGAAAGCTCAGCAATTTAATTTGTTTTTTACCAAACACATTCATTTAAAAGAGAGATAAATACAGAACAAGTGATCCACCATCTAAAAGATGGAATAAAAAAGATAGTTAGAAGAAGAGAAAGTTCTCAAAGGAAATTAATTAAGGGGAAATACATAATGGTCTTCAACAAAATTTGCATATATATATATATATATATATATATATATATATATATATATATTTCTCACATAGAAGAAAACAATTCAGTTTCTATGAGGAAAAAAGAATATTTATTTAATTCTTTACTATTTACTGGAGTGTAAATTAATAGTATTAGTGAAATGATAGCCCAGGACACAAATTGGACATTGCGTTAAAGTGGATTAATTGAGACGTTTTACTTTGACTTTCCTGAAAGAAGTTTCAAAGCAATTTTGACACAATAAATCAAAGTTATCTTCCAATATAGATCAAATGTTGTTTCCCTTAACCGTGTTTAATTAGGACAATTAGTTTGATTCTAAAAATGTTTATAGAAAGTGAAGAATGTTACCAGATTTTGGTTAGATCTAAGAACACTTGCTTTATCGCGTAAAAATTATATCTCATGTAACAATTCTGTTAACATAGAAGTTAACATATGTATGCATCATGTCTTGAAATATTTTGAGTTAAATTACTCGACAAAATACTGAAACAGATAGCAGCTCATCGCTATGTAGGCAATATGCGATAAAAACAAATGACGGGTGGCTTTGTGCAGGATAGGACGTAAAGAAGTATGTAGTTTTTGGTGACGTTGATGCGGGCTACGCCCACTTTGTGTGAATGCATGTCCTAACGTTACTAACGGTGCTGTTAAATATCACTTTGTTATTTAACAAGATGAGCGTAAAGGATATGTAATTTCAGAGACATTCGGCAGCCCATTTTACAGTAGATTATGCCTTATGATTACCCATGAAGTACCGTAACCACGGAGACAAAGCTGTCCCAAGCTGCATTCTCCTTTCTATTGATCTTCTTGTGGAATTCAGTGAACTTTCTTATCTTCTTCATCTATGGTCCGACGAAACCATCAGGTTTGAACTTTGCCTGATATCTTAGAAAAGAAGTCTTGAATCTAAATGGAAACTGCAGACTCCTTATCAAGAGCTGTAACAAATTGTTTCGTAAACCCAGATTTATCTGCAGTCTTTGTGACAACACCTTCCATTGATCCATCCGGTGTCACTCCTGTTCCAAAGTCAAATGTAGCAGGAAAACTTAATAAGTCCACTTTGGAGACACATCAGGAATTCTACCAATTTGAAGTTTCTGAGTAGAGCCCAGCTCTACTCATCACACATCAATATGTCTGGTAATGTCTTAAAAGTTTCATTCCACTTTTAATGTGAACAAAACGGGTTAAATTCATTTATTAAAAATAAAAGAATCATACAAGAATTAGACGTAATATTCAGGCGATTTGAACGAAAAAAAAGATTTGGCTCATTATTAAATAAAACAAAAACAGTAGGAATTATATCTAAAGTGAAAGGACAATGAATAGGGTAAACAAAGGAGAGTATAAGGCGAAATTATTTAGAATACATTCCAATTATGAGTGGAATAACAACCATAACATTTTACAAGAATTGAAATAAACAATTATGACAATTTTTGATGACTGTGGATGAATGAATATAACGAAGACAAGAAGACTCTAATTTGTTTATACAGCGTCAGATCTTACGCTCCGCATTGGGCCAAGACTTTACCCCTCCCCCTTTCCCCGCTACCCAAAGAAGCTTTGAAGTTGCTCGCAAAGACGGATTTCGGTTAGCAGATTTCCTAATTTACGAGACTGGTGGTGTAGTCCGTTAATATAAACATAGTAGGGTGTGAGATCCTTTAGAATGAAAATCGTGCCGCCTACGGGTTCGTCGGCAGAAAATCTATGAACAGGCTCACTGTCATCTCCGATTGTTTATGTCTATTTTCGCCAAATAGACGAAATCTCACCTTCCCCGTGCGTAAACCTGAAGGGGCAAAGTGTCACAGCTTGGAAAATTTATGCCCTAGGAGAGTGGCTTTACTGTGGGCTAGTGAGGGTTCGCCTCTCCCTCAGGGGATAATCGACGTATATAACTCGATCTTGAGAAATTTAGAGGAGAATCGGTGTAGCCATCGAGAGAAAATGACGAGTCCCTGAGTCAAACAAAACTATTTCAATCTGGTAGTCGTAACCAAACTATTTTAAGTTAAAATGACCTAAGAACTCGCATTAATTGAGCTTAAAGCTCACGTATTAGTAGTGATTATTGCGTCAACCATCTTGTAGTACTCATTTATAGTTTAATTTTTATTAGACCCTCTTACTATAGAATTAGTGTATTTAACGATTTAATATTTCCTTTTTTTTATGTAATTAAAAATATATTTTGTCGGAGTTGTTTAATTAGATCCTCGAACGCAGCATTGGCAATAGATTTATCATAATACGAGGCTTTCCTGGTTAAAGAATTAAATTAGAGCACTCTTAGAGAAAAGTGTAACGGATTAACTTATGTACGAATCAAACGTACATCCGTACTCGGCTGTAAACCACGACAATGACCATAGTTGAGAGCCCTTAATTAAAGACTTCGTCATTCAGTTCTAGCAGTACACGGTCGCTACTGCTCACCTCTTCCTCCGACTCATCGTCTTCCTTGTCTGTCGACCCGCTGCCACTGGGTACCTCTTCCGTGATACCCACCGTATGTCGGCTCACAATGCCACTTTAAGTTGTTAATGTGATACACAAATTCATACTATCTCCCCTCAGGAATCTAATTAAATCATATCCAGCACCAATCTTCTCCCTCACTTCATACGGATCTGAAATTTAATTTCAAACGGATTTTTAGGGTAGGTAAGCACAGTACTACCTTTTCGCTGGGCTTGAATTCCCAAACCAGATTGCCTTCACCAAATTGCCATTCATCGCGAACTGACCCCTATTCAAGTTCTTCTGCACTAATCGATTCAACTCTTTGGCTTATCATGGCACATTAGTATTTTGTTCATCGCGAGAGGACACCTAACCAGACGAGCGAAAATCAGCTTAAATGGCGTAAGTCCAAGATTGAGTTCACGGAGCCCCTGATTAAAAACAAAGATAAGGTAAACATATATCCGTGTTTCCTAAGTTCTTATACGTATATTAGCGAATTACAACCTTTATGAAAGCATGCTACATCTCCAAGGCACTCATTGTTTCGTTATGATAAAGGGTTGATGTTGCTAAAAAAATTTATAATATTCTCTCCACTTTCGCAAACAATGACGAAGTAAAGTTCGTGTCTAGGACTAACCTAATTGTGGGCAGATAGCTAACCTTCGTGAAAAATCTAGTTAGTGCGCTAACCCCATTCCTAGTAACGTCGCCTTCTAAAGGGGCACTGCGTTTACGTATCTCGTTGCCTCGTACATAATAGACAAAAAATATTAATTCCCTTTACCAAGCTTCCAATGGGCCCATTATAGCTATCAAAATAGAGGAAAATGTCTTTTATAATATGAATAGGCTTAAGAAGCGCCTTATTATCCCGATCTGCCCCCTTGTTCCTACTTAGTACTCGTGACACAGCCTAGCGTAATCCTCCAAAGTGCTTTTCTACCCCGTCATGAGCAAGAGATAAAATCTTCTATATATAGAGCTTAGGGACCACTACTTGCACAACATTGACCACAAGCTTCCTCCTCCCTTTGCATCCGGGATGCTCAAATCTCATCATCAGGATTCCTCCTCTCAGAAAATACTTACTTTATAGAGCATCACTCACTAACCACAAACCTCACAGAGAGTTTGGTCTTTAACATTGTTGGCCAAAGGGTCAATTCGTTTGACGTCAGGCTGTTTAAACAGCTCACCCAGACCTTTCAAATTAAACTCGCCTTTCCTATTGAACTTGAGGCTCCTTCCCTCAGCTGATGTCTCACTTTTAACCGGAGAACCACTCTCTTCTTCCCTCTAGCCTTCGTCCACTGAAATATTTCAGTAAATATCTTGTTCCCCTAATCTATGTTCCTCTCCCCTCAGATCCATGCTACACCCACACCCTCATAGAAAGCACGATCAGGCATGCTAGAAACAAGGCCGGCACGGAATCATAACCACCGAGCTCGAAACATCACGTTGCAAATGCAGAATTTCAGATACAGGTTAGCTAAACGGATTGTCTACGCCCCGTTCAACCCTTTTAACTATCACTTTCAGCCCCGTTTACGTTTCATCTGGTACCTCAAACAAACTCCTGCCTACCATGCTTAACGAAGCACCTGTGTCCCTGAGCAGCTTTATGGATGCAGGAAACTCTTGATCCCCTCACACTAACGTATCTTCGTCATTGAAGTCTCGCATGACCTCCTTAGTCTCTCTTTTCCCGACCGCTTCTGGCCGTGCTAAAGACACATTCCGGCTACTTCTTTTAAACTTGGGCTTCTCCCCTATTTTTATTACTACTTTCTCCTCCTCTTCTTTACGGACCGACGAGCACACAAGCATGCGACACCCTACGCCTCAGCAATAGCTGCACACGAAATTTCGCTTTTATTGTCGACCTGTAATTTCTGGTTCGTTAGGTCTTCCTTATCTGCATTATCTTCATTGATAGATTTCTCCTCAAAGTACATCATTTTGGCCTTTACGTAACTATCGAGGATCCTTCTATTTATAAACCCCTTATCCCTATTACTTTGACTTCTTTTTTCCTTTATTAAAAAAAATCGGCCCAATTAGCAACCTCGTTTGGATCCTCAATGCCGTCCCTCCCGAGATAGTTGCACAAATCCTGAGATAACTTCATTTTAAACGTTTCCCCCCAAAATACCTTCTTTATGTCTGCAGCACCTAACGCATGATTCATATTCATGTTTTTGCCCAAACCTAAACACCTGCCGGAGGCTCTCCGCAATCCCTTGATATTGACTCAGAACAGCTTCATTTACAACCGTATAATCTCTAGAACACTCATCTGCCAAATCGAGGTACACCTGCTCTACTTAGCCTTTAAATCCGTGCCCCCCACCAACTTCGCCTATGAGTCCTTATGCTAATTATGTATTTTAGCCTTCCGTTCAAAAGCCTTGAAGAATCTTTCTGGGTCCACCTCGTCAAAACTAGGCAGTAAAGCTTACCTACCTGGAGAGGCTATTACTCCACCTAAACCCACTTGACTCACCGGACTGCGATTTCCTTGCCTGCATTTCCAGCTCTATTTCCCTAACCCTTAGCTAGTCTCACTCGTTCGCTTGCTGACTCATCTCTACGAATTGGCCACTTCCTTTTAGAATTCGGATTCTCCCTACCCTTTTGGTTTACAAATGCGCTTTCTGTTCTGCCCTCGTCGGTTTCTACTATCACCAAACTAAAATGCTACTTTATATATCTTCGCCTAATTTAGTCTTTTTTCCAACAATTTGGTGCACGAGAATTTGCTATTCTCGCTAACTCCATTAATTCCTTCCAACAAAGTTGCTCAAGGTTTCCACATAAAGATTGTCTAAACAATAAGTAATTAACACCATCTGGAATCAGGAAAAATGAACTTCCACTGAATTAAACCGAGATTTAAAAAAGGAAATATGTTCAAACCCACTTACCTTTTTTTTTCTTTTCTCTTACCACCAGTCAAGCTGCTTCGCTCCATTTCCTTCGGATTAAAATAATAACAAAACCAAATTTATTTCTACGGGTTTAAAAATAAAGGAGTTTGCTAAAATTAAGGCCAAAAAATCCCTAATCAGATGCAAACTATAATTTGCCTCCCCTCTTCCCGGTCATGTCCCTATGTGAGAATATCAGTGGTCTCCTAATGGCTCAGAAGAAGATCACACTTAACTCGCCTGAACTTCTTTGATAATTATCGACCGTTGTTAATCCCGTTTAATCCAATCGCATCGACAATACTCCTCACTCAGAAGGTCTCGGTTGGGTTACCTTCTTTTTTAATATTACTTTGTGACTAGCTGCACTAGAGGAAATAAAGAGAGGAGAATATGGAAGACTAGATACAAATATAAAATGTACTAGCACGAGTATCCTAAAATGCTACACAAAAAGTCTTATATACCTTAAAATTAAACAATGAGTTGAACAATTAAATAAAGGGTGGAAAAGGACCATAGTGATCACCGCTCTGATCATGTTAACAATAAAATACACTTTTACGTACCAGGAGACAATATATCCCAACACTAGACGGATTTCAGAAAATTCCTCAAAGCCCGGTTCGGAAAATGCATCACAGACTCGGGAAGACAGGAGAGATGAAGGGTCCAGATGTGAGATTCTAAACCAAGTGATATGACCCATGCAGTTAACCTTATTCACTCCGCAAGCCTCATTAATGCTGCCCAGTGGCAGGTGAGATGCTACATAACTCCCGGTGGGGTATTCCAACCTCTCGAATTGGCCCATATCCTCGAGCGTGTCTAAAAATTGCTTTCGTTCTGCATTTTTACGCTGCCCTCGCCAAGCTCTTACAAAACATGAGCCTCTTTTCCTTCACAAAGGTATACGCTTAGCTCCAGGTTGCAAAGCCCGGGGCTCCTTCACAACAGTATACATAAGGAAGCACCATGACGGCAAAATGCAGTTTCTTTCCTTGAAAGGTCCAAGAGATGGAATCCGCCAGATTGCCCGCGACTCGGGTTTGCTACCCAATAATGAAATATTAATACGGAATATCCTTGAAATTTTGCCACAAGTGTAAGCATGTGAGCAATTCAGGATGTTATATGGAAATATCTCCCTTCTGAGGCACAGAATGTTATCAGTCAAAATCATGGCTTTGGGAAACATTAATATCGTTGTTAATAACGCTAGACTTTTCAAGTAAAAATGTGAAGGTTTTACTATTAAATATGGTTTTAGGAATAGCCTTCCTCAGTCTCCCAATCGGCCTGTGGGCCAATTAATTTAGTTATGAATTAATTTAGTTAAACTTTTAACCCTGACCCGGAACTTGGCTATGGTAATTTATATAAAAAATTCGCACCCATAGAAAGGGAACTTTTAACAAAGCGAGTGTAAAATTTAGCAAGACTAAAGAGTTTATCCAAAACACTGGTCTCAATATAATTCCGGGGAGGTTTTACTTTATTTGACAAATTACTAGGAAATCTTGCCGTCACTTCCTCCCAAATTTATTCTTATGCCGAAATATGTTAATGATGTACATGGTGCGAATTAGGAGTTTTCACTGTTATTAAAATAAAGACGAACCAGGAAATTTTCGTAGCGTATTCAGAATTTTAGCAATGCTGGCGACTATCAGGAAGTCATCAAATTGTGTGAAGCATAGAACGTTCTCCTGTCTTGCTCACTAAGCTGCATCGGAGTTCATCGGAGTTGCATCATAAAAGGGGCCCCACTGATGCCAATTTCGAGACGTTTGAACCGCTACGATCAGAAAACGTTCTGATTCTGAAAGTTTACGTGCCTGGGGAAGGAGTAGGATGTGGTCAAATCCCTGCGTCAATTCCAATTTGTTGATCGTGATCGCCAGTCTGATATTTCTAAACACTTTCCGAATGTCCAGCAACTAAAATTTCGCAGAACTAAATATATTGCTCAGAGAAAATGTATCGTATATACAAACATCTACTATTGCTAGAATCCGATTATGCCACGCATAATAAATAACCTATGCGCGTATTTAATGTCATGGGACATTTCAATAATAGCTAGATGTTCAATTTCAGTCATAATCTGGATGAACTCTTCACTCCCTCTTTCTGGCCACTCTTAATTAAGTTGTTAACCAGCGATGCACTATTAAGACTCTCTATTCTAACTTTCCCTAACATAAAATTAGCCGTGATTTTCTTTTGTCCGGGCGCTAATGGGTCAATTACTGGAGATCCTTTATTTTCCAGATTCCCACTGCCATTATCATCATTAACATCTTACACTCTATTATTTAAGGTCCATATATATATATAAGAGGAAGAAAGAAAAAGACAGTGCAAGATAAAGAAAACGAGCACGAAACAAGAAGGAAAATTAAAATTATTATATGATTAAATACACGATCAAAGTTAGCACATTTTTTTCTGAAGGCGATTTAAAATATAGTCATCGAGTTTAAACACGCCAGGGCTTAGATTTAAATTAGAGAATTTATTAATGAACCAGGCAATGGCTTCGCTTGCGTGTCGCTACTAAGATTACAATTTAAAATCTAAAAAAAAGCAGCCATGGTTAAATTTTGATAAATTTTCTGAGCTTCGCTAATTATAATAATTTTAAAAAGGAACTAAGTTTTCCCCCTTTCAAAATATCACGTTGCTAAAATATAGTTATAGAAGATATATAAAAATACATTTTCTGAACTTCCCCATTTGTAATTGTTTGGGTTTTAAAAAACTCACAAAATTTCGATACTTATATTTATTTCTGAACTTCACCATTTTTTCTTTTTGATATTATAAAAGAATTATTAGAAATAATTTTGATAAAAAAAACATAAGTCATAACCAAACTAAGATGAAACTTATATTCAATTACTCAAAAAAATCCCCTTCTTAAATTATAGAGTTAGTGATGATGGTGATGATGATGATGATAACTATGCGATAACGTGGTGCACCATAACAAATAATTTTAGCTCTGTTCCAATCGATGTTATGGTTAAGTTGAGACGTATGTATATATAATGAACGGCTCTCTTCACCGAATCAAACATTATATTTGTGTTGAAATCTACGTTTTGTTAAACATTTACCTAATTGCTCAAAGTAATATTTAGAAAAATATCTACAATTTACGAAATATATGTACATTGCCAATAATGCAACGAGCATTCTGCAATAAGAGTTTATAAATAATATTTTATAATTAAATACAATAAAAATGCCTAATGCTTTTAAAATATGAGGGATAGTAGTAAAAGCTAGATTTCAGAAAGTACGAGAGTATTCTTCCTATTAAAAGGAGTGTGAGATGCGACACGGAAAAATGAAAGGATACCAACGTTACTTTCCTGTCAAAAATGTTAGAAATTTATGTGTCATAGAATTTAGAACTAACCAAGCGAAGCGGACGATGAACAAGGGATAGCTCATGTTAGATGAGTAGATACAGCGTTGGTCTCCCAAAGTTGCGGTACCGGGTTCGATCCCGAATCTCGGCATGAGCGGACACAAACGTCAGCGCACGGAGAGGTCTGGCTACTGACTGGTGGACGCGCTGTGCTCACCTCGTTTTCGGGTGGGTAGATCTTACATCTCACGCATAGCTAATCGTAACACTGCTTTCTTTCCTCTTCCGCCTTCACAACACAACACACAAGATCTGTTCCAAGGAATCCTGCCAATGTATATCTATATCCACGTACCTCTGACGCGGAACAGGTTCCTCTGCCCCGGGCGACGAAGTTTCCACCTGGACGCTATTTGTCATCAAAAACATAATACTTCTTGACACCTACCAAAGATGACCGGCTCCTGGTGCCCTCAGGCAGACCAGTGATTGTCATACTGACCTTTGTGTCGATTTCATTATCCGATTGGGGATCCTCCTGGATAAAGGATGGATTGGCGTCGCTTAACTAACTAAACATAGAGATAAAAACAGACCTTTTAACTTTTATATGATTGGAGGAGTAAAAATGAGAATTTGAAACGAGGAGTGCGGTGTATAGGCAAATTTAGCAAAGGAAGTGTTCCGTTCTGTTTTAGTTCAAGAATGAATTAAATAGAAGGTACAAACGAGTTAGTTTTTTTCACAAAAAGGGGCAGATTTGCCGAATTAGAAAATAATAATATAATGTTATCGCTGTATGGAAAACAAATAATAGAGAAATCAACAATAGAGTGGAGGGAAAACGTTCAAAATAATTCTCTATATAAGTTAGATAAAACAAGAGGTAAGTTTAGGTACCCATAGCTAGATCAAATGAAAAGATGAAGTGTTGCAAGCGCGGGGAGGTCAACTCGTATGACTTGTTCCAAAATAGTGCTGAATTTAAATTTCTATTTTTTAATTTGCCTTCTTGTTTCCTGTATGTTTCTTTCCTTCTCTCTCGTTCTATCTATCTATCTATATGAATGTATGCATTTGCCTCTTCATTTATTTCTCTCATAGCCTCCTATCTTCATTCTTCACTTTGATATTATCTTCCTCCTAAATTAAATAAAATAAAAGATAACTAGTTTCATTATAGACCCGTTTACAGCATTGCATTATGACCTTTTAATTTATACTTATATTTGTATACTTTAAATATTTGTCTCCGGGTGAATATAAAATATAAATAAGTATATAAGTACATATGTATGTATACTTCGCTCTTACTAAGAAGACACAGGAATTCAGTCCTCTAAAACCATTGTTTAAATTTAAATTAAGCGCTATTTAGGGTTAAGTCGTGTCATATGCCCTGTTCATCAGTAAATTAAATGACACATTGAAGCTCCTCATTGCTGTTCGGTTACATGCCCCTGAGAAGCTAGACAACTTCAGGCCAGAAAGCTTCTATTCAACATAGTCATACCTAAGACATTTCTGGTTGATCCCATTGGCTCAAAATCACATTTACTACTGGGCACACGGAAAAATTTATCAGTGTGTCTTCTGAAACCTGTCAATTCTTCTCAACAGAATGAGGACTACAGGAAAGCGTTGGATTATCTTAAGAATCTGAGAGCGTTGAATGACATTGCTGAACCTGTTGTCAAGGTGATGAGGAATTTGAAAATGTCACCACAACCGATGCCAAGCAAAGGGACTATCTCTTTAAAGCTGTAGAGTTCAACAGATGATACTTTGAAAAATTCAATAAAAAAACTCTTAACAACTGACAAAATAAATATCATTATGAAATTATCATCATGTAATGCTTTAACTTCTTAATCGATTATACTTGTGACAGATGCTAATCTCAAATTTGTGTAATGAAAAAGAGAGGCACCTTATCTGCCTTGAGTGTGAGAAAGCAAAGTTTTGATATTTTCCAAATCTATGCATTAGAAACACTTAATTTGGTGCTTATTTCGTTGCTCTCTCTCTTCTTTTAGATAAAAGGTTATAGTGAAAACATGCTTCAAGGAACCCCAGAACTGGTGCTTTTTGGCCGAGTTCAAGGGAGAAAAACTAAAGCTCCATGCGGCAATGCTTTCTAATATTCTAGGTCAATGGTTAGGATTTTAGGCGTTCCAGCTCAAAATGCATTTGGATATGAACGGAAACCTAGAGAAATAGGAAATAGTTGACTTTTGAATTTGCTCAATTGTTACTTCTTATTCCTAACAAAATAAAGTTTCCTGAGACCCTTGCATCTTGTTTCTTTCGCGACGGAAGGAGACTCAGGGGATTTATTATTACCCTTGCCCCTAGTATGAGGGTTTTTCACTTCCCTTTTAATTCAAGTAATATGTCTAAGAGTATAAGCTATGAATTGGGATTAAACCTTTTCTTTCTTGGCTGGATGCCATTCTCTACACTTTTCTTCACAGTGTGATAATCACCTTTCAAAACTTTTGAAATTTGCTGAAAAGACTTTCATTTACCTAATTTCTTCACGATATAATTATTCTCTTTTTTGAAAAAGTTCCATTTTTTGTCCATTTTATCCGAAAATTATTCTGGCAGAAGATGTCTGGACTTTTGTTGGAATCAAGAAAATTTGCCATAAACTATGTATGTAATACCTGAAATATATAGTGTTGTGAATTTCACCTAAAGTGTGTTTATTACATTTATAACTGTATCTAAAACAATGATAAGACGCTAAAGAGGTATTGCATAAAACCTCTAGATACACTCTACAAATTCCGATGTTAATAACTAATCGACAATTGTTAAGGCACAGATTTCTGATATTCATTCTTCACCGGCATAATTTCAATCAGTGGTTTGATTACCAACTGAATGTTCAAAAATGCCTCTTTGCCACTGTTACTAAATGCAATCTAGGAAATATCAATATATAATAGTAACGAAAGTAAAAATTAAAATATTTATAATTGAAAAGTCATTATTAAGTAATTACTATCATTTAACAAATAAAAGTCAATTCCAGTTTCTCTTCTACTAGCAATCTCTAGGGTAAATACGTAAGTAGAATAAGGTAAGAATATTCTTCCTTAAGAGAAACTTCTTTCAAAAACATCTATCTCTGATTTTTCTTGTAAAGCTTGTGTAAAGATCATTGAAGCCGTCTGTTAGTCTTAAAACAAAACTTGTGCATCTTCTTGCTCTGTGAGATCCACCATGACAAAATTTCAGAACCACATCCACGGGGCGTAAAAAAATAAAGTATCACAGCTACACAACAAACGAGTAAGAACGATAGAATCACTGATTTATCAAAGTTCCTGCTCTTTTCCCCTAAGATATATATTAGGCCGTACTGCATCCCTTTTGCTCCCAATCTTCAAATTTAGGTAAAATTGGGTAGGAATGAACAGGAAAGTATTATCACTAGCAAAACTATTATCCTAAAAGATATTTCAACGTCGCTCCAGTGGTTTTCTCTTGGTGACTACTCATGATATTGGTAGATCTTCATTAATATAGTTTAAATATTTATATCTAATAAGAGAGATAACCAAAGGCAGGCAAGACTTATTAATGCCCTTTAAAATTCGCTAAAAAGTTTTTAGATAACTGGATTTGGAAAATATTCACAAATATTCATCGAACATAAATTGGGAGCTTGTCATTGAATGCAAATTGTAGAGGAAGAATTCTGACCGAGTTTATCAAAAGCGATGCTTTTCTCCACATCACATTTCATTCCAGTATTGGATTTGGTGATTACTCTCGTTTAACGCATTGTTAAACGAAATTAGTTTTTCATATCTTGCAAATAAATAATTCCTCGCTAATCCTTAATTTGTACTGGGAAAATTAAGTTAGATTTAAAGATTTGCACGGTCAAAAGATAAAATTCTAGGGACTTTCTAATGGAAGAAACTTTTAAAAGAATATGTTTATTTAAACTCAATGTCACTTTTATCTCCAGAAGGATTTTTTCCAACTTTGTTCTTCTTGGTATCGCCTCTTTTATGCAAGCTTGTTCTTGGGGGCTAGGAATGAAGATTCCTTTCCCGATTAGCTATGCTTTAGTAAGGCTTGTGATTACAATCCGTTTTATTCTAGATATTTTTGCAATTACTAGTTTTGTTAATTTTCTATTTCTAAAACGCTGTCACATTTTCTTGTCATGTTTTGCCGTCTGTAGAGACACAATTGCAAGAATATTATTGTGTTATACCACTTTCTATCTCAATTGATACCATTAAAAGGACTGCTTTGTTATTTTAGTTTTATATAAGCTTGTTCTTGGGAACTATGAAGGAACCTTCCTTGTTTGGGGGTTTTATATAAGCTTGTTCTTGGAAACTATTAACGAACCTTCATTGTCCCATTAGTTAAAACTTTTGGCCTTATGTTAATCTCCAAAATTGAGATTTAACCTCTTCTCAAGTACAAGTGCTCTTAGTAAAATTCAACCCTCCTATTCTAGCGCTTGGTTCATTTATTTTAGTGGAGGAGGAGAGTGATCCATATATTGGCTTATTCAGGCTGTCTAAATATTGCCTCATTCAGGCTATTTTCAAATATATACTGACTCTAAACTTTACGGACTATTTGAGGACTATTTCTATAACTTATCATCAACCTCATTCTGTGAGTCAGTACTAGTAGTACCAAAAGCTAAAATCAAATATATTTAGGGTTACAAATAACTTTGAAATTAATATGAATATTTTGACAAATCTGAGCTTAAGTTCATAATTACTTGGCATTCTATATTACAAATTTATCCCAAATAGGCGATCTCATGTCAATGATCTGTCGCTTTATTATTAGGAAACTAATTTATCTATCGTGCTTTATATTCTAAATCTTTTGTATTTTAAATAAGGTTAATTGTCGAGATAAATTAAGAAAATAAATATTGTTGTCTTATTATAACTGAAAATGACAAGCTATCAATTGCATAGGATTATCTCGCTTATGCTAAACCTGTTAAAGAAAATTAATTAAAATTTCCTTTCTCAACGTTAAATAAAATTTCAGGTTCTTAGGATTCTCTCACGTTATAATATTATTCTCAACTAACATTTGATATTATACTACTTAAAATTATTAACCGTTTCCTTTTAGAGATTACTATAATAGAAATTAACAAACGGGACATCTAAGAAGAGTATAAATTTAATGAAATAACCTCAAGATTTCAAATGTGTCATGTTGACCCTAAATGAAGTAAATATTTATAGTAATTATATTCCTTTGTCTAGTTATAATCCATTCTTTCGTTCTTTAGTTTATTCTTTTCTTCGTTTATGCTCTGTTAATGCATTTGTGTTAGTTGATCCTTTTTTCCTTGCTTTGTCAACCACAACCTATGGTTAGTTAATCAATATTGCAAAGTAAAGTGGTACGATACTATATAAGCTATTTAGAGCTTCTTGATGTCTTCTGCTGAATTATTAGTTGATTTAGATATATAATGAACAGCTCCACTTACTCATTTGTAGATGTAGAAGGGAGAAAGGATGACATTCTGTTAGAATTAGTCATAAGGAAGGAGTTTTATTACATTGAAATAACCTGTTTGTGAATCATAAATTTTCATTGTCCTCCCGTTAAGTAATGGCAAATTGGAATAATTTAGGGAAGAAAAGGTAAGCAAGGAAAAATTAATATATGATGGTAAAATTGACACTTAAAATTGATACAAAAGATATTCCATTGAATATTACACAAGGCAACAAACTATGGAAAGTATTCTTACACTCTAAGACTTTACCCCTTCAACTATCAGAAAACTGCTAAAAGAAATAAATCGACATCCTATTGTAACCGAAGTAACAAGTTTAATTAAGTTACAATAAAATCTTTAATTGAATAATTTTCTGGTCAAATATTTAAGTACTTTAGTAGTTTCAAGAGAGATCGCATATAATAACAATACACTAAACAAATTCTTATCCTACCCGAGAGAAACAAATCGTCAGGCTCTTTGAAGAAGAGAGTGATCAACTGAATTAGTAAACGAAAATTCTATCCAAATATTTCACTTTTATACCTACAATAATATGTTTAATGTGTAGTGTTTGAATATTTCTTACCCCGATCTACATAAATCCACACTTAAAATAAGTAAAGATATTCCTTATTCCCTCAAAGATATCTCTAAATTGGTTTTCATTCAATTGAAATTAAGGCCTGGGCATTTAATTTCATATTAGAGAACAAAATACCGAGATCTATGTACGCTTTCTCGAAAATGCTCGTTTAATTTCCCTTAATTGTGCACAGAATACTCTTTGAAATTTTCTTCAAATATAAAGGTTCATTTCATAGAACAGCGATCAAAATGTGATGGGGAACGTAATGTATTTTGGTTATAGGGTGAGTCTAAAATAGATAACGTTATGTATGAATGAAGCAAAGAGTCGAAAACAATAGAAGCACTTCAACGATTTCTCCCATTGTTCTGGCGTGAATTTATTTCAATCTCTTTTCTAATCTTTGCCAGAAATCTTTAACAATCATCAATTTCCGAGCCATATGATCTTCACACCGACTCTATTTTATAGTTTTTCTACCGGATTTAAATCTGCACAGGCCAGTCCATCACGTTGATGTTTTATTACCATCAAAGAACTGCTTCACCATTTTTGGTCTGAGGCACGTCACAATGTCCTTTCCCTAAGCAGAGGCTCATTTAATCAAGATATGTAAGAAGTTTTTTATTTCCACTACACAATAACACCACCCTCTTGTACTGAGATTAGAAGCAGGTACGGGAGAAGGAGGCGCTCAACTTCCTTAATTATATATTTTACACTTATAAATAATTATCTATTTACACTCAATTCCCCTAAGCTTAAATTTATACTTAAAACTATATATATTTACATTGAGTACAATCTCCCAAGTGGAAGTTGTTCCCCACACAATTCAACGACACCGAGATTGTCACCATTAACAATGTTTAGATTGAAATCGCGACTACTTAACCAACAAGAATAGAATCAATAAATTCAACGAGTGTTATATTTCAGATATAAAATCAATCGTTAATATTAGAGCGAATACAACCGAATGCTACAAAGTATAACAATAAAGTAGAGCCCTCCGAAACTTCCTTTCTCGTCCCATCGCAAAAGGAAAAAGGACAAACTGACGGTTGGTTCATCTTAGAGCAATCATTGGGTAATTAAAATGTCGCATAAACTTCTGACACTCTGGGTAGGCCGAGAATGGAGATACAAATATAAAATTAAATTAAAGTCAAATTAAATTAAATACAAATTAATTCCGACTGCCGAACTGGTAACCTTTACAACATATAGCATAACTACTGTCGGAAGCGCACTTAATGAGACATATTGTTAAAATTCTCTTTATTTATGCGTCTATATTTTGACCCCGCATAATTTATTTAATCAGTCGTCGTGCCTCCAAAGCCCCGTGGCGAGTGGAACTGGGTCTACAACCTGATGGAGAGTTGAAACTACGTAGAATAGATTCTTCGGGTTGCATATCGACAAGTGGATGCGGAAGCTCCGAAGTATATCCTCCGAGTGGAAGATTCGCAAGTGGTTTCAAACGATCCTGAGTATAAGTATATTCAACAGGAGGGACATCCGTGAATGGATGCGGATGTTTCGAAGTAAATATTTCCCTGATGGGGCGAGTAATGTGCCACATCTTCGACTTTAGGATCGCAGGCCTAAACTACCCATCCCATCCCTGGAGCTCCAATATTAGCCCCATCTTCCACCGTAGACGAGGAGCGTTATCCTTAATCAAGACCACGTCGCCTACATGAGGAGACGGGTCCTGGAACGATCGGTCGGTGTATTTCTCACCGATAGTTACCAGATATTTGTTTTGCCAGCTTGCCCCGGACTGATAACGTAGCCTTTCCAGCTGCTTTTGCCTCATATTCTAGGCAGAGGGGCAACCAAATTCAAGATCTTCATCCTCAAATGTTTCCTGTAGAGGGAGCTCTCAATAAACTAGAATTAAATAGTAGGAGTTAGTGGGTCAGGGAAGTAAAGCTCTTCTGATAATTAAGTCAGGAGTTGATGGTTCAGGAAGTTCCCTATCTCAGTAACGAGGGTCAAAATCTCATCCTGGAAACCTATTTTGTTCCCTATTATAGAATTTAAAGTCTTTATTTGTAAGATTGATGAGGTGCTTCATGAATCCCATGTACCAAGGAGTCTTCGAAGGATTAAAAATCTATTTTATTCTTGGCAATTTGCATGTCATATGCAAATAACTCAGGTACACTGACGCTGTTCGAAATGTAGCAGCATTATCCGAATATATATTGTGTGGAACTTAAAACCACGTTGTGAATCTCCGAAATGCGCCTAAAAAAAATTGTAATCCTCCATCACAAACCACTTTCAAGTGAATAACTCTCGTGGTGGAACATGTGAATAGAAGAATCTATACCTTTTCGTTCTTTATACCTTTCCTAATTATGACGGCACCAGGATAGCCTATCTCTATAGTATGGAATGGAGTTTTAACTGAAACCCGTCCTTTGGGTAAAGGAAAAGCATACATACAATTTGGTAGCTTAATACACACAGGGAATTAGCATACTTACGCTTTGATAGCTTAATACACACAAGGCATTTGCCTCAGGTTTCATTGATTACTTGCCGTGCCTTCGGGATCCAATACCTAGACCTTGCTATCATTAAAAGCCGGTCGGTGCCCGGATGTCCATGGTATAGTGAAGATGAAGTAATAGCAGCTCCGGAAGCGATAAGCGTCCGTTAGGAAAAGTGTATATTTTACGCTGTTTGAGAGATTGGCATATGAAAGACGTCTATTGCATTTTATCCTACCTTCTTGCATGAACATTGATATCCGTTTAATCCGGTTGGAACCAAGGGCTTGAAAACATACCCAACACTTTAACAGTGTCATTCAAAAATTTAAACGACTTCCATATTTAGGACGCTTTGCATGCTTCCTTCCAACCGATATAAACAAATAAAATTTGCTTTCTTCATTGAAAAACACTTCTTCCCACCTTTCTACATTCCACCAATCGTGCTCATTAGGGAAGGCGAATATTTCCGCTCTATTATTTTTACTTATGAGTGGTTTCTTAACAGGGCGCGTTCTATGAGTCCCACATCTTTCGTGCAACCTGAGAGTGTCTGGTGAGACACATTGAAGTTCAGGTCTTTTGCAACGTTTCTTGAGTAACATATGTTGTCTTACATAAGTCTTTTATCGACATCTGTTGCATCATGCGATCTTTTCTGGTATTTCTTTTGAGAGCGATCTGTCATCTACGTGGACTCGCACGATTCATATTCAAATGGAGTTTCATTAAGCGTGAAATCCCCTTTTAGACCGATTACAATGCCTCAAAATGTCAAAAAGAGTCATCTTTTCTCTTGTCCACTGAACAAACTATCTCATAAAAGATTTCTGGACATTAACTCGTTCGCTATTGTGATGAATAAGTAATACCATCTGTATCTGTCTACAATATACAAGGAACAGTATTGCAAAGCATTTGTTACAGTAATTTACGTGTAAAATTAAAGTTATAAATTAACATTCTCTATTTTTGGATGCATCGTTTCTTCAACAAATTACTTTCCTCATAATTATTTTCATTTGCTGTTCTATGTAATGAAACTCGAAAACTATGGGAATAAATGTCAAAAAGGAGTCTGTGAAATTTAGATAGTATTAAATGAGGATTTGCACGAAAAGTAGATTTGGGTATTTTGTTCTCTAGTTTTGGAAAGTCTTTAAAAATGAACTAACATACTTTTTCATAAATTGACTTCATAACCATTTGAATGTAAACATTGCTTCTAAGTAATTTATCAACTGTGAGGTAATCATTACAGAGCTGCCAGTTTAACTAAAAAGAATTATGTCACTCGGCCTTAAAATGAATCCACGCAACTAGATAATGCTTAATTATTAAAATTGATTTGTACTTGAATCACCCCGCGTAATCAGAGTTAATATATATTTTAGTTATGTAATTTCACAATTTTACAATGTAAGTTAAAAGGAAAACTTTAATTTTCCATTGCAATAATTTAGGCGCTCTAATTAAGGAGGTCATTGGTTGACCATTTTCTCTTGAATATATGAGTTAAGAATTTGGAATTTATTAAAATTTAAAGTCAAAATTAGGATAATCAAAGCTTGTAGCATGTAAATAGTTGGCAATGTGATATAGTAAAGCAGTATGATACCTAAGAATTCCTAATTTTAGAAGAACTATATAAGGAAAATGCTCCTTCATATCCTTAAAAATAGCATATCAGGAAGGTAGTTTCAGAATCATATTGACTTCCATCTTTAATAAGACCTAACTTAAATATCTGTAGACGTTTGATCTTTCCACTTTCTCAATATTTTATAAGTTATGTTTAGTTTTCTTTAGAAAGCAGGTTTTCGTGACAATTTTTTTGTTCATACTACTTATCACAACCATCCAATAAATCATGTTCAAAATGTTAGTTTCCATCCCAACCAGTATAATGGCCTGAAGAGTGTTTTGTATTCCTTAAAATGATAGCAATTTAACTTTGGCTCCAATACAATACTCTGCCATAGAAAATATGTTTGCGAAATATGTTTTAACTAAAAAGAAAATCTAGATCTTCTCTAGATGTTCATTTACAAATTTAAAAGCGCAACCATTCGCCCAAGCTTACATGTTAATTTTTTTTTTTTTTTAAAGTTTTTCTAATCATCTGTACTGAAAGAGATTAAACCGTCTTGATCAATTTGCCGGATTTTGGGATAAAGTTTTGCTTAAGTTCTAGTTCATTATCATCCCTCGGATTACATCAGGCTTTTGCTAGTATAGCACAGAACAATATCATCAATAAACCAGCATGTATTATTGGCTTCTAGTATTCCATTGCGCCGCTAAAGGGAAATATTGGATATAACCTGTTTATATTATGTAGACTCTTTGATGGGAACTTCAATGTACCGAGCTGATTTCATCCAGACCAGATGAGTTCGATCACATTTCTTCAGAAAACCAGCACGATGAACAGTGGTTAATGGCAAAATGCCCTGCACAATAACTTGTCCCAGCATGGAAAAAGCAATTTTATGATGTATACCTTTCCTAATATGATGAAAGGCTGCGTCATTAGGGAAGTAGTAGCAAAGAAATTCAAAGACTGACACAATTCCATATCCCATTCCATATACCTCCTTAGCTGTCTCATAATCCTAAGCCTTTCCGTCGACTTGCCTCCATTGATATTCCCTCCCTATCTAATGATGTGGCCTACAAACTTCCTCCCATTGATGCTTTTGCCTCTCCTAACCAGATTCTCTCTTCTTTGGAGCAACCCCTTCTCACTTGTCTTGATTCCCACTCTCCCCTTGTAACCCCTTCGAACTCCCGTTGTCACCGTGCCCCTCGGTACTCTATGGAACTCCTGCGTGCCTATGAAAGGGTCTTTAGAAAGGCTCGCACCCGTCGGCAAGACACGACCCCTCTCTCGCTGGCATTCCGACTTGCGACAGCTTCCTACGTGGCGAAATTAAAATCTGCTCGTGAAGCCTACTCACGTAATCTGCTTACTGATAATAGGAATGATCCCCGTACCGTCTTCCGTCTGCTCTCCCGTCTTACTTTCCTCGCCCAAGTCTCCCCACTCATTAGCCCTGCTACTCTCTTGAATTTCTTCGCAGATAAGGTCACTAACCTCCGTGGCTCCCTCCCTCAGCCTTCTGTCCCGGCTCCTGCCATTCTCCCTGACTTCCCGCCTCAGCCGCTTATCGTTTTCTCCGCTGTGACCGCGTTGGAGCTTACAGCCCTGCTCTCACGTTCTGAGAAATCGGGCTCCCCAAAGGACATTTTTCCGCCTAAACTGTTATGTAAAATTCTGCCTGCTATCCTCCCAACGCTTCTTCACCTGTTCAGCACTTCCCTTGCAACTGGTCTTGTTCCCTCTTCCTTCAAACGTGCCCACATCCGTCCGATTCTTAAAAAGCCTCAACTGAACCCCACTGACACTTCCAATTATCGCCCGATTTCGCAACATCCTTTCCTCTCTAAGGTTTTGGAGAGAGTGGTTGCTTTACGCATCAACAGTCACATGGTGGCCTGTAACATTGATGAAACCTATAAATCTGGTTTCAAGTCAGGTCACTCCACAGAAACCGCTCTTCTCAATATGTCCGATTGCTTACGAAGAGCCGCGGACAGGGGTTGTGTCTCCATCCTCGTTCTACTCGACCTCTCTTCTGCCTTCGATACTATTAACCATACCGTCCTACTTGATCGTGTCCACTCTTTCCTTGGCATATCAGGCACCGTTTTTGACTGGTTCCGCTCTTACCTCTCGTCTCGTACCCAATCCGTTGTGATTGACGACATTTCATCCGACTCTACCCGCATTCACTTTGGAGTGCCACAAGGCTCTGTCCTTGGTCCTCTACTATTTTGTATCTACCTTCTCCCTCTTAGTTCCCTTTTCCGTAATATCGGTCTATCCTTCCACCTCTATGCTGATGACACTCAAATTTTTGTTTCCTCATTCCCCACGTCTCTTGCCTACTCTATCACTGACCTCCAGGCTGCCTACTCCTCCATTTCTGACTGGTTCTCTACCAACTTCCTCAGGCTTAATCACTCCAAAACTGAGGTCCTTCTCGTCGGCACCCCTGCTCTTGTCAAAAAATCTAAATCTCTCTGTCACTCGCTTACTCTGGGCGGTAATACTATCATTTTCTCTGAATGCGTTAGGAATCTGGGTGTTGTTTTTGATGAGCATCTCTCCTTTAAGCCTCATATCCGTAATGTCAGCAAATCCTCTCTATGTTTCCTTCGTAACTTCTCTCACATTCGCTCTCACTTTGATCGCCAAAGTCTTGAGACTGCTGTTCATGCCTTGATCACCTCACGCCTTGACTACTGTAACTCTCTGCTTGTGAATCTGCCATCCTCCTCTCTCCGCCCCCTTCAACTTGTAAAGAACTATGCCGCCTGGCTTCTCCTCCGTCGCCCTTGCTTCTCTCCCTCGAAACCCTTGTTGCATGAACTACACTGGCTCCCTCTCAGATCCCGTACTCACTTCAAGATACTTCTCTTCACATTTAATGCCCTAAACAACAAGGCCTCGTCTTACCTCTCTTTCGCCCTCTCGCCACGCCATGTCCCTCGGGCCCTTTGGTCATCACATGCCCCTTTTTTGAATATTCCTCGTTCATTTCTCTGCTCAATGGGGGACTGCTCCTTCTCAATGTGCGCCCCTAAGTTGTGAAATGCTCTCCCTGCTGAAATCAGGTCTTCTCCCTCTCTAACCACATTTAAGCGTCTCCTGAAAACGCATCTTTTCAGAATTGCCTTCTCCCCCTCTTGAATTTCCATTGAATTTCCATTCTCATCTCAGCACAACGTGCGCTCTGGGAAGACCTCAGTCCTTGAAGAGCGCATTACAAAAGACTTATTATTTATTATTATTTATTTTATTATTTTAAACTTTTCGGATCTTAATTAGATCGAAAAACTAGGCGATTCGCAAAACAATAACGGGAAAACAGAAACTCAAAAATTCTGAAAATATCCCAGCAAATATAATGCAGTCACTCAAGAGTAGCTACTCGCGGTACCACCGTAGCAGGATGAATTTTATAAGTGACCAAGAAGAACCAGGCCGGAAATATTAATTTCCGTAATTCATTTGGGGCGCAGGAAAATTTGTTTAACCATGTCTAAAGATTGACGATTTCCTCCCATAAATTAATAAAGAAAGATTTTACGGATATAATTAATCGTTGCAACAAATGTTTGGAGAACAAACTTTATCTTTACTAAAACTTTTGTGCATGCTGTCTCATCAAAGTGGTTATTAATAGCTATCACGTATGGCAGCGTGTTCCAAGGATATTTAATGTCATTAAAGTATGCAATTTAAACGGAAGACCCGTATCTTTCTAATGAATTTGTCATTCAAAATGAGTCTGGTTGCTTTTACCGCTCGAGTTGAAAATCTTTTCGGTCGCGCGCATAGTAATATACCCTATCAGAAGCATCACATGATGGCCGCAATGAAATGACATCTAAAAATAAAGAAACATTTTCTTTGAAAATCTCTGATTTTCTTTCCTCTTCGTGACATGCAATTAATTATGCCCCTGAGTGAATGGGTCCTATTTCTCGGAAAGGGACAATCTCTCGTAATTTCATGATAAATTTTAATTAAATTTCGAGGAGTCCATAACAGCTAAGTTTCAAAAGGGGTATTAGGTTATTAAATGTTTCTTCTACCACGGGTATTTTTTGAATACTTGTTTCTGATGTGGAGTATATTTGTCTAAGAATGATAAAATGTGGAAACTGCTCGGCTAGAGGTCTCAGACCCTGATTTGTTATAAAGAAAAGATATTTTCTCGAGGATTTTTTCTCCTCCAGATATTTTTATCAAAGCCTGAATTTAGATCTTCCTCTTCTAATAGAAATTAAGAAAAAATAGAATTAAAACGTGGGCGAGGCAATTTCCAAAATAATCTGTGTCTGAAGGATTATGTGTCTCTTTGATAGAGAATGAAGGTGAAGGATGATTACACATAATTTGATTAATTCAGTTAATATAAAACCTAAATAACTAATTAGACTAGATTAAAAAACTAAATAAATGTTATTATGTTGTAAAGGGAGAGCAATGGTACTCAAAGAGACTCATTCAAATCGAAAAGTTTCAAGATACCCGAGTGGAACATGAACTTTTACCCAAAACTGCTCCATACTCTCTGATGTGGTACATTTCACAGAACCTTTCACTGAAATCAGAAATATTGTGCGACAGAATTTGTCTTAATACAACTCCGAGAAAATATAAGATATTGGAGACTCAACTTACTATCGCAAATTCTCTTAAATTTGGACAAGAGTTGAAAGGCAGAAAAGTGTAAGATTTCTAATACAAAAATATCTTTAATAGAATGATTAGATAATACCAAGGTATGAGCCAAGAGGAAATTTTTAAAAAAGATAAATGCTAAATATTGACATGTGAGATCTAGATGCAAAAGTCAGTCTTATTAATGTAAAGAGCAATAAAAACGAAGCTGTATCAAGCAGAAAGTCTGTAAGAAAAAGATGTAAAGAAAGTGGCGAAGAGAGAGCTAGAATATTGTATGGAAGAAAGCTTCAGAACCTTTTATTGGTATTGCGCCGGAAGACGAAACTGCAAGTGTTTGAATGTGGAGGGTATACATGCCTTAATTGTCACCTTATAAAACCTCTTTAAAAACATCCAAGAGACCAACAATAACCTAATGAAATCCTTTACACAATCTGCTGAAACATACAAAGAACCCCCCCCCTAAAAAAAAAAAAAATAATTACACTAAATTCTCTCTAGAAACTTTAAACATACTGAAGAAATCAAATTTCTAGAATCCAATACCAACCTGCAAATTGAATACCGAAAAACTAACAGAGAAATTCCATCAAAAAATAAAATATAAATATTGTTAAAATGCTATCATAAAAAGAATAGGATCTGAGAGAACTAAACAGACAAAATAATGTTAGTATAAAGAGAAAAAAAAAAAGACATGATAGATTCATGTAACGGGAAACCTTTCACTTACTGCTTCTGTTTCTACCCTTATTTAATTTCAGATTCTTGCCAAACCTTCCCTCATTCCTTAAGGGAATTGTTTAGGTACGGGACATGTTGTGCATTCTAGTTTGTGTTCTTGCGGCAATATTTAAATTTATTAGATTAAGAAAGTATATTTGTCTTTTAAAAGGAAAGTAAAATCATTTTTAATATCCCCCAAAATTATTTATCAATTTATTTCTTGAAGAATTCATTGAGTTTGGGTGATATATAGGATTTGATATTGTTTACCATCCTCTTCCTATCAGAGTAAACTTTGATTTAAATGATGTTAAAATGACTAAAATAAATGGTATCAGATGGTGTAATGACCACTGAATATATAGGATGAGGTAAAGCTTTCCAACCTAACGTAATAATTTGTCTTGGGTCGAAGGAGGATGATGATGCCAAAATGTTGTACCAGTAGAGTACATTTATTTTAGAACTTTATTTAATAATTAAACGTTGAAATTAATGTACATATAAGTTAGGTTAGAGATGAAACAATATTTACACGTTATATACATTGTCCTTCGCATAGTTTATTTGGTACTTAAAAACACTTTATGTAGCTTAAGAGAGGCCTAGGTCTACAGAGAAAGGCCTACAGATTAAAAAAGCCTCGGAATTATTACAGTTATATTTAAACACCTTAAAGCAAATTAGAACAAATTTAAACAACTCTAAGGCAATTAATTTAAAACATTAAATTTTCAACTACTCAATATTTACAATCCCCTTATTTTTCCATTTTTCTCGAAAATTAACTTTGGGTAGTATGATTTAATTGCAAAAAGGCACCTCGGTCCTCTAACGGAAATTACCCTTATTCCTTAAAAAAGAAATTTCACCCCTTCATTCATTTTATTAAACTTGAGTCTCTTTATAATTTTGTTATAAGCTCAATTACCAATAACAGTGGTAAGTCCTATTATCAAGTGATTAGCACAAAAGAATTTTGAACGTCTCATTCTTGGTATCATAAGTGGAAATGACATAAAGGGTGAGAAAAAGAAGAAAACCCTTAAAAATTGAATGTTAATTTTCCCTGGAATTGTTAGCTGTCAACAAGAATTAATAGTGAAGGTTAAGTTAATATTTTTTGATTAAAACTCTTGGGCTGGATAAATTTTTATGATGATAAAACCTTTGGTAATAGCCCCATTAGAAAACCTTTCCCTAACATTCACATCATCTTAACGTAATAATAGTTAAACGAACCGAAGAATGATATAAACAACTGCTCTTCAAAAACATCGAATAATGTTCCTTTTTTTTCTCATAAAAAATTGAGATCATATCAAGAATAAAGAACACCACACCTACAAGCGTCGGTATTCTTGACATAGAAATTGAGGAGGCGGGGAGTGCTACACTTGGCATTGTAAATGGCATGGTAAAATTACCCTTACTAATATTCAAATACGTTTTTATAACCTAACCTAACTTGAACACCATCGTAGTCGGGATCCTAGGAGATAGGCTTAGGCTAAGCTTAGGCTACGGTGTTCGAGGCTCGTGGAATAAGTACAGCGTGCAGGTTAGTTAAGTTAGGTTAGGTTAGATTTTGGAGCAAGTAACTGGCGCAAACTACCACCGAAAGTTTTTTCAATCAGTTATGGCTTTTGTTGATATTTTAAGCTCTTTAACACAGAAAAAAGTAGTTGTCACCCCTTGGAACCATGCGTGAAAGAAATAAAATTTGTCTCACAAGATAATTTTGATTCTTGTAACCAAGTGTCTCTTTGCATCCAACACTGAAATTGCATTCACGCTTATTACAGCGTCAACGGCAACACGAAGTTGTTAATAAAATTTCATATTTCCATTTTTACAACTCGCTGTCCTGTCTTAACCTAATTAACTTTAACCTCTCAATACCTAAAACGTCTTATTCACACCTGAGCCTGTTCCGAAAAACCCCTGCCTATTAATTTTCCTTTTTTAACAATTTAGTATATGTTCATTTTCATTAAAAGGTAGATCGCGAATGTTTATTTTCTTACTTAATATTAAATGGGGAGCTATTCTTGACATTGAAACTTTTGGGGTCATTATTCTTGACATAGCAAAACTGAGAACCCTATTCTTGACATAGTCCAAAATATTAAAATAAAATTTAACAAATGAAATCACACAACACAAGAATGAAAATATTTCCTTAAACCTTCTCAAAGATGCCAGAGAAACGATTGTGATAAGCTGGTCTGCTTCTTCACTTAAAATAGGGAATATTCATGAGAACTGGCCTAATATCAGAATAATTATGCTATGGAAAATAGAAGAGTAAATAAATTGTAAAAAAAATACCGAGCAATCACCCTTATCTTTTGTGTCTACAAAAAAAAATCATATGTTATTATCATTAGACTGCGAAATTAGGTAACAAACTGTTTTCACGAAGGATTTATCAACGAGAGACAACCTAGATACCATTACATAAGTAATTGAAATCACCCTTGCAATATAAGAATGTTACTAAACATGGTTATTTTATGGTCTATCTAAAAATGTCCTTGAGCTAATATAAGTACGAACAATAATAAAAAACAAGATTGAGTCGTTTTATATCAATATCATAAAATACATTTACCAAATATGTATGTGATGCGCAAATAACAGTTAGCAATGACTCATAAATCTACAAAATAAACAAGAGAGCATAGCAAAAAGACGCCATCTCATCAAAAAGTTTAAATCCTTTGTTAATGAAATATTCAGAAACTTTAACTTGGCGTACAAAGGTAGTAAAATAAATTAGACACTCGGTAACCTGCGATTCGCTAATGATATTCTGCTTCGAAAAGTAAAAAAAAAATAAAATAGCCTCGTAGAGATGAAAACAATAGCTTCAGGAACATTATTTCTGAGTCAAACTAGGGTGAAAATGAATTGAAAGAAAACAAAATTCCTCGTACAAACACTAACTAATGAACTGTTGAATCTTCAAATTAAAGTTGTATACAAATACATCTTCCTCGATCTACATATAATGATATCAGAAAAACAAAATATCACACGCAGACTTACGCTCGGCTGGCGAGCCCTTGGAAGGGACAGCACATTATTAGAGAGTAAAATCTCCATCTCTCTATAAGTAAAAATAGATATATAACCAATACATAATCTCAACGATAACTTATGTAGCTGAAACTTAAAGCCTAACCAAAAGAAACTCACGATTCACGATACAAATCAGGATAGCCCCCAGTAAATCTTTAAAAAGTATTAAGATTGGAGTAACTTTGCAAGACAGGGAATCATTTACCTGTATACAGGAACAGACCAAACTTCAATATATATTAGAAACTAGATGACTCGCTCTGTTTCACGCGGGAAATTTTAGATTTGTTGTGTAAAGATCGATATTTCTTTCTGTAAACATTGGTTCGTTCGGCACGCTCGCTTATGGCAAATCAGATTTGATTTGGTCCGATGCCCCATTTTCAATAGCGCACTAAACTTTGGAATTCAAAATGACTTGAAATATTTATTTATTATAAACTTATCAAACGTTTTCAGTTATTTAGGGTGATAATATATCCGGCGCTCCCCCTATGCTCCTATTATTCAGCTAGTCATATCTTAAATGTCTTAAAAATGATATTGTCACTATTATAACACAATTTAGTACAAAGGCTCATCCTACCGTGGTTTAAATTGAAAATACGTTGTCATTTATAATTTTCTCGCAATTTCTAAAATTAATACTTGTCTTTAGGAACGTGGTCTTAAACGCTATATTCCGGTGACTCCAATCATGGCCATGGCATTCAGTCTACGATTAGGTTTTATATAAGAAGATTAATTAAACAGATTAAACATTGCATTTGGTTTTAGTATGTTTTTATCATAATTTTATTGAGAGCAGAAATCCATTTTATGAATAAATACAGTCAATTGATGCACGCAGTCAATATTTAAAATAATGCCCCTTGATCTTCAAGACTGCTTCGATTCATTTTGGCATGCTGGAGATCATATTGATAATAATATCTTGACTGATATCTGTCTATCTTTGTTCAATAAGCATCTGCAACTGCTCACAGTTGTTTATCAACCTTCTGTTTATCAACCTCCTACTTGAAAAATCGCTAACAAATTTTCTATTAGTTTCATGTCTTGTGAAATCAAAAGCCAATGTGCCAGAAGTTCGATGTGATTTTCAGCCAAGAATTTTGTTATTGCTTTTGCTTTATGATAATGTGGGTCATCATGCTAAAAAGTGTAGTTATCATTACCTAAATTGGTCAAGAACTGATAAGAAAAGGTGCCGATGTAGCACGTTTAAGGTGAAGAGGTCAAATCACCACTTTAGGAGTTCAAATGAAGCGGTCAGAAATTTATAGCGGGTAAGTCACCGGGTTATGGTAAATAAATGTGGGGTTACCAAATTCTGGTGAAGGTTGAATTATCTATCTGACTCCAAAGATGATTTCTTCACTGTGTTCTTATTTTGCCTGGGCTCACCAAAGTTTTAGGGTAATCGAGGTAAAGAAGGACGTTGCAAAATATAGACTTTGTTCTAATATTGGTCTATAACAGGGAAAGTAGCACGTCACGAAGTGACTTTGCGGGCGACTAGCAGTCTATTTATATTCAAAGTGTTCGTATTAAATTCTGGAGCGACAAAAATTCGTGAATTTAAAAGGGGTTCCGTAAACGCTAATATGGGTATGACAATACTTAATAAAAATTATAATGCTTAATTATTAACTCCTCTATTCGTTTATTGTTTGCCTATATATACGGTTTCATTTCCAGGGGGGCGTGGCGTAGACTTGCCTGCGTGACAAATCCTTGTCTTTGGAGCTCATTATTTCCACTCCTGGGTGGAGTTTGAACGGCTGTGTATTACAATTTACTTACATCTTCCAAGTTTTATCTCTATAACAGGATACGCTTGTCGCAGCTTAGTGATACAATTTCCTTTGGCCATCGGCTGTATTAAACTAGGTGTTACTTAGACCTCCGTCACTCGAGAACTCTATTCTGAGACCTGAAATGTTTATTTAGGCCTTGTCTTATTGACAGAAGTGATACGGACCTTTCGCATGTTCGTACATTGTTTGTCTCGAGGTCACTTCCAACGGTCGCTTGCCTTCTATATACATATATACATTAAGAAATATATTATATTCCTTATTTTGTATTCAAGTTCATTAATACAAATTGATCTATGCATTTTCAATTACTTATGCCAATTTTAGACATTTATTTTATATGAGTGGAGTATGCTGGGATTTAATAAGACCACCGCGCGTCCATTTTGTTGAGGTGTTTACTGGGCCTATTGAATCCTGAAATTTGGTGCCAGTAGCCTACCTGTTACATAATCCGATCCCTACAAAGGTACTATTTTGAATTCAATACATTGTTCTTGAGCAAAACTATTAATGCTCTAGTTCACTCAGATGAGAAGCACCCCAAGATATGGAAAGTGTACGTAGGAATCAACATGGGCATGGGACAGTTCATTTTTTTATATTTCTTACAAAAGTGGAAACTATCTGTAAGTTTCTTCTTGGTGAGATGAGACTTTTTCTCAGCTCTTCTTGCCTATCGACCTTTGTTAAACAGTCTCCGCCTAATTATGTGCGCTGAAGTGTTCTCACCTGCCTCTTTCTAAATGTGAGCAAGCTTAGCAACTGATGCAACCCTATCCTTAAGCCGGGCTGGGGGATGCGCGGTTTACACCCGGCATGATGTCTCCGTTCTTCCTTTCTCTTTAGATACCTCCTTTCAGGCAGTGGCTGTGCAGCTGCACCCGGATAGGAGGTATACTATCATTTCTGCGTGAATTCCACCGTCAGCTGACTTTGACGCGGGGGACTTCCGCCGCGTCGTGGCACGGTTGCCGAGGACCTATCTCTTGCTTGGAGATCTGAACGGCAGGCATCCCCTTTGGGGAGATTACCCAAGAGGCAATCTTGGCGTTCATTTGAAACACTTGGGCTTCCAGAATACTTTTCATAGGAGTCTGATCAGTCTTTTAAAGTTATTAATAATGTCTTTCACAACAATCTCCTTGCATTCCAGATCACTCTGTACAGAACAACCATGGTTGCACGCTTTTCTTTGGAAAGAACCATTTCTTGAATTGAAAATGATTCAAACATTTATTTTTAGCAAAATATATTACGAATTAGATTATAATAAACAACTTCATTCATTTGATCCATATTTCCATAACTTCACCCTTTTGATCGAAGAACAAAGCTCCAGGGACTGAATTACACTTCCTTCAAGAATAAAACCAGAGCTAGATTTTGGATTTAGTGAAAGAATGCACTGTTACTTCTTAGTTATTAAATGTGACTTTTTAATAAACCCGCAATAACTTAAGTATTAGAATATTTATTTCTACCAGCTAAATGTTAAAAACGAATGGAAAAAATAATAATATTTATTAATCTCAAAACTATCCATTACTGTATACTGTATCATGAGACCGCGATTTCCGAAACAAATTTATATATCTGCCGGTGTTTCTGGAACTGTAAAACTGATGTTCATTTTATTGATACTTAACGAAAGTAGATTCCATAAATTCCAGAGAACTTTCAAACGCAAAGTTTTTGCCAGGTTGCCATCGTCTTTATGTAGAAAATAATTTTTGTTTTTCGCAAAATAGGACAATTTCACATACAAGTAAAGGCATACAAGCCTTCTTTGTGGAAAATAATAACACCGAATTCATAATTATGAATAAGTTGCCGCCTCAAAGCTCGGATATAAACTCGAATGGATAATTCTATTACGGAATCGCTGAATGAAAAGGTTTATCATGGACAGCGGAAAAAGGTTACTGAACGGGAATTAAAGGAAAAATCATGGCAGAAAATTGACAATAAAGATGTGCAACGAAGCATATTTCTGTGGGAAAAGAGATCCGATTAGTTTGTCAGCAAAATCGAGGTACAAGTGATCATTTAATTGGTTAACTTAATAAAAATATTCATGATATTTGTTCAGTAATTTTTGGCACATATGTATTTTTTTGGTAAATTGTGCAAAATACTAATTGATGGAACTTAATAACTATAACCATATTAAAGCAAAGCTTGGGGAAAATTGTGCTAAACGATACACTAAAACGGGCGTTGCTTGCCTGCCTGTGGCCTGCGCGTGGCCTAGAATTCGGCATAAGACCGGCTATAGACTATCATTAATATATATTTTTTGTCACAAGTCTTTATATTAGTAAAAGCAAAATAAAACAGATTATATGGTTTTGAAAATTAAACTATAGTAAGAAAAGGCTTTCCTGAAAATTGTAAAAAATACAGTATAAATAAATATATATAGGTTACTAAGATATGACTAGTTGATGGAATAGAACATTTATGTGGAACATCAGATATTAGGGAAGAGGAAACTAATATAAGAATAATTATTTTCTTTAACAAATGTATCTTAGTAACAAATTTTAATTTCATTTTTTTGACTTCAAAATATTATCCTTTTTTTTCATTCTTTATATTATAGACTGTTAAAAAAAATTGAAATCAAGGAACTGAAAATACTTGTTTTTCATTACTTTCAGTTTTTTTCATTAAGTCAGTAAGAGACAACATTTGATCAATGAATTGGGGGCGGGTCAATGTAATGATGTTGGGGCAACCTAACATAGCGTTTAATATCCTTATACTTACAAAGAATTAACACTGTGCCAAATTTCACCTCGATGTTTTAAGATGCAGCAAATAAACAAATACACATATAAATACATAAAAGTCTTTTATATATGAGTATATATACATTAGTGTAGTTGGGTATCAGTCTTACCTGAATGCAAATTTTGTTGAAGGCCATTGTGTATTTCGCCTTAATTAATTTCCTTTGGCAACTTTCTCGTCTAACTATCTTTTTTATTCCATCTTGTAGATGGTCGATCACTTGTCTTGTATTCATCTCTCTTTTAAATGAATGTGTTTGGTAAAAAACAAACTTAATAGCTGAGCTTTCGATCTTATTCGATCATCTTCGAGCATTTTAATATGTTCTTGCCTCCTTTACCGATGTAATGAGTGGAGTGAGGATCTGACAGAATGAAAGAATGATCAATGTCCAATGATGTTTAAAGAGAGAAATTGGTGTGGGAATAGTTAGAGAAAAGATAGAAGTATGTGCAATTAAGAGAGAAAGTTATATGTGCCAGGTCGTCTGGCAAACTCAGTATTTTTAAATATTTATATTGATTCTTGCGATGAAAAATGTTTTAGCTTTCAAGCCTTTGTTTTCGGTTATGTTCTAGTGGTTTAATTAATCTTGGATAATTGCCAATGCAGTTATTCTTATTGATTCTTCATATTTATGTTAGTGATCATTTAAATAACTTATTGTGTCCACTTCGGATTTTTTAATATTATTTTATTTAGTTGTTCTAACTTTGTAATTTAATTCTTTTAATTATTTATTATGTATTAAAGATTTTTATTTGTGTCCACTTCGGATCTTTGTATATTACTTTATTTAATTTTTCGAACTTTGTAATTTATTACTTTTTAATTATTCATTATGTATTAGAAATTTTGTATTTTGTGTCCACTTCGGATTCTTTTATTAATTATAACACGTCCACTTAATTTTTTTTTTAATTAAAACATGTCTTCTACGGATCTTTTCTTGAGTTATATTTGTCTTGTTCTTTGTTTTTCATTATTGTGTAGTTAAATTATGTTTTATCTTCCTTTTTATATTTTTGGGGTATATATTGCTATTATATCTGTTAGAATCTTTAGCGGGCTACTTTTGAACGCTTGCTTAAAGTGCATGTTCGGGTATGCATCATCAGGTAGTCTTAATTGGTTCGTAATTTCTTCTGGTATAATTTGATATACATATTTTAATCCCATAGATTGATTGCACGCTTGTGTAATGTCACATTAATCATCGGATCTATATTGTTTATTTCATGTAGCAATGCGGAGGGGAGACGATCCCAAAAAGTAACATTTGATATGAATCTCAGCGCCTTGTTCTGTACCCTTTGCGCTTTCCTTAGCGCTGCATCACTCATGGTGTGTGTTGGGATGACAAGGTACAGTAGCAGCGGTTTCACGAGCGCTAGATATAATTTCCTTTTGTTGGATGGTGATATTAATCTAAAACGGAAGAGAGATCGGAATGCCTTTTTGGCTCTGGCAATCTTCTCCTTAACATGTGATTTATAACCACTCGTTGTTATTTTTAGGCCTAGTGCCTTGCCGTCTGTGGAGTACTGGTAACGTATACCCTCCGCCATAACTTCCCTCGTACGTTTGTGTCCCATCGGAATCATTTAGAACTTGCCGATGTTCGTCTTGATTTTATTCCTCCTTCCATAGTTGTTGACTATAGCAATTTCTCCTCATCTTCTGTTTGACACATCTCTCGGATTAGGGTAGTCGCTCGTCACGATCTGTGTGACATCTTCTGCCAGTTGTATGTATTGGGCAAAATCGTAGGCAGGATGTGGGAGGTCGCTGGTAAATATCGCATATAACGTGGGGCTCAAACATCAACCATGTGGCACTCCTGCTTCTAGGTTTAAGAGCTCTCCTTCGATGTCGTTAATGCTGACCATGGCCTTACGATTATAAAGGTAGCTGCACAGGATCTTTGTCAAGCCATCTTCCATTCCAAGGTCGTAGATTTTATTTTGCAGCCTCGGCACCAAGACCTTGTTAAAGGCCGAGGCCACGTCTCTAAGTACGACATCTACATTATTGCCCCTGGCCTTTGCAACAGCGATCTTCTCTGTTATGAGGGCTAATGCGGTTTCGGTCCTGACTTTTTTTTCTAAACGCGTGTTGTTGATCGTAGTACAGGCCGTTATTCGACAAATAGTTCGTAAGTCTTGTGTTCAGCAGCTTTTCGAATAATTTACCAATGAATTCCAATAGGGAGATCGGTTTATAGATACTTATCTCTTTTATAGGCTTCCCAGGCTTAAAAAAATATTATCTTAGCCTTTTTCAATGAATCGGGAGAGTGGCCAATATTCATGTAAGCGTTGAGGATGTTTAAAATTGCTTGATTTACGTTGGTGGGGGGGGGGATTTTGTTTGAAACTCTTCAGTGCAGTTTCGTATTCTTCGTATGTAAATGGCCCACCCTGCTCCCGAGCACTGCGAGTGCGGTCAACCAGAAGATGAGGTGTGAGTTCTTCACATAGCTCTCTCAACCTTGTATCAACTTCATCTTCGTAGTCCCCATCAAATTCTGCGTTTTCCGCTTCGCTGATAGTAAATCTTTGTTTCCAATAGTCTCTGAAGTGACGCTCCAGGTCCCCATCTCTGTTAATTTCAACTCCGTTGATCATTATATTTATCTTTCTCTTGGAGGGGTTCCTATTAATCTTTTAATTTGACCCCCAAATTTTATCGGACCCTTTCAGTGTCTATGTTACCAATTATGTTGTCCTATGCCTCCTTGGATTTCTCCATGATGAGAAATTTGATTGTTTCTCTCAGTTCTCGTAGCTCTCTATAGCGCTGGGCTGTGTTACCGTACTGGTTCATCTCATTGATAAGGAGATCTAATCGGTCTATTCATTCGGTAATTTCTCTATCTCACCTCGGTGCCGGGAGAGTTTTAAATCCGGTCAATGGGATAGCGGGACGGTCGGCTTCTTTGTATTTCACCATTATATTGTTAAGATGATGGTCTATCTCCTCAATCGAGGCGCCTACCAATCTATTAACCTGTATGGTGCTCAAGTGGTCTTTATAAGCTTCACAATCAGCCCTGTTCAGCCATCTCCATTTGGGTATTTGGACCTGTATTGGTGAAGTTGACAACGTAGTTACCATGCTGATATGGTCTGATGGTATATAAGGACCCGGAACTGTCACTTGGTTAAGAGCAAAATTGGTGCTAGTCAATACAACATCAGGTGTTGTAGAAGATCTTCCTCTCCGCACTATGTTCCTCATTAGAGTGGTTGGCCATCAGCACCTCATAATTGTATATTTTAATATACTCTGTTCGCAAATCGACGATATGCTCTAAAAGGAGGATGATGTCTGGGTCCAGGTTTCTTATAATCTCGTTGTATATTATTTTTTTATTTGTCCATCCGTTGACATTGAGGGCGAAGATTTTTAATTTTTTTATTTATCTAGTTTGGCTGTCCATGATTTTTAATTCTTATGTGGTTGTTTAGGTTTATTCCCGTTTTCTCTTGCTGGGGATCTTTTCCTCTCGTTTCTCTTCTTTTTGAAAATCTCGTGTGCAGGATTAAAGCAGGATTACTCGGTTATCATGAATATTCTTTGTTTCATAGCCGCTAACAAGTTATCTTCATTTATGTTCGCTTCATAGTCATTTATACTTCTCTTTAATGATCCTTGAGATGTTGTCAGCTGATTTAGATATTTTAGGTAATGGGGCAGAGGGCGAGCCGTAAATCCTCATGCCTATTTCATCAGTTGTTTTGTAGGTTTTTGTTGCTGCAGTATTGTCCATTGGGACGGTTTAGTCTTTATTCTCAATTTGCGTCGAAGCAGTGGCGATTCCTTCTTCATTAGTGGAGCGTGATTCCGTCTGGGTGACACTAGGTGTCGGCGTTTAAGGTCTATTGAGGTGGAGGTCTCTAGATGAGAAGCAAGATCTTGGGGTAGAATCTTTCATTGTTTTGAGTTGGGCCTGGAACAACTTCCCTGACGGAGGATTGTCCGGAAATCACATCGGCTTGAGCCCGTTGTGAATCAACATTTTGTTCAATTTAGTAGCGTAACTACCAGGTTCGATTACATTTGCAAAGTGCGCATGAAGGATGCACATTACTAAATCAGGTCTCATTTCCGGGTCTATGTTCAAGAGCGTCTTATTCTGTTTAAGCTGATTGTGCGTATGTTGTAGTAGCCTTCTTATTTCTTTCCTCTATAGCCTGCTTTTTCTTGTCTGCAACTATGGATTTCTTTAGCGGACAGGCCATGGATAGGGTACGGTTTTGGTTTCCACAGTTTATACATTTTTTTCTGAAGGCTCTTACACTCTTTCCATGTATGATCTTTACTGGCGCAGTCAGAACATTATTTACCCTCTAAGGGGCACTCCTTTCTAGGGTGTTTCTTTAGGGCGTAACACGAGAAGCATACTTGGACCGGAACAAACACCTCACGCTTTATGCAGGATGCAGAGACTTTGGAATTGAACATCACTAGTCCATTTTCGCAAGCTTTGCTCACTATCTCGGTTATTTGGAATGTCACTTTAAAAACGTGACCATACTCCTCTTCTTCGCAGTTTTTAAATTTGTACACTTCTTCGATTTTGGCCCAAACTTGCTTGGACTCAATTTCATGCTGCGTTTCCTTAATATAGTGCGAACCGACGTAAGGGTCTATGCGGCGACGGACGATCGATCGCTGAGCTGCAACTTGAGCAGGCTTGAGTCATGTAAGCATGCTTGAACTCCTCTTAGAAAATAGGTAGTGATTGATCGTACTGGGAAAAGTTGCGTGCCTACTCTAGAATTTCTTCAAAATTTATGTTTTTCTTATTGTAGTAACTGATATATAACACAATTGCTAACCAATTTGAGATGGATGATAAATAAAATGACTAGTCCAAATTTAAGGTATATTTACGCCATAATTGAAGGCTACTATTACAGTGGCTAGAAAGTGAGTAGAAAATGGACTGAAAACTAAGAGATTGTAGTATAAAGAAATACATAATAGAGCGTGGAGTAGATATAGAAGTTTAGCAGAGGACTTATTTTGATTTTATCAAATAAACCTTACAGCTTTTTATAAAGCATTTGTAAAAACTATTTTCAGTTGCAGACCTAAGAGAAAGAAGATGAAGGAATTGTGTTCCCTGGGTTGATTGAAGCAAACTTTTCTTTCCTCAGAGCGAATTAATACCTCTAAACGTTATTTGTTTCATCTTCCCCACGTATCGCGTCCGAAATTTAATCTTTCACTTTTATTTTCACTAAAGAGCACAGCCATATACCTTTATGTTTTGAATGTCACCTGTGCATAACGACCCCCCTGAATTCAACTGCGCTGCCGGCCTCAGGGAACGCCATTTTGAGTTCATCAGTGATTCCAGCCATTAGTCGCGCGCGCCTGTATTTGTAAGCTATGGTAAGTTTACCTTATTTTTGTATATATGTACCCAAAACTGCATCCTTTTTGCTCTAACGTTAAAGAAGTTTTAAGAGGTCTGTGCCTTCTTCCATGTGTTTTTCTGGCAAAATTGTTTTGAAACTTTTAAGGACGAGACTTTTGTTTTTGACTCTCCACCATAACAATGTGTGTGTGTGTGTGTGTGTGTGTGTGTGTGTGTCTGTTTTGGGTTCAGTAAATTACTGTTGTTGCTAATAGTAGTAGTAGTAGCTATTACATGGTTATAGTAGTATTAATATCGATAATATCACCATTATACGCTATTGTATTAAGAATTGATAAGAAGCACAATATTTTACATATTTTAGCACTCTTCAATAATAATATTATTAATAATACTACTAATAATTTTATTATCATTATTATTTTTAGTATTATCATCATTATTGTTGCTATGACTTATGATAATTACGGTGCATTTTTTTGTTACTTTACTACCCTTATGTTCACGCAGATATGGTCAACTTAGCATGGTTAAATGTGCTGCTGTCAATTGCCGATATGGGTACAGACCCACGAAAGCAGAAAAGGAGGTTATTAAAGCGGGTGGCCAAGCACTCTGTAAGCATTCAATGTCTGCCTTTCCCATGTCTGACAGGTAAGAAATCCGTAAGAAGTGGATCTCTGCATGGAACCCAGACCATGCTGGTGTGTGCAAGTTCCACTTTTTACCGTATGACTTTCACCACGAAACAATTCGAAAGACAAAGCTCCACCTTAAATATCTCAAACTCAATGCTGTTCCTTCGGTCTTCACTTCCTATCCAGAGTGAGTATATTTATGCTATCTTGAACTTTTCTCTCTCTCACACTCTCACTCCCTCTCTCTCTCTTTCCTCCTTTTCCCCCTTTCTCTCTCCTTCTCACTCCCCCTCTCTCCCCCCTTCTCTCTCCCCCTACCCCCTCTCTTTCCCTCTCTCTCTCTCCCCCTCTCTCTCTCCTTCCTCTCTCACCATCCTCTCTCTCCCCCTCTCTCTAACTCTCGATCTCTCTCTCTAGGTAGATGATGCCTTAGGTGGAAGTAATCACAATGTCGTTAGAGTTAAGTTACGTGTGCCTAAACTCGACGGAAATAATAGCAAACGCACCATTCCTGATCTGTGAAGAGCTACTCTTTCTGGACTGAGAGGAGGAGTTAGTGCATATACAGTTGACGTAAGTGTCAGCGTTCATGAGACTTGGAACTCATTCCTTGATCGCTTTATGGTACAAAAAGCCCAGTTAGTGCCAAATAAAGCTGTCGAGGAAGAAGGATGGCGACTTAAATGGTTCACAAACGAGATAGAAAGAGCGATTAAAGAAAAAAAAGCTTCTTATCGCCGTTATAGGGGCAAACCGTAGCAGTTCTGCTCATCAAGAATACATCTGCTTGCGCAAGGTTAAAAGAATAAAAGAAGCATCAAAACTTAGTGAGGAGAAGGGGGTAGCCGCATCTTGTGAGGCTAACCCCAAGGAATTCTTTAGCTACGCACAATTATCTTCAGTATTCACTGAGGAAGTAGAAGAGGCAATCCGTGAACCAATTTTGGTGTATGAGGGAGATCCATGGATAATATTCAGTGTACAAACATCAAAATCTTAGCCAGACTAGACAAACTTTGCGCAAATAAGTCTCCCGGTTCTGATAGCTTCCTGCCAAAGATACTGCGGGAGGTTTGAGAGCAGGTAGTTCTCCACCTAGTAGAGATATTTACTAAGTCTCTGAGGACAGGAGAGTGCTTAGGGACTGGCGGGAGGCAAACGTGACTCCTATCTTTAAGAAAGCGGATCGCGCAAATCCAGGGAATTATCAACCCATCAGCCTTACTTTCATGCGAAGGTGTCATTGTGGATAGAGTAGTAGTTTCTGGAGGAAAACAATCTGTTATTAGACTCGCAGCATGGTTTTCGGGGGCACAGATCATGCTTAACCAAGCTGATAGATTTCTTTCATGTCATGATTCAAGAATATGATAAGAACAGAGCAATCGACATACTTTATCTCGATTTCCAGAAAGCCTTTGATAAACTACCTCATTAGAAGTTAATGTTGAAAGTTCGAGCTATGGATATTAGAGGAGCAGTGTCAAATTGGATTGAAGCCTGGTTGAAAGATAGTAGACAGCGTGTAGTTATAAACGGGGTATCATCCAGAGGGTCTCTTGTTTTCAGTGAAGTGCCCCAAGGATCTGTATTGGGTCCGCTCCTCTTCATTATCTATATCAATGATATAGGTATTGGAATTGTGAGCCGCATAGATAAGTATGTGGATGGCACTAAGTTGGGAGCAAATGTCACGACAACTGAAAGTGTAGAAACTCTTAGGTCAGACTAAGAGAAAGTCAGAGAGTGTTCTGATTAGTGTTGATGCCATTTAATATGGATAACTGCAGAATTGTGCATATCGAGCATGCAAACCGGAGATAAGACTATTCTTTTCTGGGCCATGACATAGCAAGTACAGAGTTGGAAAAAGATTTGGGTGTTTTTATAAGTAGGAACCTCAAGTCCTCAAAACAGTGTATCGAAGTAGAAAAGAAGGCACAAAGGTTATTAGGTTACATCAGAACAGAGTTTCGTTACCGGAACAAAAAAATTGTCTTGAAACTTTACAATTATCTAGTTCGTTCTCAACTGGAACACGCCGTCCAGTTCTAGTCGCCAAACTTGAGGATGGACGTGCAGAGGCTAGAACGAGTTCAGGCTAGAACGAGGCGTCTCGGGGCTTTGTGTTGTAAAACCTTTTGAGGTACTGAGATTCCTTATAACTCCTTGTAACTTTCTCTCTCGCTCAGTGGTTGATTTCAATTAGAAGGTTATAAAATGTTTCATAAAGATAGAGTAGGAATAGAGTGTGGAGGCGTGATTTAATATGTACGAAATAATCTCTATCCAACAGACTGTAATTTATGCTCCGACTTTGAACTTATAGGAGTCAAACTAAATCTTGAAAGAAGTCTGTATGTATATTTAGCATACAGGAGCCCCCATCAAACAGTAGATTTAGATCAAAGATGCTACTATTGTTTAACAAATAACATAAACAACAAATTATTTTTAATATTGGTGATTCCAACTGTGGACGAGTAGACTGGTCTAAGAAAACCTCTGACGCGGAATGGAACAGATTAATTAATTTTATTGAAGATAATTTACTAACCCAGTAGGTGAAAGAACCCACAAAAGTTCCTAATATCTAAGATATAGTTTTAACTAGTGGGGATGATTTGATTTTAAACTTGAGCGTAAGAGATAAGTTTGGTAATAGTTACCACAATGTAATCTTTTTAATATCATGCATCAAAATAAAATTAAGCATTACTAAGCTTGACTTCAAAAGAGCTGATCTGGAAGGGCTAAAAGATAGCTTGTGTCATTACAAACTAAGATTTGGCTATATAAATGAAATCTTGATAAATTTTAAAGAAAATCTGATGAATAAACAGTCTTATTTCCTTCCATCAAAATCATGGGAAGTTGGTAGTGTCAAACAACCAAAATAGTTAAAAAAAGAAATTAAGAAAAGTATTGAGACAAAGACAGCTTATAAGTACTTAAATTTAAAAACTTGGGCAGCATCAAATAAAAATATATCCACCTGAAAAGGAAGGTTAAAAGAGAAATTAAAAGAGCCAAGCGAAATGAAGAGATCAGAGTGGCCTTAAACTCTAATTCAAGCCCCAAAGAATTCTTCGCATTAGTAAACAGTAGTAAACTAATCAAAAATAGTATAGGGCCCATCAAAGAGGATAATGGCGTTTTGCAATACAACGATGTAAAAATATCAAATGTTTTAAACGAATACATTGCAAAGGTATTTACCAAGGATGAATCCAACGTTATTTTAACACTAAAAAAACATATATTCTGACAATAATCCTCTAAAGTCAATAGAGTGCTAAGTTAATGATGTTAAGAGGCTCATCAAAAAAATGAATAAATTTAAATCGACTAGTCCAGACATGATCTTCCCAAAGGTCAGAAAAGAAGTTACATGATTCCATAGCCGAACATATAACACGAGTATTAATCTTTCTCTCGAAAAAGAATGTGTTCCAGAAGATTGGTATTTGCCTAATATAACGCCAATATTTAATAAAGGATGCAAAAAGTCAGCCAGCAATTATCGCCCTATAAGTTTAGCATCGGTAGTAGGAAAAATGCTCGAGCACCTTATCACAAAAAAAAATAGTTGAACATATTGAAGTAAATGCATTATTACGTGACTCTAAACAAGGTATCCGAAAACATAGATCATGTCTGACTAATCTATGGGATTTTTTTCACCACATATATTCAATTTATGGCATAGAAAGGTCAGTTAACATTTTATATTTAGATTTTCAGAAGGATTTTGATAAAGTATCACACGGAAAGTTAATGACAAAAATTAAAGTCTTAAAAATAATCGGAGAAGTTGAAAATTGGATCGAGAACTGGCACACAAATCGTAGGCAGATAGTTGTAATTGATGGTCAAGCATCCGATTGGACATCTGTTAGTAGTAGAGTTCCACAGGGGTCAGTGTTGGGACCATTACTCTTCATCATATATATATATATATATATATATATATATATATATATATATATATATATATATATAAACGATATTGAAGTCGGATTGGTATCAAATATTTCAAATTTGCTGATGACTGTAAATTGAGTAAAGGTATAATTAGTGAAGATGACTTCAAAAACTTTCATGAAGATATTGATCAAATCGCGCGCTGGGCTGTAAAGTGGGATTTGCCTTTAAACCATGTTAAATGCAAAATAATGCAGACAGGCAACAAAAATCCCACACCTGAATACAATATATTTCATAGAACAATGACATGCGCAGAGAAAGAAAACGATCTATGCATTTGCGTAACCAGTGATCTCAAATTTTCTCAGCAATGTGTAGAGGTGGAGAAGAAAGTTTAAAGATACTCGTTTATATTAAAAGACAATTTAGCTACAAAAATGAAACAATAATCTTGAATACAAATAATGCCTTAGTAAGACTCCAACTGGAGTACTGTACGCAGGTTTGGTCGCCATATTTGAAAAAAGACATTGAGAGATTGGAGAGGGTCCAAGCCAGAGCGGCAGAATTAATTCCAAATTAATTTCAGGCGCATTAGAGGTCAATTAATCGAGGTATACAAAATTTTGAGAGGAATAGAAAATGTCGACCATTCTATCTGGTTCGAACTGAATAAAAATTTTGCTCGTAACAATCGTATGAAGCTTGTTCCCGAACAATTTAGAACAACCCTTTGTGGAAACTTTTTTTCTTATAGAATAGTTAAGGTGTGGAATCAGCTGACGGAAGAAATCGTGCCGAGCAAAACTGTAGAAACTTTCAAAAAAAGATTAGACAAAGTTATCATAAACTTAAAGTATTGAAACGCAATGTTACATATGCTAATTAATGTTACCATCAAAAAGTTAGCGTATACAAGAATCAGTTTAAAATAGTACCGGCAAGTGAAAATAAATCCACTAAATAGATAGGTTTCAGCTTTACTATAAATATTTACTGATTGTGTTCTGCCCTCCGCCTCCCCGAGAAATCAGGTATCTTTCAAAGTTTTCCTTGCCCGAAATTTCATGTGGGAGAGCCTTGATCTGTTCTATACTAACCTCAAAATTGTAGGATATTGCTTTTCCAAAGGGAGTACCTCCTCGGTATGGACATAAATGTCTTTTGAGGTACCCTAAGTCCTTGTAACTCCTTGTAACACTCTCTCTCTTTTTTCTCTCTCTCTTCAGTAGCTGAGAAAGAGGAACTGGAGTAAAGAGTTACAGGAGAAGAAAGTAAATATATAAAAATGAGATGTGAATAATATGACAAGTTTGTCAATAATGGAAGTAAAGTTCTTAACTAATATTGTTGTTTTTTTTCAGCTCAGACAAGCCTAAGCAGACTGTTTATGGACCCATCTCAATTGCACTCTCATCAGCCAGATGTCAAGCTGCGAACCTGCTAATCCAGGAACAGAAAAAGGCTTTGTTCATTGCCCAAAAAGTGGATTCCATCGATCGCGTGTGGAATTCGTTGTCCAAGGTACTTCGTCACTGTTTTTAGCATTCTAATAGAATTTTATTTTAGTTTTAATGTGTCAGTATCTACTGACGCTGGGTAATAATTTTTAGGAGAGACTACTGACTGGCTTTGTAATGACAAAGATGATGCTTCCTGAATACGGACAATACGTCATAACCACCAGGATTGCAGACCTGGATGAAGTGACAGGACACCCTGTCATTAAAAGAAATCTTACTATCCTCTCGATTCTACAATACCGAATGCATATGTCTGGCTGGCACTGAAGTGTCAGTTCGTAAGGTAACGTATACAGTAACACTTGCAGGTTTTCTGAAATAAAAAAATAGTGTCACATGTTCATCTTAATCATGCTTTAAACTTGCATTAAGAGGGAAATTTCTAAAGATATTAGATTGCCAGTAATATTTTTATGTACGTATGTAGTAGTTTCTTGATCACCTTAAAGGCTTCTAATCTCACGCCCAAGTCAGGTACCTTCAGTACCACAAGTAAGGTTCTTATTGTCTTGGCCCGTTTGAAGACGCTTACCGTAGACGCCAGCGACCAGATGACAATGGATGTAAAGTATTTGGACAGGGTGAGCAAGGACTGTTTTGACGAGGAAACTTTCCTCCTGTGCCAGTTTGTAGCTGAGTAACTTAGGCTGGTGTCCTTGCCTCCCTAGCGTAGACGTTACAGTTCCATGCCCAGGAGTGTGGCAATGATGTGGTACAGAACTACTCCTAAACTATAAAATGACCTGTACTGTTCTGGCTTCCTGATATTGCCTCACAAGACGAAAATTAGGAGAGTGACAGCTGCACTCAGTGTGAAGAACGGTCTTGAAGTTGGCACCATGAAGTACTTGAAAATGAGAGCTGCAAAACTCACTTCCAGGGCCAAGCTAGTAAGCCTGGAAATGGATAAGGGAAAGAAGGTAATTATGATACTACAGATTAATATATTCTATTATAGTATTTGCAGATGCATTAATATAATTGTATAAATGATTTACAGGTGTACACCGCTAGAGTGAAAGAGCTGGCTGGTGGGCGCGTCTATGGTAGGAGCACAGACGGTGTAACCAACAGCATCTTTTGCACTGACATTTCATCAGTCGCTGGCAGGTAAGGGAAATTTCTGTATGGATTTTAACCGTGTACAAATGCCATCAGAGCATACTTTCGTTAAAGTAATCTGAAAGATTAATCTTGCAAAACTCAATTGATGAAAGATTTACAGATTCAGATGTTTAATGGTAGAATTTTTCATTTTCATGTAGCATGCATTTACATATGCTCCCTTTCTTGGTAGATACGAGGACCTGGTAACTATGTCACCTGTGCCACACATAAAGACCAAGAACATCTAGATGATCTTCCTAAAGGTCCTGAAGGCTCTGACGGTTATCGGATTCACTGTAGTCTCTGTCACAACTGACGGTTACCGAACAAACCAGAGTTTCCACAAGTCCCTCAGTGATGATAGACGACACACTGAGTACATTAATAGCCCATACAGTTCCGATCCGGATGCTCGTATCTATACCATGTATGACACCGTGCACTTATTCAAAAACATGTACGTCAACCTACTAAACAAGAAGACTCTTCTCTACCCATCCATATCCAACTCAGAGGTACGATATATGATTTTATGATTTATATAACTTTAAAAAGTAAGACTTTGAAGGTAAATAGGTCACTTTATGAAAATTATCTAGCTGATCTAGTTGATGTAACTATGACTCTGTCACTTTTCAGTAATAATCATCTTGTTTATTTAGATAAGACGTTTATTCTCTACAAAAGTATTGTAATTCGAGTGAAAGTCAGATGCCTGCTATTGTGTGTAAATTAATATGTGAATATTCTTAATTTTTACCTGCCGTTTCCTCTACGCGTGGAGTACAACCACCTTCTCCAGTTGTACAATTTGGAAAATGGAGCGGAGGCCAAGATGGCATACTGGTACGATTACTACATACCCATGTAATCGCATAATGACTGAAGTGCTAACGTTTGATAAAAGCCCCAATAAGACAAAATATGCAAGTCCGTATCAGTATATTGTAAAATTTCGTTTGCAGAACCTTAGATAAGATTATTATCTTATGTTTACTGTCTCATTTATTATGACTGGATATGAGTGCTTTGATATCACATATAGTTTCCTGATTGCTCATATCATGTTGACTGACCAGGTGCTCCATCCAACAAACATCAAGCGTGTCAATGTGCAGCTGGCTCCCTCAGTGACGCACGAGTCCACCATTGCTGCCCTGGATTACTATGGACAGCAGGAGGAGTTCACTGCCTTCAAAGACACAGCAGAGTTTCTCCGACTTATGCAAAGGTGGTTCTAACAGTGAATGTAAAGTCCCTCTATATCTACATCAGATGAAACGACCCAAACTGCATGCCTGTGACCGAGAATAACAAGGATAGTTTGGAGTACATAAAAAAGATCCAGGGAGGGATGTGCACGTGGCTCAAGGAGAAAAAAAAGACATACAAGATGTCCATAAATACGCTAAAAGCAGTCAATAACACGTGCAGAGGGCTCAGCAGTATAAACAACTACTTGCTGGACAGGATAGGTAATGTGATTCACTTTGTCCTTCTTGGCAAGATCCAGTCCGACAAACTTGAGGATCATTTTGGTCACTTGCGAAAGTTAAATGGAGGAAATCATTGGCCTAGTGTCTGTCAGTTCATGGAGGGGGATGCAGTGGTAAGAGCAGGAAGCTTGGTTTGGTTGTCTGGATACAGCCTGAGAGCAGTGGCCTCCGAGATGGAGGAAGCAAGGCAGCAGCGACACCTTGACGATCCCAGAGTCACCCAGGTGCTGGTGGATGCAATTATTCATGCCGAGCATGACGACCTGGGTGAAGGGATGGAACAGGCAATTATCCATCTGGCTGGTTACCTGGCACACAAGATCCTGCGTACTCACAGGTGCTAGTTTTATCAAGACATCCTTATCGATAGTGAGGTCCCAGACAAACTTACACGTGCCACCGAGCAAGTAGACAAGGACATGGAGGTATCCCGACAGGAAAAACTGAAATCATTCACAGACTTGCTGTCGCGGGTAGGCTAGTATGCCCCTATCACAAGACTGTCTGTCTCACCAGGAATGTATGACACATATACAGGTGGCTCACGAAGGAGTAAAGAACACAGTATTCCCTGTTTGGGTGTAACAACCCTAAGGAGGCCTTCTAGAAGGTCGTTGTTGCACTTGGTGAAGAAGATGACCAGCTGGCTACCTTAAGCTGTGCTAGTGGTCAAAGCTTCTTAAAAATATTGTACCCAAAAATGGTGGCCAGTCTGTTCAATGTCTTCGCATCTAACTACAGCAAAGAAAAAAAACAGTGAAGTGCATTTTAAGCCAAAAATTGATTCAGATGCAACTCGCAACAAGAACACTGATATGAAACTAAAACTGAATGGCTTCAAGAAATAGATACATTTTGTGGAACGTTAAAATTGTTTTTGGAAAATTTCAGTATTAATCTTGTGTTCATTTGGGTAATGTAAAATTACAGAAGCGCCACGAAGATTCAATACGTGGGTACGTAAAGAGGGCAGTGAATTTGTTTCTCGTGACCAGAACTTTGACAAAATGAGACGGGTTAGTGTTGGAAGACAGAATGATTTATATTGTTTATTGTACTGATATTTAGTGTTCCTTCATGATCTGAGAATCTATGCAAACCAATGAGAAGTTTAAACCTAATAATATATTGTTTTTTTTTCATCCACCAACTACCACCAATAAATTTTGTCTATACATTGTCGTGAATAAATATCTATATATGAAAACTACAAAACCTACAGCAAAAAAGTTATTAAGTTGGAAATTATGGTATAGTTAACCTCTGCAAGGGACTTGGTTAGGGGGCCAGAAAATATGGTCGGTAATTGACCACGAGCCTGAAAACAACTGTGGACTACTGCTATGGGTAGGAATATTTGAGTAGGGTGATCGAGGAGTGTGCTTATTATCATAGATAGAAAGATAGAAATAGGTATAAATAGGGAAAGCTTCTTTACTAGAGGGAAAAGAACTAATAATTGGGGACAAAGATTTTTTCAGAGAAAGAAAAACATTAAAGATAGATGAAGAAAAATTAAAAGGAACGCCTCGGCACTCCATGAAAAATTAAGATGGAAGAACGGGGGAAGTCAGGAAAACAGACACGTGCAAACTTTCCAAACTTTGTACTGGGATATGAACGTAGCATTGGTTGATTTAGGTAGTCCATCGAGCTCGATGATGAAGGATGTCCTTATATTGAGGGCATCAAACCTGCACTAGGTTTAAACGGGTAGGAATGTGTGTAGTCTTCGGACCCGTATTTTGCCCGAAGGGAGAAGGATCCGGCTGGCAGGAGAGGCTTCAGACGAATATGATTAATCCTCGACTGCAGGAAGTTGCCGAGACACGAGTATATTGGTGCTCGCCTATAGGCACTCCAGATCCTGGTTTGAGATCGAGGTATCCTTCCTCTAGCCTTTGCCTAAAAGGGCAGAACCCACAAGGGAGTGGGAGGGAGTAAAGTGGCTGATAGGTTCAAGGGCGTGTTCATACACCAATGGACCTGCATGCCGTACCTCTGGGGCCCATTGCTGCTCCGAGATCCCCTGCTGATATGCTATCAAGAGAGAGACGCAGAGACTAGTATCTCAAGAAGGTAGTGAAACCCTAAGAAATATTGGGCTAAGCCCAGAAACTCCTCCTTAAATATTTGCGAATAGAAGCGTAATTTTCTGAAAGGTAGACTTATGGGTAGCTACTCACACTGCGGAAGAACTAAAAGAGTAAATTGAAAACAGCAATCAAGCAATCAAAGTGCACCAAATGATAAAATTCAATCAAAACTCCCACATATTCAAGGTGGTGTCTACGAATAATGAAATGACTAAGATCATACCTACAAATGGATTACTTGCCTTCGAAATGAGAATTCCGGCAGAAAAATATTGAAAAATAAAAATATATCAATATTAAAATACGTTATAATTTTTATGCAATAGAACAGCATACTATGAGAAGTTGCAGAGTAATACAGAAAAGATGTTCTGAATGCTCAGGTGAACATAGGTGGATGGAATGTACTCCCACCACCGAAGAATGCCTAAATTGCGAAGAAATCCACTTTGTTGAGCTGCCTGAAAAGGAAAGAATTCATAGAGAGAAAATAAAGAGAGAAAACCCCGGTGAAACAAAAGGTGCAAAATGTCGCTCATGCGGAAGTGGCAAAGGCAAAGATAAACGAAAAGAAAGAAGCAAAAACAAACATAACTATACCAAAAGGAGTAGGATCTGACCTTCTAGTATCTATACGCATAACTGGCTAATATGGTAAAACAGGTACATTTGCAAATAAACTGACCCATTTACTTGTGAAAAATAGAATCAAAGAAATATTTCCCAGAGAAAACAACCTACGAATGAAATCATGAAAAAGAAACAAATACAGAAAAATCAAACAATCAAAAAAACTTGTTATCCCCAAATGAAATAACATTAAAAAACTAGACCTTAATAATAAAAAAAGGAATGGTATGCGAAGTTAAAGATCTCCATTTGAACATCTATGCAAGCAACGACATGTACTGCCAAGGAAACTAAAGCAAGCCGATACAGTCAAAGGGCTCAAAGAAGAGAGGTGAAAACGTCTACAAGGGTAACGAAATTGAATAAAATATTTAAAAAACTATTGAAGGAGGTGGTAACTTTCTCTATTGATACCAACGAACAAGCAATAAATGGAAAATTTAACCCCCTCTCGAGAGAGGAAGGAGGACTTATCGACAAAATCCCTATTAATAAAAATTAAAGCTATGGTACTACCAAATAACTCTTACCCAAGTCACTACCGGAAAATGGGAAGCAAAAGATATAGAAAACTATATACCTAGCTTAATAGATGAATCTAAAGATGTGAATGTCATTACACACGGAATATTAAACACATAAAACAATTAGATACAAGTGAATAGTCGGAGCTACCAATCACTATTAGTCAGAGAAACTTAAGGACAATGAGCATAAAAAAGGAAGAATGAAGGAAGAACAAATGCAGTATGGAGGTTTTGGATCCGCATTTATCAGCAGGTTCCCCAAGTCCTTCGGGCATGGGAAATATTCCTTTTTCACCTATGACAACCAAGGTTGCTCATACTTGCTCCTCATTAATCTTGATCACTATGATTTTCACTTTACTCTCTCTAACTAAAACCTTTTTCATAACCTTGCTCCGGTCCTCCTTACCAACTATTTTACTCCCAGTTCACTTGAGCTGAGGACCATAAATGTGGGAAATTCCTCCAGGAGCAATTCGGCAGCAGGCCTCCTCCTCTTACGAGGATAGGGGTAGGAGGACGTGCAAGCCGTTCCCTCCTCTTCAAAAATAAATAGATTACAAACTATAAAAGTTTATCCGGCTTCCTCAATTGAAGATCACTAAGCAAAGTTCGATATGATAATTTTCTTTCATCCACTCATCTCATCTTTATACCATCCCCACTTGATTTTTCACCTTATCTATTCTTTTTACCCGCGAGGGGATGTTTTGTAACATCTGGATATTTTGTCTGCTCTCCTCACTTGGCTTATCATCCACATACTTTCTCTTCCTCCCCTTATGCTATTGAGCTGTAAATTTAAAGAAAGAAATCCTTCATCAACAAAGTCACCTAAATCCTTCTCTTCACGTCATAAAACCAATAAATACGACCAACTGACTCACCCTACGTAAATTCAAATAAAATCACCCAAACTAAACAACCTTACCGTTGTCACTCGTCAGAGTCCCAATTATCGAATAAAATCTACGAACACAAACTACCAGGCATAAACTTGTTCACACTTCAAACACCACATAATTATCTGCACACCTAAACAAACCAACCTCGGAAAAAGGATAAATTCCTTCTAAAGTCCTTAGGAGCGCACGAGAGAGCCTCAATTACATCCCAGCGGAGCCGGATAACTTGCTAGTAATTGATAAATTGTGCTGGGAGATGAAAAACGAGGTGAAGGAGGTTGGAGTTCAAAATTAGCATTCAGCAGCCCATAAAGGGGGATATATTTGTTTTTCTAATGAAAGAATATGAAAAAAAATGTTAGCAGGAAAATGAAAAATCTTAAGAAAAATATTAATATGCGAAGACACCATAAGTCAAATTCTGAATCCTCCTTCCAAGATGACTAAAAACTTGATTTCCTGCCTCCATTAGAGTAAATACTTTATAATAGATAATAATTGAATTAATAAATAAACGAAAGATGAAAATAATTCATAGAAAAATGAGAGTGAAGGAATTTGACCTACGGCCAAGAGAAATGAAAAGAAAGAAAATAAGCAGAAAAAAATGAAGGATATATGTAGGATAAGAATGAATAGAAAAACAATTGCGAGACATTTTATTATAAATATCGGAAAACAGAGAAAATTATAGAGGGGAATATATAATTTAGATATGTAAAAAAAAAAAAGTAAAAAACACAAAGGTAACGAATAGAAAACGGTAAATGGACATTAAGAGACCCTCTTGAATCGTGTAGAGTCAGACCGAAGCCGCAACTTTAGCTACAATACAATTCAAATATGAGAAAAAGACGTATGGTCCCTCATTTTCAGCCGAAATGAGCCTAAATGGTTGGTTATATTAGCTGTCTATTTTTATCAATTCTTAAGATTTCTTCAGAGAAAAGTGAAACAGTGTACAATGTGAGAGAGATGGGGCCAGTCATAGGAAGTAAAGGGTTGGAAAGTAGCAAGAACAAGAAATGTTTAACTAGAAGAAGATGAAAGAAAAGTTAACGGAGAAGGGATTCCAAATCCAAACGATGAAGCTCTCGCAAAAAATTTCAAACGCTCGAGTGAAAGGAATCGAAAACTGTTGAGAAAAATAAGAATAATTTCCCTTTTACTTAGTGGAGGACGATAAAGCAAGATTATTTTACCAAAAAATAAATAAAATAGTGATAAAAAACAAGATAGGTAAGATGTGTGCAAACAAATGTAAACAGAATCAAACCTAAATGCTTGGACCAGTGGAGCATATTCAAATTTACAATAGCATTTATAGTATTCAAAGGATTATAAATAATAATAAATTAATAATTTATAATAGTAAAGCCGCCCTTCTGACATTTGTAGTCAAGCTTATGGTTACCTGCATATTATCATGAGACTAAAAGTCACTAATGGAATTACAGTAATGGCGAAAAGAAAGAAAGAATTTCTCACAAGGCAATCTTCATTGAGTCTAAAGTAAAACAGAAAGAAACCACTGTTTCCAGACGAATTTATTACCAAAAAGAAAAAAAAGTGCATAAGTTAGTGGTTGTAACCGTAAAAAAGTTTTATTCTTACAATAAAAGGTTTTTATGTAAGAGCTCTTCCATTTTTCAGCGAAACTTTGTCTCATTTGCATACGTTTTCGGTGTCTTTTTCTACTTTTAGGCATCATTTCGTTTTTGTCGTTTAAACTTATTTGAGGAAGGAAAAATGAATTAAATTTCACAATGACACTCTCAAACTCTCACTTTTAATGTCAATGTTCACAATCTGCCTATCTCATCTCTCTCCATATATAAATATATATATAATGTAAGGTTAAATATTGGTTAGGACTTTTCCTGTTTCCCCAATCGTTAATTTTTAATTCGCAACATAATAATCCAAAAATATCAATTACCTGTAAATTTATCGCTATCCCCCTTTTAATAAACATTAAATACTTTCCATAAATTCATAATTTTGATTATCTGTTTAACTCTTACTTAAATTGTTTTCCACGAATAGTATTTCCAGTACCCGAAGATGGGTGAAAATTCACCCAAAACGTTGTATCAAGAAAATGAAATGAATTTCCTTTTATACGTCCTTTCGTTCATCCTTCAATTCAAATTATATATATATATATATATATATATATATATATATATATATATATATATATATATATATATATATATATATATATATTTATATATATATATACATAAATATAACAAAAGTAAATAGACACCCCTTAGTGCATCGTTTAATCTTTGAAACTCGTTTAATCTTATCTCACTTATTAATATATTATTATTTTTTATATCAGATTACAGTATGTATATTAATTATTTATAGTAATCAGCCATGCCTTGATAACTAGGACCTTCAAATGGTTTGTTATCTATATTTTCCTTTCTCTTTACTATTTTTGATTTTTTTTTGTGCAGAATAATTAACTAGGGAAAATTTTGAACCTTCCAATTTCTGGAAAAGGCATGGAGTCCTTCCTGGAATCCGCACTGAAAGGACAAGCACGAAGATTTCAGACTTCTTCAATGTCAACAGGACAATAGTGGAAAATGTGAAAAAAGGAGTGACACGATTCAAGATTAGACTACGAGTCGACACCAGACAGGAAAACCCATGACCGTCGATCTGAAGCCAACAGAATGCTGGAATTCGTGACTAAATTCCCAAATATCATCAACATTGATTCCAGAAAGTCAATGCGTGTCATTGCCAGGGAGAAAGATGCGGATGAAAGCTCATCATATATATAAGCTCATTATAAGCTCATATATATAAATAAATATAATATTATTTAAGAAGGAAAAAACGAGGAAGGCTGGTCCTATCTTTAATCTTTATTTTTCGGGTTATTCCAAAACCCAACTTACAGGAGATATAAGCAAATTTGAAATCAGTAATCTAAAATTAAAATCTATACTACGACACAAGTTCAAAGTGTAATGCTATAAAATTGAGAAAATGACACAAACGGCGGTAAAATACTAAAATGACCGTTCCTTTTAGTATTTAACCGCCGTTTGTCCTTCTTAATTAACATATACAGTAGCGGCCATAATATAAGAGTCAGTAATAACAAGTGTAATTAAATATTTATTATAGAAGATTAACAAAACGTTGAGACTATAATATATTATATACATATTTAGATATCTCTAATATCTATCATCTGTGAAAATATCAAGTAAATGGAATAAATATTTCGTAGGTTATGAGGAAATAAATAAACTATCTTCCAAATTGCAGCGGCCAAAAGTTAAGGGTCACTTAGAAAAACAATGTAAAATGTAACAAGAACAAAAAGTAACCCTTACTATTAATATTTTGTGAACATCCCATTACTAGCAATGATCTCCAGACATCTGTTACCACAGGACTGAATTAATTTCTGGCAAAATGATGGAGTAATATTTTTCCATTCGTTTTGCAATAATTCCCAGAGTTCCTCTTAGTTCTTTGGATTTCTCTTTCGCGCCCCATCTCCAATAATCTTCCAAACGTTTTCTTTAGGGTTGAGATAGGGACTTTGAGGTAGCCCGTCCATTAAATGGCAGGGAGCGGCAGGATGGCAGTGTGTCGGGGACCGTTGTCCTGTACGAAGATTGGAGGTTGCACTGACGAGGATTGGAGATGTCGATGGGCATGCTGTCTAAGAATCTGCTTGCAGATTTCAGAATTGACAGTGCCTTGTAGGCGAATAAGTGGACCAGGACCAGCAGCAGAGATCACTCCCCATACCATTACACTGCCTCCTCCATATTTTACTGTCTTATTCACACATGCACGATATAACCTTTTGCCAGATCTTCGTCCAACATACATCCTACAATCAGAACTAATCACATTAAACTTCGATTCATCGCTAAAATGAACCTGACCCCACTGCTTTTCCAAGCGTAACGAAGGCGTGCTCTTTGATTCTTCTTGGAGATCAGAGGTTTCTTTGCCGGTGACCGAGCAAGCAATCCAGAACCTCGTAACCTCCATGAAACTGTTTTGCGCGATACATTGACATCGGAGGTAGAGCTGAACTCGCGGGACATCTGCAGCACTCTTAAACCTATCCTCCAGAGGCATTCTAACATGCGAATAAGTGGTGACGTTTTACGAGGTCTATTATTTTGGGGTTTAGCATTTATCCATCCTGATGATTTTAACGAACAACAATTCGTTGCACAACACTTTTAGACCTTCCTACAGACGTTGCTATCAGAGAATTTGACTTGCGCTCTTGGTGAAGGCAACCAATACTTTGTTTTGTGGGTTTTTTGCATTTATTGCTCTATTCGCGCGCTACTTTATGAGTTTCTCCTATATATATATATATATATATATATATATATATATATATATATATATATATGGTTAAACCATAATATATATATATATATATATATATATATATATATATATATATATATATATATATATATATATAATTACGAGACTAGTTTCGTATACTGAAAAAGAAATGGACACAAAAGTCGCTACACAGCCTCAAAATCAGGACAAAAAAAAAAAATCAGGCAGAAAAAAAGTCATTGATGAGGGGGTTGTAGCTCCTATTGCCGGCAAATGATCATAAACAGTTTAGTTAATGATCTCAGAACAACACACCCTAATTAATCACCTTTTTCACCTTTTTTTATTTTTTCCTGATTTTGAGACTGTGTGATGACTTTTGTATCCATTCTATTCTGAGTTTTTGACTGAAGAGGGTATGGTTAACTTGATACCGAAACTAGTCTCGTGAATAAATTCTATGCTCCTACACAGTGGTATCACTTTCATTAACTTGATATTGAGTTCTTTCTTTGGTTTTCACCAAACGCATTTATTAAAAAGAGATATGAACATAATACAAGTTATCTACCATCTACAAGATGGACTAAATTAGACAGTAAAAAAAATAGAAAGTTGCCAAAGGAAATTGATCAAGGCGAAATATACTATGGTCTTCAACAAAATTTGCATCCAAGAAAGACTGCTACCCATCTACACTAATATATATATATATATATATATATATATATATATATATATATATATATATATATAGATAGATATATATATATATATATATATATATATATATATATATATATATATATATATATATATATATATATATATATATATATATATATATATATATATAAATTTTTACTCAAAATTGAACACATACTCGTACATGTTTAATATTATACTTGGATCTAAATATAAATTGCCACATGAGGCTCATAGGGAATATTGATCAGGAACATTGAAGATTAATAATGGTTATTTTAAACAGCAGGAATGGAATAATAAATAGCAGTATATCACACGGGAGAGAACGATAACTCTATCCGATCCGTAATTTTTTCCACACATCAGAAAATTATGAATTATAGTTTTTGGACGTCAGCTAAGGTATAATCCCCAATTTAATAACTTTAAACATGTATCATATCAGGTACATTCGATCACAAAGGTTTAAAAACTGTATATATATATATATATATATATATATATATATATATATATATATATATATATTCTATATTATTACATAACTCTTTCTAAATCGCACAAACAAGTATGACTTAAAAAGAAATATAAAGATAAACTGGTCTGAAATTTGGGCGACCTAGATCTCCTCTGGATCCGCGCCTGGGTTGTACAACTGAAAACTGAACCGAGAACCTTTGAATTTGTTCCTTACTGGAAATAAAACAAATCATTCTCGCGTTGTTTTTATTCAGTCTCCTGAGGAGTGTAGACATTAGGTGCGCTTCAACCTATTAATAGTATCAATGTTTATGAGATTATAACTGAAGAAATGTCCTAAAACATATCTAGTTTGATTTAAATGTTAATTAAATTCGGAATAATGGAATTACACTTACTTCAAAGTGATTTAGATGTAACCTGCTGGAATGATTATTTCTCCTATCCGATAGTGAACTACTGCAATCATCTGATTGTTTTATATTTAAAATGAAAGTCAACGAGGGTAGCTGATGAAAGCTTATAAGTCGAGCTCTGTACAAAAAGTGGTGAAGTTAGACTAAGTGAAAATATGCGCAAGATATAAATCTGCATATTCTTCCTTCGGGCTTTGCGAAGAGAGGTACTCAAATACAGGTGTTTCGGAGGGAAGGGCACGTTATCCTCCAGATGCCATCTGCAGTACGATCCCCCATTCTACACTTGACTTCAATGCAAACACCAACAGGGCGTCCCCATCAGAAAATTTGTGAGGAGCGATTAAAAAAGAGAGTAGTAATAATAACGAAAGGGAAACTTAGGGGAATTGCATAGCCCGAATATTCTAAAGGAGAGACTACTTGGGGCACATGAGATTGGAGCGAGTAGAAATCTCCAGAACTTGCCCGAGTTCCATATATAAAATGGACAGCCTCTTAAGTTAACGACTGCACCCCATCTTCACAACATGAGAAAAGTTAAGTCACTATGAATACAGGTAGTCGTCGGATGGGTTTCAGTTTAGGACTGACTATTGCACTGGCTACTATATGATGTAGCAACACATGGTTCGAATCCCGGTTTTAAACTGTAGGGGTCCCTCATAGCGATCTGCAATTATACTCCCATCCGAGAACTGATCGTACGTAATGTTGTTTTACTTCGCTTAGAGTTAAAAAGATTGTTTCCTTTCAGCCCCTCACACAATGATAGATGCAATTTGGACTCCATAAGCCGAGGGAAGAAGCCGTTGCTGCACCCTCTTTTATCCAAAGTCATTTGTCACGTGGTTGTGGCCCGAAAGATGGTGATCTATGCCTGGACAGGACAAAGTCGGACGAAAGTCAGGTGGAAGTCCTCCCAACTTCTGACGTGCAAATCGATCTTAAGAGCTGGGTATAGGGGCAAAAGACCATTCGAACCATCTAGTAGCTAGTTCCCTCCAAAGTTTTTCTCAGGATAGCTAGGGTTGATTTACACGAGATTCATCCTGTAAAGAGAATGATTAGGGGTCTTGGAGTACTTCTAATCCTCAACCCATTTTCAAACTTTAAAGGGGTGAGATGCCAGGATTTTCCATACGGAAATTTCGGCTACGATTCAAAGTTTTTAGTGGACCATTTTTGGTAAGCAGAACTGGTGCTGTGGGATGAACCAAACGCAGAGTTACGGGGCCCGATCAGTGTGGCCTATAAGAGACCACAAAAGGTGTTTGTCGCTTAGGACATCAGGTCGGTGGTCATGGAAGTCGACATCCGCTAAGGAGTGTGTAAAAACTCACCTGCAGAAACAAGAAGCCCTGAAAATGGATGGCGCTCAGCCAATAAATCCCTATCCTCTGCCGTCGGTAGCGGGAATGGTGAATGCGTCGTCTCGATGCTCTGACGAGTAGAAGGGTGCGCCGGTATGCAAAGAAGGTTTTGCCGCAAGTCTAACTGGAGCCGCCGTCGGTACAGATCTTGGTAGTAGTAGTATTCACTCGGCTGAGATATAAGCACCCTTGGCCTAGGATTTACTATGGGAAGGGTTTCTCGTCAACTGCAGTTGTGCGAGAGTTAATCGGACCTAGGTCCCTGGCCAATCGCCTGATTTTGATGATATATACACACGCGATGTGGTTCGTGCCTTTGGTCTAAAACCCGATGTCTGTTGACTATATAATAATTCTTTTGATGGTCACTCGAAGTAAAAATTGTTTCGTTTTTTCCCCCTATTTTTATCCTCCTTGTAGCTCATTTAATCGCCTTCTAAGACGAGCAGCTGACAACACAATAGTGGCATGCTTTGTTCTCCGAGACATGGGTCAAAAGTATTTATATATATATATATATATATATATATATATATATATATATACATATATTTATCAATGTTTCCGGCACCAGGCTCCATAATATAAGCCTCTGGGTCATATCAAATTTATACCAGTCAGAATATTCAAAAACCCAGGAAGCCACCCCATATAATCTGCATTGATGTGATACAAATGTTAATTAAACCAAATTTATAATATTCGAACAATTATAAGCAGAAGAAGGAATTTGTATAGCGCTTTGTAGAGCTGTGGGGCATCGCAGAGCGCTTCTTCTAGCACCGAGAGAATGCTTGACCGAAGAGATAGAGATGGGAGGTCTGCAGAGCACTCTTTAAGGCACCAAGAGAAGAAGACTGAATATCACGCAACCTGTAATACGAGGGGTGGTCAATAAGTTTTGCGAATCGGTAGGGTAAAACAGAGAAAGGGAGGTAACTGTTTGTGGGGGTGTTAGGACAAGTTATGACAAGTCAAGAACTGCAGCCGCACGCTCCTGCCTCGTCTATTTAAGAAGCAGTAGCTGATCGCAGATCGTCAGTCACAAATCTTTGAACAATCAAGAAGGTTGAGCACCCCACAGTTCTCAAATTTTTGACCAAGGAAGGCAAGAAGAGATTCATGAACGCATGGTTGCAGTGTGCACCGACACCGCCCCTTCCTATGCAACCATTGCTTGTTGGAATCGGGAGTTTTGCCATGGTCGTGAGTCCCTTGAAGATGACCCTCGTATAAGACGCCCGTCAGACGTGACCAACGAGGACAATGTGGCCCGTGTGGAGAGGATCATCCTCGAAAATCGACGTGTGAAGGTCGGAGAAATCGAGCGAGAACTTGGAATATCACATGGAAGTGTTATCAACATCATCCACGGCAATTTGGCTATGACCAAGGTCTGTGCCCGTTGGGTCCCTAGAAACCTGACGCCCCATGATCGACTTCAATGTCGTCAAAGTCCACAAGGCCAGAGTTGAACAAGCTGCCCTGCGCGAGTGCGGATTCGAAGAGCTCAACCATCTCCCCTACATTCCAGATAGGGCCCCTAGCGACTACTTTTTATTCCGCCAGCTCAAGGCTGCACTGCGTGGACGCCGGTTTGGGGACGATGAAGATGTCCAGCTTGCGGTCCAGGAGTGGATTGAAGAGCAGTCAGGAGATTTCTGGTTGTAGGGAATTCGAAGCCTCAGGGACAAGTGGCGCAAGTGCATTGAAGCCGAAGGTAGTTCTATTGAAAATTAATAAAACACTTTTCCTCATATCTCGTTTCCTTATATCCGAATTGCAAAACTTATTGACCGTCCCTCGTAAGTTTGCAACGAATCATAAGGATGGCAACAGTCTCATATTCTTACCAAGATCTATACAAAAAGAGATAAAAACTAATTGAACAAAATGGAAAAAAGAACATGAAAGAGGAGATTAATCCGATAATTTGTTCTCGGGGGACTGGCATATGTGCCATGTGGCTGATGATGTGGGAAACCCCATGAATGATAACGTTCTCCGTGGGGTGATGATAGAAAGGTCTATCGTAAGGTGAGTCAGGCCGAGTTAAGGCGAAGTAGATACGGAGACGAACTTGGTCCGTAACGAAGCTGTCAAGTAGCCGTTGGAGTAAGGAGCTTTTCTTTTAAGAGGACCTCTTATTTAGCTAATTCGCATAAAGATCAGAATGACAATTGATGGCATGCCCAAGGCCACCAAAAGCAGATCCTCTGGGATGATATGTGGAGGAAATCTGGAAATAGTGTGTTTTGTCACACGGAAACCAAACTTATCAGACTCAGCGAACCGCCAATAGACGATTAGCTACCTTGAACTCCTAAATATTTTGGTCCGCTCTAGCACGGATTGAAAGTTCTAGCTAAAGACTAGTGGCATCATGATGAAAAGGCCAAGTGGTATTTAACGAGTGCCGCGAGATACAAACCTCCTTAATCAATAGGCCTCAATTCTTTATTTACTTTTTAAAGAGGCGAAAACCAGGGGAGACATCGTCAGGTGGAAATAGTGTAGGAACAACGTGATTGGTAGCTAAGCAAAGTGTGGAAAATTAACATGAAGTTTACACGAGTCGGAGTAAAATATATCCTAGTGTTACATAACAGTATATGACAATGGGAAATAAGTTGAAAATTGCATCTTATCTTGATAGCAAGTGGCAAATAGGAAAATATTGACGAACGCGGAGCGAACAAAAGACGAACGGAACAGAAAAGGCTACAATAGGCTTTTCTATGCTGACAGAAGATAGTATTGCTACTTCCTATTTAGCATTGTCTCTATGACGTCATGATAGCCACGACAAAGCACCAAAGAAAATATGAAAGAGAAAGAAGGGTGGGAAAATATAGAATTAATAAACGACTCAACATCATTATTAAAAAATTAAACTTATCCTTGTCAACTCGTGCTGATACTTTGAGTGCCAAATACGAGAACAAAAGTTAAACGTTAGCATCTTATTAAAATTTTAATTAATATTTACTTTACCGTATTTACTTGTGTGTGCATTTTATTGCTTCTTTTTTTAGCATTTATTGTATTTTGTCCAAATCTTTTTTTGTTATTGGCGTTCGGAAGACGAAATTCACCAAAACAGAGGCAATTTGACGAAAAAAGTGACGAACTAAGCTCGGGCAAAATAATGTAGACAATGTGACATTACTGTAGCAATTTGTTTGTAAAATATTTTCCAATGTAGGATCATCACAATTAAGGAAGAGAAGGAAAATTAAAAATCCAACTGTCATTTTAATAATAGTAACATCGACCGCCCAATAAATTCTATATAGATAGATTTGTAATAATGTGATTGACGTAATAGGAGTGATTAAATTTCTTTAATCGATTACGATTTTCTAAATTTTAACCAAATTTGGTGCGATTAAGAAGAACCAATTAAATGATTAATAGAGGAAATTAAGATTGTATCACCTATTGAATGAGATGAATAATTAGAGCAGAAGTAAAAATACCCTTTCTTGTCAAGTTCTTTAAAGTAATTCAGTTGATTATTTAACAAAGACGATCAAAGAAAGTTTTAAGATCTCTTGATAAAAATTCTAGCACGAGTGAACAAAACCGAAAGAAAGGAGAACTATATTAGTTAATAGCTAAACTAATATAAAATTGTTTTGACCAAAATGCTTTGGGAAAGAGAGAGGTATCTAAGTTAAATGATGTTTAAGTAAGAAATGCGCGCTTGTTGGTCCCTCGGTGACCGTTATGTTACGCTGCTGTTGGTTTGGAAATTGTAGAGGCTTAGGGACGTCTTTAAGTTTTCGAAAAAGACAAACTAATCAGCCGCACTGCGCCTGTAAACTACAGAAGCAAAATTGGTTTGCTAAATTTTAGGCCACTGAGACAAATGCACCAAAATAAATTGCTCAAGGTGAGTCCCATAACGAAGCCTCTCTTGAATTAGCTCCACGTAGCTTTGGTTATTGAAGTTAAGCAAGGGTGATGTTAGAAATTACAAAATGATTCTCAAATGGAACCATTGTAATTAAGAAAGAAAGAGCAAAAAAGATTCGAGCCTAAGATTCTTTTCGAGCCTCAAGTAGCTGGATATGAGCTATCAAGTGATTCCTCATTAAAAATTAGGCTGAAGACGTTTGTTTAGTATGGAGTAAAAGCACGTGGTAAGGGGTTCACGGAGAGAAGTAAAATTTATTTTTAAGGCAAAAAACCAACTGAAAGAATTCCACCAGGAAGTATTCGACAGGAAGCTCATAAGTAAGGAACTCAATAGAGAATTTTTACAAGCACTCAAATTAGAATACACGAAAAGATTTGCAGAGACCAATTAAATGAAGGGTTATACATTAATGCATCGTATTTCGATAAAACACAATTATTACACCAAAAAATAATACTTGCTATGATAAGAACATAAGAACATAAGAAAAGAAGGAGACTGCAAAAGACCATTCATGGCCTACACTTGGCAGCTCCTGTATTAAATACAATGTAGTCATGGTTAATTCTACACAATAACAAGTTCGTTGCATTTAAAATTATTAGTATATTAATAATTCGGTTTATTATATCGTTAGCCGTAATCAGTGAAAAACAAATATACTCGTAATTACTCTTATTATATCAATCACATGTTTTGGGGGAATTTATATATATACAGTAGAATATATTGAGCGGTCGATGTTATTAATATTACAATTATGTACATTTTGAAAGTTAGAATTATTTCTCTCCATTTATTGCGATTACGTCACTTTATAGTTAGCCACAATTATTTTAATGTCACATGTAGAAATATTTGTAAAAAAAAAATTCTTTACCATTTCTTCTCTTTCTCTATTTTAGATTTAACAGTTTTGCGTGTGATGAATTGTGTTTGATGTGAGATGGATTTTGAAGGCCTCATTAGATAAGGTTAACAGTGACGGAAATCGTACTTTGAACATTTTTTAACACGTTGTAATTCGGAACTCTTTTACTTGTCGCGATTGTGGTTCGCAGTGTAGCGGCATTTCTGTCGGAGTGTCGTTTTAGATGCACAAATAAAGTAGTGCGAGATAAAAATCGGCGCCTACTTACTCTCTCCCATTTTGCAGGTACGAAATCTTTTATCACCAGGTAACATTTTGAGAGTTATTAGTCGCTTTCTTAGTAAATATTAGCTCAGTAAACAAGACTCATGGGTGGCCAAGGGCATTATTTAATTATTCCAACCACGTTGAGTGTTATTTACATTTTCTGTAGTGTTTTAGAATTACTTTAATAAACTACAATAGAAACTTTCATTCGAAACTTTCATTTTATATTTATACTACTTAAAACACTTTTAGAGAGTGGTTATTGAACACTTTTTTGCCTAGCTATCATATTTATGAGAGATTAAATGTCATGATCCTTCAACTCATATAGGATGACCGACCAAACGTTAGTCCTTTTATTTGGTGCGATAATTCTCATTGGTTATGAAATAGTATCCTTTAATATTATTAATGGTCTAAATGTTTTCCCAAGTAAACCTTGATTTTGTATAGTAATATCATTGATCTTAATGACGTCAGCGAGCTCTTTGCATGTTTTATTTAATGACTGAATACTTTTTCTTTTTCAGCACTGATCGAAATTATAAGCCACTATATTTAGAAAAAAATAGCCGCCTCAAATGGGTGTGAGCCTCGTTGGCTAAAAAATAAATAAATGAACAGGAATCATGTCAATTAAGAGCTCCAGGAAAAGAAATGCTAAATCAATGAGACGATGTATATGACAATTCTCCTCGTTCCTAATCAGGTATTGGGTATCAAATGTTGCTGGTTCAAATCATTGGGGACGCTCATGATTTTTTTATGATTCGGGAAGGGGGTGTTTAGATAGGAAAGAGTAGGAAAATAGGCAAATAAAAAATGAAGAATGAAATTAGCGTAGGCGAGTTGCGAACAGCTTGCCGCGTCGCTGGACCACTGTTAGCAAGCCGCGAATCGACTCTGTCATCCTGAGTCTCAAGAAAAGACTCATTCAAGCGAAGCTTTTAAGCGGCTTGCCTACACTTGCCGTACGCTACACAACCCCATACCTAGAAGCGAAGCGTATTTTGAAGAAATGAAGAGAACCCGTTTGGAAATGTTATCCAAGGGCTAACGCTCCCCCTCCTGGGTCTGAGCACCATTGTAGATAAAGGTGAGTAGGAAAGGGGCAAAGAAAAGAGAAAGAATGAAACTAGGGTTGGCGAGCTGCGAACAGCTTTCGGCGTCGCTGGACCACTGTTAGCTAGCGAATCCACTCAGCCATCCTTAGTCTCAAAACAAGAAACTTGTTCAAGCGAAGCTTTTAAGCCTCTCGCCTGCACTGCTCGTACGCTACAAGTAATTATGTTTTCTCGGCTCAATAAACATGAAGTGAATACGAATCTGATAACTAAAGAAATAGGAAATAGCTAAAATTAATAAATACATTAAGGCAAAAAAGGAAGAAAGCAAGAGCTATTACTTACCAACACTCATAAAAACACAAAAAATCTGAATAACAAGAGTTAGAAAGCCTATTTAGCTCTAATACACAACATACTAAAAATCAAATAAACGCACAAAACGCAAACATTATACTCCTACTACCCTACTACTTATTTCCAAACTTTGAATCTAAATTCATGTACCAAAGATTGGCAATTCTCTGTAAATCTCTCACTTCTTCATGCTTCTCTCTATTACTCTCTCACAATCGATTACATGGGATAAACACAAGACACGCAGGATTGGGACAGCACATAACGAAAGGAAAGAGGACAAAACATAGACATTACATCAAGCCACATGTAAACCGACTGTTTAGGTGCCTGTTTTGCTTCCTACTTTACTTTGAACTGTAATATATTGAACCATTCTTCTTCTCCTATCTCGGGTCCAAAACTCTTGCCTACTAAGACTAATAAGGCTGGGTTGGGAAAGGGTTCGGGGGACTAAAAGACAGTACTGAGCCATCGTCACCCTGATCGATAAGATAAGCGGCGTTGGGCGATCTGTATCTTTATCTCTCCTTCTCTTTTATTTCATTTTATTACCAAATAATTAACCAACACCTGGAGTCCTGAAATGGAAACAGTCCGTGAAGAGTACAAAAGTGCCTTACATCTAATTAAATATTCGATAGGGTAATAGAAAAACTTGTCAAATAAATAGATCCTAGAACGTTCTGGCGATCCCTCAAAAGAATGGAGGAGGCAAAACCCTAAAAACTTGAAGATCAACGACCAATAAGTTAAAGAAATAAGAGAACCAGGAAGAATCAAGGCGGTCATCGAATTAAATCTATTAAATGCTACAGCAGTTATCATATAAAGTTTGCTCAACATAATGAACGCAACACTCAACGTGGGAATACTTCCCGGAAGACTGTAAATTATCTAAGAAGATTTTTAGGCCTATAGCCGGAAAAACAGTCAGACCAACAGACATTCGTCCAAGCTCCAGTTAGAATTTGGAGGAAAGGTGTTAGAGAAGATCATCGAAAATAGCAAACAGTCCTTCATAAAGTTAATGGCCTACACAACTATCAATTGCATAGTTTTCGGAAGGAGAGATGCAAGAGCACTTTTCTTCCAATGATTACAGAAAAACTAGAGAGAATTGTAATAATAAAAAAGATATGCACACCTCGTCCTTAGAGACGGAAAAACAATATTCGGTAGGGCGGCTAAGTCTACGATATAAATTAATAAAAATTAGACAATAATACAGATATTATAAAAAAATAAAATGTGATTGAGTAATGGACAGACAGGCAATTATTGCTATAAGCGGGGTTCAAGGGCTAAGTATTGAGTTGAATGAAAGTATCTCCCAGGGTGGATGCCTAAGCCCATTGATGCGCTATATATAAACAAATCTTATTGGCCCCACTTACCAGAATAATCAATGTATACTCATACTCAGTGTCTGATCATGTGACAAAGGTTGACATGTTTCTCTTCAAGAAAAAAGCCTTCATGTCAAGAATGACTGTTACCAAAATTCAAAATATAAATAATTAGGAAAAACGCTGTAAGATTTCAAATAATATGAATAATTCACTCCTTTGCCAATCTAAAGGTAAAAGTTAGCTGACGTATGAGTCAGTGATGCAAGATATCCATACAAAGCATCGGGCATTTTTTAGGACTGAACATTAGCAGTTAAAAGTCGCAGGAATACCTAAGTAAGATGAGAACACTACAAACGTGGAACATAAAGCATTTATCGATTCCCAGTGCTAAAGAAATAGGATATATGAAAATTTTACCCACCTTACATAGTTCCCATACTAATTTGTATGCTACATCTTTGACTATCGTGTACAAATCTAAAATGATTCAACTAAAATGGATACATAATAGAGCAGCCCTACTAATAACAGCTAAGGGGAGAAAGAGGAGACGGCAGCAAGTCTTCCAGGAAAGTATAAAACTGACTCATATAAACACTGAAATGAACAATCGCACTACATGAATCTGGGAAAGAAGTGAATAGGAAATAAGACCGGAAAATTTGCAAACCCACATTGGCATGTCCAACGACCAACTCAAAAACTGAAGTAAGTATCCAGGCAAAAGAAGTACTGTTCCGCATGAAACTCCACTTATGTATACCATCCATTAAAAAAAATACTGGTGGAAATAATAAAATGGAACAAATAAGAGTAACAATAAAGGAATGAATATGTTAATTAGTGGTAATAATAATATAAATAAATTAAATAGATGAGTTTATTGAAGGAGAAAATGCAGATCGCAACGTCAACTACGACTTCAAAGACTTTAAAGTTTAAAGCTAACACTTAGAAGAATAACATTTCTTTTCAAAAAATAAACGAAAAATAATAACCTAAACAACTTCAAAGGCTTAGAACCCGAAAGAGTAACCATGAACTTATAGAAAAACATGATGGAAACTCTAAGTAATAATAGAGATACCCTTTCACCAAGAAACAATCTTTTTTTCCCCTCATGCTATAGTTTAGCCTAATTTTCTCCACTTTTATATCACTCACTTGATGACAATCTGTCACATTTTTCAAGCTTTTATGTATATGTCCTTTTTTCAAATAACAAGTGAACTAAGTCCAAAAGTGGAATTGTATTGAATGAAAATATAACTGCAGAAGAAAGTCATGGACCGCATGAGAGAAAGGGATGACAGGCAGTGTGAAAAATGATTGGTTGCCAGGACTTGGAAAGAAGCTCCAGAATTTTAGCAATCTATTCACAAACTTAGAGGTGCTCCGCACCAAATAAGATTAGAATCAATAACAGGAAGTAATATGTCATGGAAGCAGGAATAGAAGAGTGAATAAGGGATCACTGAAACAGTCTATACAACATCACCAGTGAGACAATTTCAATTTTGACGCAGAGCCGAAACTCTTCTGATGGTAAAGTTAAATACTCAGTTGGAAAAGATAGGTAGAATGAGGAGGAGGATATTGAAGGAGTTGGGAAAATAGAAATGGAAGAATTAAGAAAGATAATCTCCTCCTTCAAACAGGAAATCTTAAGTCCCACGGTACTAACGAGTGCCATTCTATTGAAAGCACTAGAGGAAATTTTTAGGCTCCGCTCGAAATATTCAATCTATGCTGGAATGTTTGTTAGTCCAGGAAAGGATCAGGTCGGTAAAAATTGCATATGTGCCTAAACTGGGCAAATCACCAGGGCATTAAATGTTTAGAAGCAGATCTTCTTGCTAAATTCTATGTGCAAAGTACGATTAAAAGATCTGCCGGTGACTAGTGGAAGGCCTAAAAAGTAACCACAAGTTAAAGGCATAGCAGTCTGGCTTCCAAAATAAAGAAAAAGACTAAGATACTCACGGTCTTGATGACTGAGAGGTTAGGCAAAGTTAAGAGAGAGGGAACGATTGTGGATCTTGTGGTGTGAGACGTGCAACAAGCGTTTAATGAGGTTTAAACAGTAAGCTTAAAGTATAAAATGGTGGAGTTTGAACTGTGGGAGAGGATGATCATGCTGATCGGCTGCTTTAGCAGAGGTAAACAGGCCTTGCTGGAGGTGATCCAGCAAGGAAGTTTCCTTTCCTCAGTCCTCTACGAACTTCCTCGCAACATTATTCCATTCCTAATGACCAGAGAAACAGCCTACGTTCAGTTCTGCGATGACGTCACGTAAACCATCGCAACCTCAACCAGAACCGCGAGGAAATAGATAACCTTAAGAGGTACGAAATAAAACGGCAGATTAAGACAAATAGAGATCATTTTCGAGAAGGATATGGCTAGTAAAAGCAAGAAAAAGGACAATTCAGAGGTAACATTTTATCTAGCGATAGGTGGGACCCTCATAGTGTAACCGACAGTCGCGCTTCATGCTGTTCCATAGAACAATATCCAGAGGGTGAAATAAAGGACATTCTCCTGGATCACAGTTATCTGAAGAAGAGGAAGAAGGGGAGGAAATGCGTGGTCTTGCGATAAATAAACAGGTCAATATAGTGCTCCACAGCGGACGTAAAGAATGGGGGGAAATAGGTGATGAAGAATAATTTTTAAGATAATCTGAATCTAAGAAAGGTGGTTGTGATGAAACAAGGATTTGCTAGTGGCAGCCAGAAAATGAGGAGATAACAAGGGCCGTTATATGATTAGTATGAGACTGAAGAAGTACTTAAATCAGTAGTTATCTGATCAAGAACTGAGAGCAGGAAGGTGAGGTAAAGTAGCATGTTGAATTGAGGAAGTTAAAGAGGTAAGTGAGATTTAATAAGAAAGTGAGGAAACTATATCCAGTAAAGCGGATGTATATGTATATATGGAGAGATGGGTGATATATATATATATATATATATACATACACTCTGGTTGACGGGAATGCAAAGCCTAGATCTTCACCAACCAATGTTTTATAATAGGCAACCGGCAATTTCAGGGGAAACTAAGAGTGGTATATTTCTATACTTATTTATAAATTAACGAGAAAGATGTAGAAGTTGGACAAACCGCAAGGAGAAAATGGGAAATACTTAGAATGAGAATAATGAATTTGATGGAATAAGAATGTATTTTTAGAGTAAATATTTATATAAATTATGGAATGATATATTTAATGTATGGGTGGATGGACTTGGGAATAGTTTTGGACACAGAATAATTGCTCGAATTATAATCTCAAGGAGACTTTATCTGACGATAACGAGAACACGAGTGAACTAAAATTGTCGCGAACATTGGGGGCGAGGAAGGTTGATGCTGATTGGTCGGTTTAAAATACGTCAGACAAGGATTTGGATTGGTTGGAATATATATCGCTCAACGTATAGGATAATTATTATCGGACGATAGGTAGGGAAAATTTTGTTGGAAATCGTACGAGTTATATATGATTGGAATTGTCGTACATGCATTAATGGAAGCGAGATAAGTATTCTCTCAGACGGAGAATTATACTTTTGTAGGAGCTAGCAAGGATATTAGCTGCTACACCAGTCACCTGAAAATCTTTGCCATACCCTAATAATAATACTCGAATTTCATTTATACGAAGCTACCGATTTCAACATTTTGAAATAAATACTATGTTTCTCAATTGTACACTTTTAGAAAGTTAATTGCCTATTATTCTGCAAAATGACTGCGCAAATGTCACAAGAAATTTTGAAAAAAATCAAAGAATGACATCGAGCTTTAACTCAGCATATACATAGGTTCTCTCCCGAAGACAACGAAGGGGACCTCGTCCCAATATATATATATATATAAAATTTAACTAAAAAAGGGAGAACATAAAATGCAGATAAATTAGTCTTATTTATTGCGCATGAACAACGTTTCAAAGTGACCGCTCATCTTTGGGTATATAAGACAAGAGCATAAGAGAATACATAATTTACAACCAATTGAAATATTAAAAATTCATAAAGGGATACAAAGGAGAACCACCACAAACACTCAGACATATTGATCTGACACAAGAGAAAAATGTGGAAAAGAGAAGGAAGTAGGCAGAGGTAAGAGAGTGTTAGTTGTAGAGTTTTGCCATAAGCAAGGGAGCTTCAGAAGAGTCGCAATTAAGAGTAGGGGGACGGGTTTGTACGATTAAGTGGGTGTCCACTTAACACTCTTGGCCTTGAGACTCCTCCTTTCAGCATGCTTTCCTTCAGATGACGTCTCACTCATACCCGATGAAGCACCTTCTCATTCGATCCACCTAAACCTTCCCGCGAACACCACCCGCTTATTCTCCCAAGTAAGGGCCTACCCTTGCGTGGGTCTCTTTTTCTCATATCATTTAAGCCCCTTCCCTCAGATTCTGGCTACCATTCGCCCGCTCCCTCATAGAACGCGTTACCATGCATACTGGAAACAAGGACGGGTACTCTGACCCTAAGTCCAGCTATATCATTGCCTCATATCAGACTGACACCGTCGTCCGACAGTGAATCATAGACCCACGAGCTCGTAACATCCAGTTGAGAACGCCCCGTTCACCCCTTTAACTATTACTTACCGCCGCTTATACTTTTTATCAGGTACCTCATAGGAGCCCCTGTCTACCAGTCTCAATGAAGCACCTGTGTGCCATAGCAGGTTTATGGGGGCATGAAACTCTCGCTTGTCGCACGCCAACCATGCTTCATGAATGAAGTCTTGTATGCCCTCGCTACTCCTTCTTTTCCTGACTGCTTCTAGCCTTACCAAGGACACATTCCGGCTGCTTCTTTCCGAGCGGGGCTTCTCCCCTACTCTAATTACTTTCTTCACCTCCTCTTCCTTTCGAGCGCATGGACACGCACTCATGCGGTGTTCCAAGACTCCGCAATACCAGCATACCAAACTGTTGCTTCTATTGTCAACCCCTCTATTATGGTTTGTAGGTCCTTCTTATAGGTTTATCGGCTTTGTTAACTTTACCCTTCTCAAAGTACGTCGTAAAGGCCTTTACGTAACTACTCATATCTTGATACCTGCTATATATAAACACATTATTATTATAATTAATTAAAAATCTCTAATTAATTAAGCCCTTTTTATTAATCCACGAAACCTAAAAAATGATAGAAGAAAGCTCTAAGAAGGATTTTCATACAGTTCTATAAAAATTCTACGACAATGTAATGAAAAAGAAAAAAAACAGGAGTCTAAAGAGAGTCCCCATTCGAGCAATGACCAATGTGAAAATGAAAACCTGGACAAACATTCTTGATGTGGTTGTGTTGGAAGAAGTGTGAAATTAATGATGTTTTGGTATATTATCCTCATAAATAGTCCTCAAAGTATCAAATTATTCATGAGTTATTCGATGTTGCTTATAAAAGAATCCTTTTAAACTGCTCATTCTTCCTTGGATAAGACATCAACTCATTTGGAATTGGCGGCTTAGTTATTACTTAATCCGGATTTTCCCTGAACCTCTTGCGAAGAAATGTTAAAGATAGAAATGGAAGAACACTTGTCATAAATTTTTGCTCCAATGACTCTCACAAGAGCTACAAAGCTGGCGATTTTAAGAATCGGAATATATTAGTAATGAAATGTCTCGTTTTCCTCATTCTGAAATAGATGGCCAAGTTTAAAAAGCCGTATGCTTAAAATAATCATAAAAGAAGCGAATCCGATTTAATTTAACGGCATAATTAGAGGATTTCATAAAACGAGGTAGGGATTAGGAATTTTGACTAATTACTTTAAAATCTCTACTAATACACTGAAATTTAAAATCAAGACATAATAATCATATGATTCTCGTAGATTAACGGTGATGATCAGATCTAGGGATACCATTGAGAGGACAAGTAATACGTGGGGACCTATTATTAGAATTTCTTATTAGAATTTTTAAAAATAAAAAAGAGAAACAATCATCCTGTATAGAACAATCTCTGCCCCTCCCCCAATTTATCGGAGACCACGTGCTATAATATCGCGCCATGGACGACGTCACTTCCTGTTCGAACATTCTCGAATTTTCGAGACTCCTGAGCACGTTGGGAAAATATTCCCCAATCCTGGCAACTCGTCCCAAGACTCCCCCCCATCCCCCGGTGACGAGGTGTGAAAGAGCCGCTATGTCTCGCCCTTGCTGTTAAATGATGAATCGACTTCGCCGCCGGATTAAGAAGTCTGGAGCTTGTGACTCCTTTCTCCAAACTCTCCCTTCTCCTCTAGAATCGTGCATACAAATACTCGGGTTATTCTGGAGTTCGAAGAGTCTAGCTCGCACCTCAAGGTGGTCCTTATCGTCTCGTCCCGTGAGCGTTCGTACGACAGCAAGACTTCTTCAGCCGTGATTCTACCCAAGTTGATTGGTAGCTTCTGTGAACGGCAAGCTTTTGAATTTACGCAACAGTCTCCTTTCGTTTAGTCGAACCGAAGAAAATCTGCATCGATTACCTTTGAGGAAAAAGAAGATTCCTCTTTCAGTCGAATTACCAGAATTCCCACATTCCCCACCGAACGGCATCTTTGAAGTTTGGCTATCTTCATCAGCAGGTTGGTTCGGATCCTGCCCGACCTGCCTCATTCGGATCGTGCCCTACTTGCCTCTTCGGATCGTTCCGCACTCTCCTCATCGCAAGAAGGACCATCCTCGAAGTCATCGACCCGTAAGACTGAAACCCTCTCCATTTTTAGTATTGCCAAGTTCCCCCTTTTTTATCTGAGCCTAGTTACATTAATCATTTTTTTCCATTTGAGAATCCCTCCTCATAATAATTATAAAGAGATTTCTTCAATTTAAATAATTCCACTTTGCCTATTATTATCCTTATTTGTATCTTTGTAAATAAAATTATATTTTTGTTGTTTTATCTTTAACGAACCTTGAACGTTACTCTCGGCCTATTCGAGTAAATCTCGCCAACCATTTATTATTGTCTGATTATTAAGGATTTGAAACCTAACGCTTCAAGTGTGGCCTACTTGTACTAGTCCTTCAACAGTTCACGTTGCAGTAGGTGAATTAAGTCATCCCCCCACACGCATAATATAGGAGTAGTGTATGGTATAGAGTGGTTGTACCACGACACATCCTTTTATTATAATCAATCAAAACCTAAAATTGGTTTTCATTAATTCGTTTATGACCTATTAATTAATTTATTAATGGCATGAACATAACTTTCACTTGGATCTTGATTAAACCTGAAGCTTGTTGGTGTAATTAGTCCTGTGTATTCTTTTCTTCTCATTGCACTAGGGAAGATTTTTTTCTCATTTTTTTTGTGAATGGGATTTTTTAATTGGTTCTAATTAGTTTTTCAGCGCTGATTGAAAATCTCAAATCGGTTTTTTGTCTCTATGTTCTAGTTTTCATGATATTGATAATTTATTATTTGTTTTAATTAAACCAATTCTTGTTTAGCTTTGCATCGGATGATGCCTACTTCAAATAGACCTAAATTAGTAAATGATCCTATTACATTCTGTTACAACTGTAGGTGCTACTCACTTGTTCACTAAAGGCGTAATATAACAAGGTTAGTGTCCATTGCATATAAATCCTATTTCCACGTTCCTTTTGGTGACTAAACCAAGAAATGGGCTCCACAGACTTTGTCATAATTGCAAGGGTGAAAGTATTTGTGCTGGCCCAAAGGTCGCGTGCTCTCACTTATTCTGATTTATGACCTTACGACCTTCAAAACTTTCAATAATACCATGAATAACCATCAGAAGACCTTGGTAGTTATATCATTTGAAAGGAAATGTTAAATAACATAAGGCTTACAAATTTCGTTAGAATCGGCCCAATAGTTACAATATTGTTACAAAAAGAACAAAAAAAACCCGGGACCGTCCGACCGACCGACGACCTTGTGAGATGTAGAGTTGCCCACGACTAAAAACGAAAAGGTCTATCTTTTTGAGTCCCCATGGTATAGCGAGAGCCAAAGGACCATATTTGTTTATGATTAAAGGTATTGACAAGAAAAACTAGCATAATATTTATAGGAGTTTCCCTTTGAAATTCGACCTACTTTACATTTTGAGGAAATCCCATTTCCAATTTTCATGGCTTTGCTTCTTCTGAAGATGAAGACTCTTCATCATATGTGGAATATTCATCAACCCCTTATTTATAGAGCGGAACTGAATGACTTAGGAGGTGATTTTGGCTCTCTCGATGAAAGCAGGGAAGCTATTGGCCTTCAGGCAAAATGAAACAGCCTTCAGAACACTGCACCAGATTTTCATGAACTTTCTTTCAGAAATGAAGAAATGTGCTTACTGCCACGATAGCCAAGGTCTTCTAGCTCAGTTAGGTGTTGCCCAGATTCGATACGACTTTCTCATCAAAGGACACAATGATAGCTCTGATAGAGTTAAAACGTATCTATAATTTTAACATATCTTCCATAACCATACCAGGCAATGGATTCGCCACGTCCCGCTACGGAGGGAGCTTGCGCTTCGCTACTAAGATTAAAATTTAAAATCTTAAAAAAAGCAGCCATGGTTAAATTTTTAGAAATTTTCTGAACTTCGACAATTATAATAATTTTAAAAAGGAACTCTAAACTAAATTTCCTTCCTTTCAAAATATTACGTTGCTAAAATATAGAGTTGTAGAAGATATATAGAAATAAATTTCTGAATTTCACCATTTGTAATTCTTTGGGTTCTAAAATTTCATAAAATCTCGATACTTATATTTATTTTTGAACTTCACCATTTTGTTTTTTGATATTATAAAAGAATTATTAGAGATAACTTTGATAAAAAACATAAGTCATAACCAAACTAAGATGAAATTATTATTCAAATACTCAAAAAAATCCCCTTCTTAAATTATTGAATTAGTGATGATGATGATAATATTTTAAGAACTATATACGTAGGTGAGTCAAAAAGTTCTCAGACAAATGCCAGATTATTGAAATGTTCGATTTTGTACAAGTAAATACAGGGTCAAACACGACTTTCATGTTTTCTGAACAATTCCTACAAAATTCGTCATTCAATTTGTCGAGACTCTTTGTATTAGATGTGCTTCAAAAAGGTTACTTTTTTGAACCCATAAAATGGCAAATTTTGAGATAAGAGCGAACATTAAATTCCTGACTAAACTTGATTGGAAGCCTGTTAAGATTATTGACGCTCTACAACAGGTTTATGGTGACTCTTCGCCATGTAGAGCGGTAGTTTACGACTGGATTAAGCGCTTCAAGGGGGGCAGAGAAGAAGTTGAAGATGATCCACGTGAAGGGAGACCCTCCACCTCCATTAACCCAGAAAATGTCGAGCTTGTGAGGAATCTAGTGGATAAAGATCGCCGTATTACTATTGATGAAGTTGCCAATGCATGTGAAATCTCTCATGGCTCAGCATTTGGAATTCTAACTGAAAATCTTGGCCTGAGCAAGCTTTCAGCACGTTGGGTCCCAAAAGCGTTGCGAGAAGACCAGCTGAATCATAGGGCCAACCTTTCTTTGGCTATTTTGACCAAGATTGAAGCAAACGAGGATAGTTTTTTTGAGCGCCTCGTAACGGGAGATGAAACTTGGGTGTATCAGTTTGATCCTGAAAGTAAAAATCAATCAAAAGAGTGGCACCCAAGGGGGGCAGCAGGGCCTATCAAGTTCAAGACAGAGAGGTCCGTTAAGAAGATAATGGCTACAGTTTTTTGGGATTCGGAGGGAATTATTTTAATAGACTTCTTAGAAGGACAAAAAACTGTTACATCCAGCTATTACGAAGGAGTTTTAAGGAAGCTGAAAACTTCAATAGCCAAAAAACGACGAGGAAAGCTCCACAAGCAAATCTTGTTCCACCATGACAATGCCCCTGCACATTCGTCCAAAGCTGTGAGATCTCAGCTACGGGAATTTCGATGGGAAACTCTTGCTCATCCCCCTTATAGCCCTGATTTAGCACCCTCTTACTTTTTTCTGTTTCCAAATTTAAAGGGACACCTAAAAGGAACCCGGTTTCAATCATTAGATGAAGCAAAAAAGCAGGTCATTACTTGGTGCCAGAGACAACCCCGTGAATTCTACAAAGATGGTCTTTACCGTTGGATTCATAGATTAAGAAAGTGTATAGATGTTAATGGAGCTTATGTAGAAAAATGATTACAGTATTATTACAAATAAAAATTTTATGCCATTTATCTGAGAACTTTTTGACTCTCCCTCGTATTTTGAAGGTTTGAATAAGATTTTTTCTTTCAGTTCGGTTGTCACCTAAGTACTCGTATATTCAAATTTTTTAGCAAAGGTATTTCTAATAATTCCTTAAATGGTGAAGTACAAAAAATTTCTTAAAATTTTGACATGGAAATTATTAGAGCAAGTTTAGATCGAGAAAATGAATCATAATAGGCCATAGGACACCGACCAAAAGTCTGCCAGCGAAGCACAAGCTCCATCTGTAAGGAGGAGGGGCGAAGCTGCTCTGGTGTTTTTATATTGTAATATTAATCAATGTGGCCGCCCTTGGCAGCCAGCTTGCGCTCCAGCAAGCACACATTGCGAATGAACCTATTTTTCATAGTAGCCCACACGCGGTTGACGGACGACTTCAGCTCGTTGACTTTTCTGTGATGGACCTTGCAGACCTTGCTCTCGACATTCACTCACACTTTGTACTCGACGCGATTGATGCTGTGCGACTGCAGCGGCCAAAATTCCTTCCCCCTGAAATTCATGTTCGAACCCATCTTCATCTTGCACGGTCCAGGCCGTGTGGGCCGGGTCACCGTCCTCCTGAATGAAGCAGTCCACGTTCTTCGGGATCTTACTCACTCGGAGATACGTAGTGGACCTCGGATACGACCTGGCGAACGCTAACAAGCAGTTGTTCTGTTTGTCATGACCGAATCACCGTCAAAGTCTTTTCCCTATAAAAAATGACAATTTCATTGCTATGTTTCTTCAAGTCGTTGAGAAGGCGATCACACCGCTCCAGACGTTGCTCTCGCATACAGTTTGTGAGCAGAAGCCTTTCCATGCAGCTCTACCTCTTGCAGCGCTCCTCATTGATGGCCGTGGACACCGTCGCTTTCGAGATTTTCTTCTTCTTCACAAGCGCAGTCATGTTGACCTTCTGAGCACTTTCGAAGGCCTTTCTCACAGAAATCTTGAGGTATAGCTAAACGAGGTCGAGCTTTGATGTATTCCCCGTTTTTTAGCTTCTCTGCGACTCTGTGTACGCTCATGCGGCTTATGTCGATCCGCTTGGTGATGTGAACATTATGGAAAAAAAGGTTTTAATGACACGTGCTGGAAAAGTAGAACATTAAGTTTGTATGACGGAACTTTTTCTATCCCACACGTAAACCTCTGGTAAAAAAATCCGACTCTTACTGAACTTTGGCAACACCTTGTAGTTCTAAGCGTAGCCTCAGCTTTGCTCTGGTATGTATTTGGTACAGTGCCAGTTGGTCACTTGGTGCATTGGAGAGAATGATGACATAATAATATGGCCATTGACCAAATCAAAATCAATAACACAACTGAATCATTTGTGTGGACCTATAAACAATAAAATTATTTCTAGGCTATCTCTGCATGTGGTAAAGTCGAGCATAAGTAAACACTGAATCCATAATGAATGGCCTATCCGTGAAACTCTGGAAGAAGACATGTCAAACATTGTGAATGACCCGATCGTCAGTCGAGAGAAAATCTGTTCCCTCCTCTCCATGTATAGCTCATTTTGACGAAGCATTTTGTCTAGGTATTGGGTATTTGCAGATAATGCTTTCAGCCCATAATTTTTGCCTTTTCTGTTTTGTCTTTGAAAACATCAAAGCAGGCGTATTTGATGGACTTCGACTTCGTGACCTAGTACATGATGTGAAATTTGTCAGAAAGTTGAATGACAAGGAGAAGACAGTATGGCTGTCATTTATGGCGGTTATACAAAACTTTCTCGGCAGAAAAGATCGATAACTATGAGGATTTGGTTGCTAGAATGCTGTTGGTCTTCTTGATCTTGGATCCTTTTTGATCTATTCTTGATCATTCACCATTTCCCAGAATATTCTCTAGTTGTAAGAAATGATAAAGCGGAGCGCTTCCAACATAACCTTATGTTGATGGAAGAGCGCTAGCAAGGTCGAGGGAACAGACATATGATGACGGTCAACTGCTAGAGTATCAAACGCGATGTGGCCGACCAACTTCAAACGCAAGAGATACCAAATCAAATTCTTGCCATAATATCATCAATTTGCGGCTTTTTTATTTCATTTGTTTTTATGAATCGCATTGGTGCACACGATATTTGGATTTAATGGATACAGGTTTCATTTGAATCGTAGTAATATATATTTTTATGTTGCATATATAGTTTATTTTTGTCTTTATTTAAAATTCTAGTGTGCATTGTGATAAATATACACGCTGTTGAGATAAAAATACAGATTATTATGACTTAGCATTACAGTAAATTGTATAGATATTTATGAAATTATGTGAAAGGTCTCAACATTTTCCACAAAAATAAAAGACTGAATTGAAAAATGATTGTTCGAGAAAAATCCGACTTCAGGTTTGAATTCACACATTCAAATTAGGTAAGAATAAGTTCTAGTATGAAACAATAAAAATTTGTTGTCCAGAGTTCTTATTTATTTTTTGAGCTAATCCTGTCTCGCAATATTTTTTAGCATTAATATGTTTCCACATTTTTTTACGAGTCACTATGTAGGATTACAATTCTACAATGTGGGAACAGAGCAGTAATTTAGATGGATATGTTTGTTCATCTTGGTTAGGAATTGCTCGGTCGTGCATCATTTGGAGATGACATGGTCACATCATATACCGTCAGACAGCCTTCGTGACCACGTGGGCGATCTTCTAAACAAGGCCTCCTCTATCTCCTCTATATCAAATATTACATCATTATTCAAAATATTTGGACATACATTAAGTCGCTTCTAAGACATGTCACCTCACCTACCCACATACATATGGGGTTTAGCTTCCTACTCATTCCCATTCCTAACTTCGTTATAAATGAACGATCGACGGGAATTTACGAACATTTTATTTTCTAATCGAACCATATTCCACATATACTAAACATCCTTAACTTTTAAGTATAATTGCTACAGCAAAACTTGGGAGTGAGAGCTGATTTAATTCATACATTTTATTGTATGAATTTAAACCTTATAATAGATTTAATGAGAATATTTTGGAACTGATCTATATCACAGTTGCAATATATATATATATATATATATATATATATATATATATATATATATATATATATATATATATATATATATATATATATATATATATATATATATATATATATATATATATATATATATATATATATATATATATATATATATATATATATATATATATAAGTAAAGTTGGGCAATATATTTTTATCGTACTAAGTTTTGCTGAAAGCGAGGGCTAATTTCGCATTTTTTATTTTCTTTTCACATCTTTCAATTTGTCGTATATTTGCCTTTCCGTCTGGGTTGAAGCCGTGGATACGTTCTCCGAAATTCATTAAAACTCCGATTTTAAATTAAAAGTAGGGAATAAGAGAAGATTCCTTTAACAAAATACTTTATTTATCTGATGCGTTAGGATACCCTCGTATCATCTTCAGAGATAAAATAAGAATGCAAATAAAAAGACTAGGACATTGGTTTATATATTAATGAATAAAAACGCTTATATACAAACAAACAAAGAGATCAGCATGTGCCAACGAACTGACAACTTGTGATAATCATCTTAGGATGATTCGGCTCCTAATTCTACTGCTTGACATTATTCCGTTCGAATTAAATTGAATCTTAAGCTTTGGTTGTTTTTCTTGTATATGGATGACTTCTAGAAAAAGTAGTTGTGGACGATCTGGTGCACAGTCAATAATTTTGGTGTTTTCTTCTAACATTTTTCTGTTGAGAATAGTTCCATGGTTTTGACTTGTTTTGACTCATTTATTTTCATTTTCATTCTTTAAGATTAAATTCAGTATTTTTTGCATTTCCATTTACTTCGAACTCATTGCATTAGGGAGATCATTAAGAGAGCCGTGAAACGATTAAAAAGGAAGATTAAGAGATGTAGGATTAACTTTGAGTGTAAATAAGATAAAAATGGAATTTTTTTCTAGTTACCTAAAGAAATGCACTTTATTGGAGAAAATAGCGACAAGAAACTGCAGAGTAAAGTGGAAAATTAGTGTTTTACAATGGCCTAACCGATTTAATTGTCGAACTTTGGGTCATCTTAGAGAAGCAAGCTTCCAACTCCTAATTGTTTGGTGTAATTAGAAATAATTTACATATTAAAAAAAAATCACCCTGTTAACGAGATTGAATTCGTTTAATTGCTGTTGTGGGGGGGGGGGGTTGATTACTTTCTTGGATGTTTCTTTTGTGGTTTTTATGATGATTGTACTGTATGGGACGTGGAATTTAGGGACATTTAATGTCGTTATCAGTGTATTTTTATTAATGTATTTGCGTTTTAATATTGAGACCAGATAGGTAATTTTATTGTGGTTAGTTTTTTTTTATTTATTATATTGTTTACACATTTGAAGTTTTTTTTCTGACCGTTTTTTTCTTTTTTTGAGGATTATTTGTTTTATAGTATTCATATTATCTTCGACTATTTTTCAGTATTTTACCGCAAAATTTTGTAATTATTTTTTCTTTGCCCGATCAGATACATTTGGACAAGGGGGCCTTGAAAATAAACAGACAAGTTGAGTACAGTAGCCATGGTGAATTGTAAATATTAGGTTGGAAACAAAGTTCCCGTACTACCTTATTGTAAAAGTTTGTTTATTTATAGATTTATACAGGGTGTACGACTAATTAATGTGTAGGGGCCTAGTATTACCTAGGCCTAGCTTGAAAGTGCACTACGACCTAGAGCCGAGGTAGAATAGGTCACTATGCCCTTTAAAACAGCGAGACCTTGGAATGCCTCGGCCACTACACAATAATTATTCGAATACTGTTTATGATATCTAAAGTTTTCAAAATGACCCATCATATGACACTTTCTCGTGAACAACAACGAACTCTTTTACTATATGATTACAAGTCCAGTCTAAACGCTGCCTAATCGCAATGTCGTATCAACCAAGCATTTGGCTGATCTCCAAGATCAGCCAGGAAATGGTCGACCATCACTTATTAACAATTAGCGTTTTTGCGCCTGTGTCAAAGCTGATATACATTTTAGTATCATAAGTTCTACTATTATAGGGAATTATATGCTAGACTTGGTTATACTAAGCTAGGGTAGGCTAGACTAGCGTATCCGATGCTAGGCTATGCCAGGCCATACTATGGTAGGCTATGCTATGACATAATTTACTGTGTTGTACTATGCTATACTATACTATGCTATGATATACTATGCTAGGTTAGTCTAGAAAAGATTTACTATGTTAGGCAATCTAGGCTAGTCTATACTAGGCTAGACAATAAAATAGCTTCAATCGTGAGAAATTAGAGCAATTCCTATATGAATAGGCTGAAATGTGACGTCAAAACATTAAAACATGAGAGGGATAGACTTTAATTGGCAAAACATACAAGAAACAAGTATCAACTACCTTAAAAGAAAATATCGAATACCGCATCGAAAACCCAATTAAAATGCCTTTAGTCGTGTGAAATTGGAGAAACTCATACGCTGTGATGTGACGGCATAACCTTAAAAATTCAAAGAAATAGACGGAATTTGGCGAAACTAAGATGAACTTAACTGATTTTAGGTAAACCGAGAAAAGAATCTACCTAACCTAGCTAAAAATATCGAAGTCCGCATCGAAAACACAATTAAAATAGCTTAAATCATGTGAAATTAGTGCAATTCCTATAGGAATAGGTTAGGAAATGACGACATAGCTGTCGAACTCAAAGAACTAAGCCTGAAGTGGCCAAAAAATTGAAGAACTAAACAGAAACTAGCTCCCACTATCGAAGCCCGCATCGAAAGCCCAATTAAAATAGATTTAATCGTGTGAAATTCTCGAAATTCCTATAGAAATAGGCTAAAATATGACGCCATAACGATGAAACATGAGGGGAACAGACCGCAATTGGAGAGAAGTACAATAACTGAACCTAATATAGCATTAAATATCTAAGCCAGCATCTAAAACACAATTAAATTAGCTTTAATCATGTGCACCTAGAACAATTCCTATATAAATAGGCTAAATAAAAAACGGATCGTTGGCAATTTTGGTTTGATTTTGTTTTTATTTCTTTGAGTATGTAAGCGTAGGGGAATATTCAAATTATTTTTAAATGACTATAGGTGGCTATTGTTATTTTATAAGGTGTGACGGTAGATCGGTGGGTCAATGGGTCGATGGGTCGGTGGGTCAGTGGGTCGGTCGATCAGTCGGTGGGTCAGTGGGTTGGTGAGTCGGTGGGTCCATAAGCAACCTACACAACCACATTCTAAACCACATACACCTACACAACCTACACCACCAACTCCTACACCACCTACACCACCTACACCACCCCTACCACCCCCTAACCAACTTACGCATACAGTACCTACAACACCACCACTACCACCACCTACACCACTTACGCATACACTACCTACAGCACCACCAACTACCCCACCACCTACACAACCTACACCAGTACTACCTAAAACGCCTACAACTACACCACCTACATCACATACAAGACCACCACTTACACGACCTACACCACTACCACCTACACCACCACCACTAACACTTACTCCACATACGCCATCTACACTAGCAGCACTAACACCCCCTACACTACCATCACTGACGCCACCTACACCACCACCACCACTTAATCCACCTACACGGCCACCTACACCGCCATTAAATATGCCACGACCACCGTCACCACGACCACCTACACCATCACCATCTACACCATCACCATCTACACCATCACCACCACCTACACCTACACCACCTAAACCACCACCACCTAAACCACCACCACCTACACCTACAACTACATACCTAAACCACCACCAATCGCATCACATATACCACCATCACTTACATCACCTACTCCACCTACAACACATACGCCACCTACCCCCTAACCACCACTACCTAGACCATCACCACCAACTACACCATCACCTACCCCACCTTCACCATCCCTACCTATACGCCCACCACCTTTACCACCCAAACAAGCACCACCTACAAAATCTACAACGTATCAGCTACACAACCACCACCCTTACTATCACTATATACACCACTACCATTAGACAACCATCATCTACACCACAAACAGCTAACCCTCCACCACCGGCTATACCAGCTACACCAACACCAACACCACCTACACCACAACCTACACCACCACCTATGCCACCACCACCACCACCTACACCATCGCCGCCTACACCACTACCTAGACCACCTACACCACCTGAACCACCAACATCAACACCGCCTACACCACCACCGTCTATACCACCACATACATCTACCTCGCACACACCTACACCACATTCCCCCTACACCACCACTATCTATATCACTCCAACCCTCACCAACTACACCACCACATACAACACCTACACTAACACATCATATAACACCTACAAAACCACCAACTAAACCCACACCACCTACACCAACACTACCTTCACCATCGCCACCTACACACCACCACCTAGACCCCCTCCACTACCACCACCATCTTCATCACTACCATCTACACCATCAATATCTACACCACCACCACTATCAATACCAGCAAGACTCCAACCATCTACTCCACCACCACCCAAGGTTATCCTGTGGATTATTTTGGTTTGGTAATAATATCATAACTATTTGGCAGATACTAACGAAATTTAAGAACCTTAGGTTGTTTTTCGATCTCTTTCGAATTATATATTTGCCAAGGTCTTCCCAAAGTTATTCTGGGAATTATTTGACAATAATCTAATAATTATTCGGCCGATTCTAACGAAATTTGAAACACTTATGTTTTTAATCGCGTGCGAGTCTAGTCGCGAGAGACTGTACATCTCAATATTTCAGTCGATCGGTCCGTTCCCGTTTTTCTCTTTTATTTTGTTTTGGCAATAATGTCATAACTATTCTGTCGATTCTAAGGAAATTGTTTCACAGCGCTTCTTGGGATAGGTTGTTGTACCAGCGTCTTCGAATGCCCCGACAATCAATTCCATTCTCAAAGCTCTTGATTGGCATTCTTATCATCCGTCTCCCGATTCATCATATTCTGTTATTTAGAGCTCTTTAATTAGTGTTGTCACGTTGTGATCTTAATGCTTTTTAATTAATTTCCTTGTGCGAACTATAATTACCGCATCGTGTTCAATGCTTTTTCAATTAGTTAGTGCTGTGCTCCGCATTCACCGGCAGTCTCGCTTGCAAATACCAAATTTTATTTGTAACTCATTGCTCATTTGGGCTTCAATTTTGTTTTGCCTTATTCTATTTATGGCTTTTTGCTTGTTTATTTTCTCCCACCCGCATGTTTATCGGCTTTTATTTTTACTTGCGTTAATATAAAGTCGCTTTTTTTCTTTCTTTTTTTTACTACATTTGTATATCGCTATCTATTTTTATTTGTATATAGCCATTTATTTCTATTGCATAAATATTAACTTGCTTTTTCCTTTTCATTCCATTGATTCATTTGTTGCCACGTGCTGCTCTTTGTCTTCCATCCTAATTCAACTTGTTTACCATTTCCTGGCTCGCATCCTCCTGGCTACCCCTTCCCCAATCCAACTCCTCGCCTGGGCGAACCCGCCCCCACACCCACGCCTCGCCTCAGCGAACCTTCCCCGACTTTCTATGAGTCAAGTTAAGGTTAAGTTTACCCGTCTGTTGCGTTCTTCAGAATTCTCGCCTTTGCTCCCTCCTTTCTCCCCTACTATGTATGATAGGGACTCACTCCTCTCACTCAACTCTTTTAACTATTGTCTTTCGCCAGCTACATACGCGAAGATAAAGGAGGCTGGTATCTCCCGAACTCTCCCGACTACGAGGGGGCCGAGACTTTCGGCGTCCCTTATTAACCTCTTTCGCCCTACCATTCTTCCTCTACGCAACACCTCCAAATCTCCCCCTTCATCCTGTGCTCATCAGCAGGCGCTGTCGGCGTCTCTTCTGAGCATTAGGAGCCTGACCAATAAATCGGAGTATGTCCATGACCTCGTTGTTCGCACTGGGGTTTCCTTCCTTGCCCTTACAGAAACCTGGCTCGAGTCTGATTCTGGTCCATGCACCGCCCTTGCAACCCTTCCGGGTCATTCTTTCCTGCATGTTCCTCGAAAGCACCGTGGAGGGGGAGTTGCACTGACTTCCAACTCATCCTTCTCCATGAATCTTCTCCCCTCCTTCCCCCCTCTAGCCTCATTTAATGCTCTCATTGCTGTCTCACGTGCTGTGCCCACTCTGACTATTGTGGTCCTTTACCACCCTCCCAGCTCGTCTCTGGTCTTATTTCTCGAGAAGTTCGGTAAAATACTCTCCGACCTATCCTCTACTGGTTCTCTCCTTATTCTCGGTGACTTCAATCTTCCTGGCCACAATGGACTTTTCTTGCATTCATTGTCATCATCGACCTCTTCTCTCTTACGCAACATGTGTCATCCACAACTTAATCATCTCGAACCTCCATATCTCTAATCTAACAGTAACTGACCTTTCTAATACGATTTCCGACCACTTCTTGGTTAATTTTAAATTCTTTATTCCCTAACACCTACTTCCTCGCTCGTCCTGAGATCCTACTCCTTTCCGGCGACTATCGTTAATTGATACTACTTCTCTCTATAACGATGTTGTTTTTGCCCTACCTCTTCTTGATACTATTGCTTCACCTGACCAAACCTTAAACTCTCTGCAATCATCATTACTCGCCTGCTTTGATGCGCACGCCCCCCTTATCACTCCTTCTTCAAACCGCCATCATCATGCACCTTGGTTCACCATGGAACTCCTTCGTTCAAGGAGGTCCTAAGGTGCTCATGAATGAGCCTTCCGTAAAGCACGCTCCCGTAGGCAGGACACGACCTCCCTCTCACTTGCCTATCGCCTTGCTACTTCGACATATACTTCCAAATTAAAATCAGCGTGCGATGCTCATTAACGCACCTTTCATCTGAGAGCAAGAATGACCCTTGGACTATCTTTCTTCTCCTCTCTCGTCTTTCCTCGCTTAGCTCCATTTCCCCAACCTCTCCCCCCATCAACCACTCTTCTCTTTCTAGATTTGTCTCTGATAAAGTTACTAACCTTCGCGCCGTACTACCTCAGTCGTCCCAACAAGCCCATGCTGTTATCCCTGACTATACTCCATTGCCGTTTAACGTCCTCACTCGGGCGTCCTCTGATACCGTACCCTGATCTCACGCTCTAACAAATCTGGATCCCCAAGTGACGTCTTTCCACCCAAACTCCACCAAATTCTCCCTGCTGCCCCCCCCCCCTGATTCTTCATTTCATTAACACTTTTCTTGCCACAGGGGTGGTTCCCTCTTCCTTCAAATATGCCTAAATTCATCCTATCCTTAAAAACCACACCCTAACCCATCTGAACCATTTAGCTATTGCCCTATCTCACAGCTTCCATTCATCTCTAAGGTCTTCAAGAGAGTGGTTATCTGTCCCCTTAATGACCATATTTATACCTGCAATATCGATGAAATGTACCAGTCTGGGTCAAAAGCGAAGCACTTTTCTGAACCCGCTCTTCTTAATGTTTCAGACGGTTTATGTTGAGCAGCCGATAGGGGCTGTACGTCCATTATAGTCCTCCTAGACCTCTTCTCTGTTTTTGACACCATAGAACACACTGTCTTCCTTGAACGTCTTCACACTTTCTTTGGTCTCTCGGGCACTGCACTTGATTCGTTCCGCTCATACCTCTCCTCCCACACTCAGTCGGTTGCGCACGATAACCTCTCCTCGGAGCCCACGCCCATTCATTTCGGGGTGCTTCAGGGCTCAGTCCCTGGGACCCTCCTCTTTCGCATCTACATACTTCCTCTTGGCTCCCTTCTTCGCAATTTGAGCCTGTCCTTCCAACTCTATGCTAATGACACTCAAATATACCTTTCCTCATCTCCTTTGTCCTTCTCTCAATAAATTACCAAGTTCCTTTCAGCCTACGCTTCCATAAGCCAATGGCTGTCTGCCAACTTTCTCAAACTTAACCACGTTGAAACTGAAGTTCTCCTTGTTGGTACTGCTTCGATGGTCGAGAAATCTAAAGCTCTCTTCCCCTCGCTTAACCTTGGGAAAACTAATGTCGCCTTCTCTGATGCTGTCAGGAATCTTGGTGATATTTTCGACGAGCAACTATCGTTTAAACCGCACATCCATCGTATCTGTAAGTCATCCTTCGGTTTACTCCGCACCTTCTCACATATTCGATCCCATTTTGATCGACGAAGCCTTGAGATTGCTAATCTTGCCTCCCTCACCTTACGCTTAGACTACTGCAATTCTCTTCTAGCGAATCTCCCTTCTTCGTCACTTCGCCCTTTACAACTAGTTCAAAACTCTGCTGCCCGGCTCCTCCTTTGCCGCCCCCGGTTTTCTCCTTCGATGCCTCTATTACAGGAGCTACACTGGTTACCTATTCGCTTCCGTACCCACTATAATATTCTTCTCATCACCTACAAGACCCTATCTTCGAGGCTCCACCTTATCTCTCGTCTGCCCAATCCCGTCGTCAAACTCGTCGGCAACTCCGGTCTAACCTCGCTTCCCTCCTGAACGCTCCTCGTTATGTCTTCTGCTCGATGGGTACCCGTTTCTTCTCAGTTTGTGTTTCTAGACTCTGGAATGCTCTTCCTGTGGAAGTCCGATCCTCTCCCTCCCTTGTTACTTTTAAACGTCTCCTGAAGACTCATCTCTTCGGAATTGCCTTTTCTCCCTTGTAAACTTTCACTACACTCGCTACACAACCTGCGCTCTGGGAGGGCTAACAGCCATGAAGGGCTCATTATAAATACCTATTATTATTATTTCATATTATGTTGTTTTACATTCTCTTTTGAATGTTACAATTACCAAAGTCTTCCCAAGGTAGCCTGGAAATAATTTTGTTTTGGCAATAGCATCATAACTATTCGACCGATACTCTGCTTGACTAGACTAGCCTATAATATGCTACACTCTTCTATTCAAGCCTAGAATAGGCTATACTATGCTAGGCTATTATAGGCTAGGCTATACTGTGCTAAGCTATGCTAAGATATAATGTACAAGGGTAAGATATACTATGCTAATTTAGGCTAGAAAATGCTATGCTAAGATATCATATAGTATGTTAGGCTAGACAATACTAAGCTATGCATTACTAGGGTATAATATGATAGTATAGGCTATACTTGTCTAGCATAGTTAATGCTAGGCTAGGTTATAATATGCTAGGATAGGCTAAGCTAGGGTATAATAGGATAGTATAGGCTATACTTGTCTAGCATAGTTAATGCTAGGCTAGGTTATAATATGCTAGGATAGGCTAAGCTATACTATGATATATAATAATATTCTATAATATACTATGCTCTAATCTTCTATGGTATATAATGTTATACTATTGAATACTGCGTGTCAATATTTTCAACGTTCTAATTACATAAATGAGGGGTGCTCAAAATTTGTAGCCCTACTTATGAATTCTAGTTATTTTTTTCATCATCATCATCATCATCATCATCATCACTAACTCTATAATTAAAAAAGGGGATTTTTTGAGTATTTGAATAATAATTTCATCTTAGTTTGGTTATGACCTTTTTTATTTTTATCAAAGTTATTTCTAATAATTCTTTTATAATATCAAAAAACAAAATGGTGAAGTTCAGAAATATATATAAGTATCGAATTTTTGTAATTTCTTTAGAGCCCAAAGAATTACAAATGGTCAAGTTCAGAAAATTTTTAAAAATTTAACCATGGCTGAATTCTTTTAGATTTTAAATTTTAATCTTAGTGGCCAAGCGCAAGCTCGCCGCGTAGGGGAAGGTGGCGAAGCCATTGCCTGATATAAATATAATTTTAGTTCTGATTGGTTAATTACGTAAACCTTTTGACTTATCTTTGCCATCTTGGCGAATTAACTGACTATTATTATATTAATAATTACATCTATTTCAATTTTCTTTCTTATTTCACCGTTTGAAACATATTCATCAGTCTGCTGAAGATCACGGGGCCTTCATTACTACCATCCTACCAGTGGGATTTGAACTACAATTGCTTTTAAAATTAGGACAATACTGACGACATTCACATATTTGAATACCTAAATTCAAAATAGCAGAGTTTTTGCCATCTTAATTCCAAACTCGGGTTGACGTTCTAAAATGTGGATGTAAGAAACTACCCAGAAGCCAATTTTGCAAAGGATATTTTACCTAAAATGCTTGGAAAGTGGGAACGAAGGAACAGTTCTTTTCTAGCCCGCGTTGTAAATTTAAATAGTCACAATCTTAAACAGATGCCAAAGAACTGGGAGCGGACCAAAAACATATCCCTTGGGAGAGGAGAGCTACAGGCCTAAGACACTTTCATTACAAAAGTAGACAACCTGTTGATATCCTCAGGTGCAAGTGTAAAATTGTCTTTTGCTGTGAATTTGGCTGCCATGGTTGCAAAAACGTAACTCAAATTAATTTAAATCCCCTATCGAGATGAGGATCTCTGTGAAGAAACTTGCTTTCATTAAAGGTCAAAGAGAAATGATTACTTCTTTTGGACATAATCAGGTTTTCTTTCGAGATTAACTTGAGTAAAATAGACAAGTCAATAGGTAAAATCTACAAGAAGGTGAAAGAAGAAGAGTTGCTTACTTTAAGTAAGCCAATGTTTTAATGCCATCCAGTGAAATAATTTTCTCTCCTGAAGAAAATGAAGAACAAATAGCTGATGCTCAAGATGAAAAGGATTAAATTAAAAATATTAAAAATCTCATTAAAAAGCAAGCCGGGAATTTATTTTTTTTTTTGGGGGGGGGGGGGCAATAGCATCATAACTATTCGGCTGATTCTAACGAAATTTGAAAATCTTATAATGTTTTACATTCTATTTCAAATAATATAATTGCCAAGGTACTCCTAAGGTTACTCCGTGAATTATTGAAGGTTTTGGAGGTCGTAAGGTCATAAATCAGAATAAGTGAGGGCACGCGACTTTTTGGTCACCATACCTTGTTTTAGAAAGGGCGAAGATCCACGACTGAAATTCACGTCTTCTCTGGTTTCCTTTGAAGTTAAACGTTAGTTTATACAAAAGGCTTCCTGAAATTTCCTTTCCCGGGGAAGTGGAGGGTTTCCTCGTCGTACATGTAACGCTCCTGAAGAGGTTTGAGGAATTCCAGGAGACTTCTCTTGAGGATTAAGGAACCTTATTATTACCATTACCTAACCGCATAAACTATAACGTTATTGTTCATTTATCAAAAAATAATATATATATATATATATATATATATATATATATATATATATATATATATATATATATATATATATATATATATATATATAGTAAGTTCTACTAGCTTTCATTTTAGGTTGTAATTTGGCTGGGTTTCCTGGTGCAGCAAGAAACCGCTATCAATTACATGTTGGCAACATCTAGCTATCTTCCGCTATCCTCGGCCTATTAATGCTCTTACCTGTGACAGAAGCATTATTGTTTCTCGAATACCTCTACAAAAGCTCTCCATTTTCGTAAGCTGCAAAGCCCCTGACTTCAGCCAAACAAGAAGAATTTAAGTGGGGTCCTTCCAAGTTAAGACAATGAGTGAGTATGTTTACTTAACCAACTGCTCAAAAAAGCCTAGTCAATAATAATGGAAACTAAGTTTTTTGAAGAATCTTTTTTGTATATTAAAAATGATTTGCCTGCCTTTTAAATAAACGACCAAATATATTTAGGGCTCTCTAAATACTTTTGTCATTGGGTTTTGTGGTACATACTCGTAGCTCCTTAGACACAAGAGCCAGATTTAGTTTATATCAACTTTTATTTACCAACTACTAACTAGATATAGGTTCTAATGACAGTTTTCCCGATTAAAGCCTTTTATTTGTTCTTTCTCGTTTTAATATTCATTTTTAATTTTTACTTCTCTTGTCCTCTACAACTTTACAATTTATTAAACCTGAAAATCTTTTCAGAGAATTTCCCTAGGATTTGTCTCATATAAAATCCTAGGGCCTAATATATATATATTCAACAAACTGCAACAAACAGAAAACGGGATAATTTTCTTTGGAAATATTATTTCCTAATTCGCAAAAATTCCGTACAGGGGTGGGATTCGAACCGTACACACTGAGGCAGCGAGTATCCGCTTTGATCTCAATTAAATCATCTCTTAGGCCACTTGGCTACACGGAAGACAAAAAAATCTTACGAATAAATAAACCTTTAAGCTACGATTCCCAAGGTCAATCGGGAGTATATTTCGAAGGGATGTACCGTACATCCCTTCGAAATATAGCATAAATTCCATGAGGAATTCATCGATATACCTCACTCTAAAAGACCCGCAGGCCTAATATCATCCCTTGACGTGGAAAGCCTGTTTACGAACGTGCCTATCGCTCAGACCATCGACATCATTATAAAAAACGTGTACCACCATCCTAAAATGTCTTCTCCAAATCTTGCCAATACATCTTAAGGAGTATGTAACGTTCATGCACATCAGCGGCTCATTTCAGGACACCGGACAGTAATCTATACACGCAAGTGGTTGGAATGGCTATGAGGTCACCCTTAGGGCCGACGTTCGCCACTATTATATGGGTCAACTTGAAGAGAGATTATTGGACATCTGGAAAATAAGTCACACACATATTGCTAATACGTAGACGAGATCTACATCAACGCTCAGAACGAAGAACATTTGATAAACATCAAGCAACAATTTGAGGAGAACTTCGTGTTAAAATGCACTTATGAATTGAGCACAGGCAATAAACTCTCTTTCTTGGACGTTGAGGTTTAAAACAACAATGGTAGCTACGAGGGGCGGTCAATAAGTTTTGCCATTCGGATATAAGGAAACGAGATATGAGGAAAAATGTTTTATTATTTTTCAATAAAACTACCCTCGACTTCAATGCACTTGCGCCACTTGTCCCTGAGGCTTACATTCCCGACAACCAGAAATCTCCCGACTGCTGTTCAATCCACTCCTGGACGGCGAGCTGGACATCTTCATCATTCACAAACCGGCGTCCACGCAGTGCAGCCTTGAGCTGGCGGAATAAAAAGTTTTCGCTAGGGGCCAGATCAGGACTGCAGGGGGATGGTTGAGCTCCTCGAATCCGCACTCGCGCAGGGCAGCTTGTGCAACTCTGCCCTTGTGGACAGGGGCATTGTCGTGGAGGAGCAAGACACCGCGTGTCAACTTGCCGCGCCGCTTTTGACGGATGCACTTCTTCAACCCAGCCAGTTCCTCGGCGTATATTGGCCTGTGATGGTCCTTCCACGAGGCGCATAGTCTACCATCAACACTTCCTCAGAATCCCAGAAGATGGTGGCCATGATCTTCCAGGCTGAGGGTTGGGTCCGGAACTTGATGGGGGTCGTAGAGCCCCTGTGCTTCCAGGCCATGCTTTCGAGCTTGGTCTCAGGATCCCACTGATGGACCCACGTTTCATCCCCTGTCCCTATGCGTGACTCGAATCCCTCCTCGTCTTGGTTGTACAGGAGCAGCAGCTCCCCTAAACTTTGACGTCGTTGAAGTCGATCATGAGGCGTGAGGTTTCTAGGGACCCAACGGGCAGAGACCTTGGTCATGGCCAAATTGTCGTGGATGATGTTAATAACACTTCCATGTGATATTCCAAGTTCTCGCTCGATTTCTTCGACCTTCACCCGTCGATTTTAGAGGATCATCCTCTTCACACGGGCCACATTGTCCTTGTTGGTCACGTCTGACGGGCGTCCTGTACGGGGGTCATCTACAAGGGACTAACGACCATGGCGGAACTCCCTATTCCAGCGAGCAATGGTTGCATAGGAAGGAGCGGTGTCGCTGTACACTGCAACCATGCGTTCATGAATCTCTTTTGCATTTTTGCCTTCCTTGGTCAAAAATTTGATCAGTGTGCGGTGCTCAACCTTCTCCATTGTTCAAAGATTTGTTACTGATGATCTGCGATCAGCTACTGTTTCTTAAATAGACGAGGCAGGAGTGTGCGGCTGCAAGGTCTGACTTGTCATAACTTGTCCTAACACCCACACAAACAGCCATCCCCCTTCCTCTGTTTTGGCCTACCGATTCTCAAAACTTATTGACCGCCCCTCGTACATCACTAAAGTACATAGAAAAGGTACGGACATGGGAAAATGCCTCAATGCGGAGAGTGAATGCCTAGAAAGGTATAAAATAAGCGTAATCGGCTCATACATCAGCCGAGCATATAAATACTGCTTTCCTTTGGATCTTTTCTACCAAGAGATAGCACGACTAAAACAACGGTTTCTCAAACAGCATGATTGACAAACAATTCTAATCAATTTTAAATAATCATTTCACAGATACAGATAAAACTGAAAGTAATCAGGGTGAAGTTAACAACATCAAAGTGTATAAAAGAAATCAAATGTCCACGGCCTATAAAATAGATGAAAAAAACATCAAGGAGATTATTAACCGTAACATCAAGGTTAAAAATAAGATGAATAAAATTCAACTCATCATATATTATAAAACAACAAATGCCAGCAATCTCCTGATAAAAAATAACAGCTGCCTAATCACCTCAAATCTCAAGTCAACCAACATAGTTTACGAGTTCATCTGCCCCGATAAAGACTGTAAGCTTTATAACAACTCAAAATATATTGGCATGACAACTAATACACTTTCATGACGTTTAACCGTGCATCTGCAAAGCGGAGGGCCTAAAAGTCAGATGGAAATTGCTCATAACATTAACCTAACGAGAGATATGCTAGATGACAACACCGTTATTAAAAGAAAAGAGGTTAATAAAGCTAGGCTGAACATTTAAGCAGCCCTATTAATAAACAAAGACAAGCCGGACATCGAACATTAAAATTATTTTAAAATTCCACTCAGCAGAATGGCCCGTTTCCTCAACATTACACTCAACCTAGGCGGAATAAAGATCCCCTTAAAAATGGTTTTCTTTCATTCTATCAGATCCTGCCTCCACTCATTACATCGGTAAAGGAGGCAAGAACATATCAAAACGCCCCGAAGCTGATCAAATACATTTAAAAAAGAGATGAATACAGAAAAAGTGATCCACCAGTTACAAGATGGAATAAAAAAGATAGTTAGAAGAAGAAAAAGTTGCCAAAGGAAATTAATTAAGGCGAAATAAAACACCATGCTCTTTAAAAAAATTTGCATATATATATATATATATATATATATATATATATATATATATATATATATATATAAAGAATATGAGAAATTCACAAAGTAGTGCGTGGGATTTTTTTGCGTACAGGGTGAACCCCCAAAACAGGCCTGAACACACTATTTGTGATATAATCTTCATTCATTCAGTAATCACCCTTACTTTGCAGTACATGACAGAAGCTATGCTTTTGAAGACAACTAGATCTCTTTGGGAGCTCCAGCCAAGAATATACTGCGTTAAACATTACTACAAGAAAGGCTCGTTCAGAAAAGTGCAGGACACTTTCATGCATCCGTTCGAATATGAAAAAGCCCCCTCCAAGGGCATAATTTAGAACTGGGTGGACCACTTCGAGAACTATGGGACAGTGAAGAACCTTAATGCAGCCAGTCACAACCGTCTAAGCCATTCAGGACGCCCTAGAAAGCGTACAACTGAGCTGGTCGAGAGCGTGAGAAAGTCAGTTCAGCAGATTCCAAAATGCTATGTGAGGAAGCTAAGTCAGCCCCTCTGTATATCCAGTAAAACTTGCAGAGAGTGCTAGTAAAACATGTAAAGGCCTACCCATACCATATACAAACGAAGCAGACTCTTAGAGCCACAAACAAGGAGCAGAAAAAGGCTAAGGCAGTCAAGATACTGGAGAAGATTCAGGAGACCCCAACTTTACTTAACCTCCCCTGGACCTCAGACGAAGCTCACTTCAATCTTAAAGAAAAGGTAAACTCGGTGACAAATGTCTTATGAGGGACCAACAGACCAAATGAGGTAGCCACCAAGCCCCTACACTCCCCTAAGTGCACGGCATTGCCTGCAATCTCAGCTAGAGGCATCATAGGACCATTGTTCTTCGAGGAATCTGGCGCGACAGTGACAGTCACCAAGGAGCGGTATGTTTAGGTCCTCAAAACCTTCAAGAGGGAGCTCCAGACGCTGTTCCCGTCGCTTATGGGGAAGTTCTGGTTCCAGCAAGCTCTCACACCTTAAACCTGTCCCGGGATTGGCTAAAAGAGAATTTTGGTGGCCGTGTGTTGAGTCTCAAGACTGATTTTGAGTGGGCACCTCAAAGCCCAGACCTTAGCCCCCCAGATTTCTTTCTCTGTGGCTACCTTAAAGACAAAGTGTACGCAGGGAGACCAAGGACCATCACGGAACTCAAGGAAGCCATCAGGGAGAAGATCAGAGCTATTATTCGGTCGATTTATAAGGACGTCATGAACAACTTTGTGCTGCGCCTCAAGAAATGCACAGAGCTAAATAACGGTCATCTAGAACACGTGCCCTAGAATAAAGAAGAAAAGTCTCAAGACTATCATGTTTTGATATGATGTTTTCCAAAACAATAAACTAGTTATCACCAAAGTGTCATTCAATCCTTGCCGCAAGATTAAGAAATGAGGCCTATCGTAAAGTCGAGCCCGTTTTGGGGGGGTCACTCTGCATTTATATATATATATATATACATATATATATATATATATATATATATATATATATATATATATATATATATATATATATATATATATATATATAATATACACTACCGTCCAAAAAGATCCGAACGCCTGTAGTTATATTACATTTGTTAGAGAATATCCAAGGTTTAAAAATATTTGTTTTGATGAATTTCAGGCATAAAATGGGTATTGGTATATTGGTAAAGGTTTTGAAAATTGGATGAAAAAAACAAAAGTTATCAACAGCCATTCTGATACTTTAGGATGGTCCTATATAATACAACCCCTATACATATATTTATGTGCACCCCTATTGTGCACTAATTCATTGTCCAGTCATTAATCGGTCTTTAGGCTTACTTTTTCTACGCATAAAATCGATTAATTCTAGTCACTCAAGCAGTGGTCACCAAACATTGATGAGCACTATTTACATTTATAACGTTTTTTTCAAAGATGCAATTTATTCGATAAATCGCTCACTGTCCTTGCCAATTAGTGCTCGAGTGGGTTTCTGCATCCCATCCATTTATATGCCTTGCTGCTGTTTTTCTTCAACCCTTTGAAGTTGTCCGCTTTCTTGATTTAAAAAATATTGTTGCCAGAAATGCGAAGTCTTCCCATGCTCTATTGACTTTGCCACGTAGTACTCGATCAAAGGCATTTTCTTCAAGCAGTTCATAAGCAGAAGAGAGATTAAGACATTATTCTTTATCCTACTCTCAGTTAATCTAAAAAAATTTGTCGTGAGTTACTTGAATGCTGTTTCTGTTTTGCCAATTGCCTCACCAATCCTCTGCATGAGGTACAGTTTTATGCTTAAAGGTGGTATCAGGATCTATCTTTTTCAATTTAAAAGTGACATATGTCGAACGTTTTTCTTTTCAGTTTCCGAATACAGACGGGGAGGTTATTCTTTAGGGACATAGTATAAATCTTTCACACAAATATCTCATTCACAAAGTTAACCTTAGTAATTCGTTTATCAAATCTGCAGACCCATGGCAAGAGAAACAACATTTAAGTCGCCACAGAGCTGTCACAGATGTTAGCTCTAGTTTATGCACTTCTCAAGCTGCATCTTGTTGTCATAGGTTTCTTTCATATGGACTGCATAACCCATGGAATTGAAGGCAGACCCTTCTCATGATAAAACAGAACAGCTTTAAGACTTTACTTGGACGAATTTATCGCTAGAATGCGTCATTGATATTGATATAAAACTTAAGGTCACCTTCCACTAAGAAGACTGTTTTGAATTTCTTTTTAACCGACCTTGAATGTAGATTTCTTAACATCAAATGCCAGTAGTTTCCCTGTTGTAATCCAAAGTTTAACAGCTCTACTATATTCTTGGTTAGCTCTAAATGCCTGTAAAGAGCTAGACTTCACCTTTAGTTAAGCAGAGCACGATGGGTAAAGATTTTTAGTATTTTGTCATAAATGGTTCAGGACTAGAACTTTCGTCTTCTTCTTCATCTGATTCAAGTGAGAATGATTCTGATGCATCGGAAACTGGTACTCCTTCTTTCTGAGTGAGTAGGTGAATAACTTTTGTAATGTTTGAGTAGTCCACATTATTCCTTTTCTTCTTTGAAAAATCTTTTTCAAATGGAGGTAACACACAAAAGTAGCACTATCTGCTATAGCTAAATTGGTTATCCACAGGGTATAAGCACAAAGAGTTATACATTTTCTTTTTTCGTGTAAGCAATGACGAAGATTTGTTGGAAAAGTAGTCTAGTTATTGCAAGGGCTCCATTTCCTGTTCTGATCGCCAATTTTGCTTTTGAAATCTAAGCTTTTTTAACCATAACAGTTATTCCTTGCTTATTCACTGTAAAAGTCACTTCATCATAGATGTAGGAGACTCTATATATTTGCCTTGTTCATCCAAGTATGAGGCATCTAAAATTGCAGAAGTAAAAAGACTTATAAACTTAGACCATAATTCACAACAATAGACCCCGCCCCCCGTCGTTATACTTCTAAAATAATACAGGGGGTAAGTTTAGTTTAAAATATTATTTCAGTTGAAATGTGGCATATGTAAAATTAGCCAAATATTTACTCCATTTGTTTACGAAACATTTAGGTTGCATATGTTTTGAATAGTGGTACCAGAGACTGGAATATATATATATATATATATATATATATATATATATATATATATATATATATATATATATATATAAATAAATATATAAATAAATATATATTTATAAATAACATAAGAAAAACATATAAAAAGAAGATGAACGATAAGAAAGCAGAAGGAAATAAAATGATTAAGGGAAAATAAAGAATAGAGATAGAAAATTTCGAAGACGTTAAAAGTCAATTGCAAAAATATATTACCATCAATAATATTCGAGATTAAAATATAGTGATTATTGGTATTAGCTAAGATTCTATAAAATATAGTGAATACACTGATAATGAATCAAATGGTGGCCATTCAGTTATCGTTCTTATTGAATTCACTTTCCTTTAATTAAAAATAGAAAGTAAAATGGATTAATAAATTGAGTCATTTTTTGCTAGACAAAGAATGAGCTGTGGTTGTGCAACATGAAGGAAAAGGGAACAAGGCTAGAAGAAAGAGAAGAGAGGAAGGTATGAAAAGTGATAAAGACTGCATTTTCTAGTATAAAACAAAGGCAAAAAGGGAAAATTGTAAAACTAAAAGAATATGTTTTTAGAACCGTTGCACACAAGAACTATAAAACGTAAAGTGCGAACTTGATTTTTTAAACTTCTCACGTTCTTTATATTCATACACCTTTTTCTTCCACATTATATTAGTAATCTCTCTAAGGTGAAACCACCGTAAACAAATAAATATATATTACTCCACTCTTTTTGCATGTATACTAATCTCTGAGTAATGTGACTATGTCATCAACACGACTCTATATTAATCCAAGCACCAGAGACCATTAACGGTTTCAACATCTCCATACCAAAAAGGACGTAGAGTTAAGCCGAACGATGAATAAATTCGCCAAGGCTTCGATATTGTATTGGTCATTTGCTTTAATAAGTCATTTGCTCTTGAGGCCACACCGGGCAATAGAATGGTCCGTGTAGACTGTTACACCTTCAGGAAGGGCACCACATCCTGGCCCTACTTTTCCAGGTTGTTTCAAATTTACCAAAGATTTATTCCATCCTCATATCTCAATTTAAATTCTTTTCAAAATTTGAAAATTTTTTGCATTAACGACAACTATTCAGAAGTTGGCATTTTAAGGACTGAGAAATTTCAAGGCCCCAAAGCCCATAAGGAAAGCTTATGGGTGGTTATAGTTTTTAAAACTACAGTATCTGTCTAGAAAACCTTTGCTCATCGGGTCCTTAGTTGCACCCTTTTAACACATAAAATTGTCATATCATTAATCCTGACATGTCCTCTCAAATATCAAGGACCTAACTAGCTCCTTCATGTCGTCTCACAATAGATGATTTGGAACCTCTATAAACAACATATTTTCACGCCAACAGGTTGCAAAATAACGGACTCTAGGGCTCCTGGGTGTTGGGGCGCAATTAATGGCCCTAGTGGTTTGGATGCTAGTATCCTTACTACTAACGTGAAATGGGTTGCCTTTACGTGTGCTTGATCCTGGCTGCCTAAGGTTCTATTGTCCATGACTGGTAAATGGTGGGCTTTCTTTACATCCTTTATTTATTCCTCGGGGCTGTATTTTGTTATCCAAATAACATATTTTTAGATGCTTTGACTCTGATCGACGACTAGTAAGACTAAATAAAGGCTTCCTCTCTGAATTGACTCACTCTTTTGGCTGCGGCCTTAGGGATTTGACCAATGGATGAGCAAGTTCAAGTCGGTGTGGCTGTCCATCTGGCAAGATAAATATTTTTTCCGCAATCGTTGAGCTGACCCTTGAATGCTACAAAACTCATAGAACGGATACGCAGGTGTATCTATAATCAAAATCTACCTCACCACCATTTTTCTTACTTTTATGTGTTCACCAGTTATCCAGATTCAAGTGCACTCAGGTGATTTCCAAATTATCCATATCTAGAGAAGCAATTCAAGCACAGCCAGTTAGAATCAAAAGCTTGTCCCACCTAGACAGAGATGGACACGATCTTGATCTACCATAAAGATCTCGATCTTAAAGATCACTTTTATTATGGTGATCTAGGTCTTGATCTAAGTTCAAAAACTAGTCTTTGAGGAGGATGTATAGGGTGACGTCACTAGTTTATAGTAAGTCACCAGTTATAGGGGTTTTAGTTGATGATCCTATTTTATTTGGTAGAGAAGGTAAAGCGGATTTACAGTTAAGTTTGTTCTGACTCCAAAGTATTCTTTAGGGTAATCCGCTTGAAGGCTGTGTTTGAATGGTAACCTGTCTGTTACTTGACAAAAGGTAGGATTCGGAAGAAAAAATGGCTGTTTTGTCGGCTTTAATCTGGGCTTAGGGCTACCTCACTTCGGCAAGTGAAATTGTTGAGTTTTCCGTGGCTCGTTTGTGTGCTCACGTCTTAGGCTGACTTTAAGTGTTAATACTCAATGTTTCTTGTAAATTTCCTTCTGCGTCAGGTTGTTGGGACTATGGACAGACGGATTGATTGCGAAGTACTGTCTGGCTCTCTCGAATGCCAATGCTAATACTGGTAATCCAATGAATCTAGTGATAATATAATGATACTAATCATGATATATGTTTTGGCCTGCTTATTTATACTAACGGTAATTTAGGAGGGCGTGGCTTTGCTTTGTCTAATCTGAACTCGGGTCGGAGCTTATCTGGTCAAAGGGTATGTGCGTGTGTTCTCTACTAAGACTACTAGGCTGAGTTTGTTTGGTCAAAGGGTGTGTGTGCATCAAGATAATATCTGAATTTGGGAACCTAACCGTGCTTTATCAACCAATATTTGTAGCAAGATTGATTTTATTTTTACACGGGTTCATGTAAAATCTGGCGGTCAATATCAGATTCCGTTCTATGTATACTGAGCTGTTTCCACCGTCTTTGTTATCTCTATGGCCAGACCTTCGGCTCGAATATGGTTGCTAATGTGTGTATGTTTTTACGTTTGCGAACACAACTATTTCACTGTTATTTCTGCATGGTACCTCCAGTAAAAAAGGGCTTGCCAAAGAAGAAAAAGGAGTCCATTGAATATTTAAACATTCCATCAGCTCTTTGCCTAGTTCCACATGGAGAAGGTCTATCTGTTTCTGATGCACCAACTTCGCTATCCTTCGAGTTAGATGAGTGAAGTGGTAAGATAGAAGCAGAGAAGGATGACAGTGCTGGATGAAAAAGTGTCTCAAATTTTTATGAAGCATATTCCTCTAGGCCACATCTCATAACACAATGGGAACTCAATGATATTGTCAGGGATCTGCAACTACCGAAGCATAAGGCAGAGCTGCTAGGCCATCGTCTTTAACAGGGAAATATCCTAGCAGCTGAGGTGAAAATTTAAAAATTCCGTGACCGTCAGCAGCAGTTCAACGATTTTTTCCTAATGAAAGTTGATTTAGTAGCATGCAACAATATTAATAGTCTGATGGAAGCACTTGGCATCGAATACTAAGTCAGACACTCGAGACTGTTCATTGATTCATCAAAAATGAGTCTAAAAGATGTCTTGCTGCACAACCTCAATAGTGAACCTTCAGTTCCTGTAGGCTATACACCACGTATGGAGGAAGCTTATGAGAATATCAAGCATATGTTACAATACACAAAATATGATAATCATCAATGGCAGCTCTGGGGTGACTTAAAGGTTGTTGCTCTTGTGATGGGCTCGGGGGGCGGATACACCAAGTACTGCTGCTTTATGTGTGAATGGGACAGCCGTGCAAGTGGTTCCCACTATATCAAGAGAGACTGGCCACCTCGTCAATCATTGGAGCCTGGAATGAAAAATGTTCAACATCTATCTCTCAATGAATCAAACCAAATTTTGCTACCACCACTAAACATAAAACTGGGGCTCATGAAAAACTTTTTAAAAACTATGGACAAATATGGTCAGGGAATCGAGTATTTAACATCAAATTTCCCCTCAGTGAGCGACGCTAAAAAAAAGATGTTTTCATTCTGGAGGAGGAAGCTACTTGGTAAGCATTAAGTTAGTGGCGGAGGGATTTCTTGGAAACAAAAGTGAAGGGAACTATGAAGAATTGGTGTAAAATCTCATCAAGGCTTACAAGGACATAGGATGTAACATGTCACTTAAAATTTACCTTTTCGACTCACATTTAGCGAACTGTGTGGGGCAGTAAGTGACGAACATGGTAAAAGGTTTCACCAAGATATTTCAACCATGGAAAAGCGGTACCAGGGTAAATGAAGGACAACAATACTTGCAGACTATTGCTGGACATTGGCAAGAGATGATTCTTTAGCCCACTATAAGCGTCAAGCAAAAAGTCAGAGAGTAAATATGGATTAGAGTTTAAAACATAATGACACATACTGTACGTTATAATGAAATAATCAAATATTACATACAGCTTATCTTAAAACCTATAGCCAATATGCATTTTTCAAGGTGATGTTTGGATTCAGTGAATCAAGATACATAAGAATTAACTAATCTCATTTAAGAAGCACACAACCTTTCAAAAGGTGTTGACCAGTGTAACAGGCAGATAAAGGATGCTACTACGGTTATCCTCTACACACACCTCCAGTGACTCAATAAATCTTTGCAAGATTGGAGCCTATCCAACCTTACGTCTTCTCCCTACCAACCCTAGATACCCTCGCAAGAATGGAGCATATCCAACTAAACGACCTGCGCTTGAGACTCAGCATGCCATTAATGGAGGCTTTCGTCCCAGGCTTCAAGGCCAGATTTTGTATTTTTGTTAGTCCCAAGGTACCTGCTGTCATGTTGGCCTCAGTATCTCAGCCGTATTTCAAATTAGATGGATAGCAATCTTGCAAGGGATTAAATGACGATGGTAAAGATGTGTCGATGGAGAAGACGTGACAATGGAGAAGACATGATGGGGATAGCGTTATGAAGGCTAAGGTTGACGAATGTGATAACTTGATTCAGATTGTCTTGCAGTGATGTGATGATGGCGAAGAGTGACGGCGGTAAAGACGTTATCATAGCGAAGACGTGACGAGGCGATAAACATCTCTTCGAGATCAACACATCATAATTTTCCGATTTGTGCATCTTCGATTTTTTGTTGTATTTTTTATATACTCGCAACTTCGATGGCATTTTGGCCCCTTTGCGAGTAATACACATTGTTATGTTAAAAATCACATAGCATATATTAAACGCAAAAGCCAAAGGGCCATCAAAGTTGCGAGTATATACGTATTTAAATAAAAATAAAATATAAATAAAAATGACGATGGTGGTGATGTCTCGATGTGGAAGACGTGACGATGGAGAAAACATAACAATGGCGCTAACTTGATTTAGATTGTTTTGTAGGGATGTGACTTCTGTGATTTTCAATGTAATTATGACGAAGATGCGACTATAAAGAAGAGATGATGACGGTGAAGAGAGATCGTGGCGAAGGCGAGAGGAAGGCACGACAACGACGACCCATGACGCCTCCAAAGACCTCGAACAAAAAGATGATGGCAGAATCACGAGCAACCCATTGACACGGATGACAACAGCGACGTACACTTCTCCGACCTTTGACCGCGATGATCAACTTTAGCAGGCGAATTATCGCAAATAAGGAATGAGAAACGACGACACTATAATTTGCTCTATTTTTTTAGAAATCTGTTAGAACTCAATATTATTAAGATACCTAATGGCATTTTATTCATGGTAGACATGTAAACTTTATTTAAATACTTTCATTAAATTTCATTAGTCTGATTTTTTTATCATGTAATTGTCAAGATTATTCTTAAAAATGTTTAAGTTGTGAGAATTGAATATTGAGGAAGACAACTACACCTATCTATCATTCTCAAGGTAAAACAAATGTTTACGTTGATTAGAAAGAGAATAAGACTTATATATCTTGGAGTTATGATCCTTTGTACTTAAATTTTAAAAGTTAAAATTTAATAGATCCTTCTCAGAACTCAATTTATTTTAGTACATAATACATGGGTAAGATGCGGTACTTGTATTGCCTCAGTACTCAGGGAATTATTCGGAGTGATTAGCAAAATAATTTGTTTTTGCTTAGTCTACAAACCTAGAAGTTTATTCAATTCATATAAAAGTGATCTTGAAAAGTATCTTCAAAATCAAGTTCTGGATCTGTGTCTTCAAGTTCAAATTTTTATGGTGTTCTGATCTTGATCTTCAAGATCACTTTTTAGTCGCGTGCGAGTTTAGTTGCGGGCGAATCTACATCTCACTATGTCATCGGTCGGTCGGTTGATCACCGTTTTTCTTCTTTTTTTTTTAATAACATTGTAACTATTCGGCCGATTCTAACGAAATTTGAAAACCTTATGTTTTTTCACATTCTTTTTCGAATGGTATAATTGTCAAAGTCCACCCAATGTTACCCCGGGAATAATTTTGTTTTGGCAATAACATCATAAATATTGGAGCGATTGTAACGAAATTTGAAGCACTTTTGTTGTTTTATGTTCTATTTCGAATGGTATAATTGCCAAAGTCCGCCCAAAGTTATCCCAGGAATTATACATATTGGTTTGGAAATAACATCACAAATATTACGCCGATTTTAACGAAATTTGAAACCCTTTTGTTGTTTTAAATTCTCTTTCAAATGATATAATTACCAGAGTCCTCCCAAGCTTAGTCAGGAGATTATTTTGTTTGGGAAATAACATCATAACTATTTGGCCCATTCTTACTAAGTTTGAAACCCTATATTGTTTTAATTTATCTTTCGAATGATATTATTGACAAGGTCCTCCAAAACGTTAGCCCGGGAATTATTTTGTTTTGACAATCATTTTAAAACTATTCGGCTCATTCTAACGAAATTTGAAACCCTTATGTTGTTTTACATTCTCTTTCAAATGGTATGAGGGCAAGGTCCTTACAAGGTTAGCCCAGGATTTATTTTGTTTTGTAATAACATCATAACTATTTGGCCCATCCTAACAAAATTTGAAACCACTTTTTCTCATTCTCTTCCGAATGCTATAATAGTTTTGATGTTATTGCCAAAACAAAATACTTTCTGGGCTAACGTTTGGAGGACATTGTCAGTAATATCATTGGAAAGATAAATTAAAACAATATAGTGTTTCAAACTTAGTGAGAATGGGCCGAATAGTTATGATGTTATTGTCCAAACAAAATAATTCCCTGACTATCCTTAGGAGGACTTTGACAATTATATCATTCGAAAGAGAACATTTTTTCTTGGGAACATGAACTTCTGACACGTTCTCCAGTGACAATAAATTATCTCTCCAAAAGGGCTGGTCCTAGCGGAAATGGTCAAAGAGCGGGAGATTAGTACCATTAATATAGAAGAATTCAAGCAGGTATGTTATAGAACAGCCCTCCTTTATTCTATTGATCTGTCCCTTCGCTCTCTTGCTGCACAAGTCTACTTTAGCAACTTAGGAGATGGAAGCCTGGCCTTTCTTTCATCTTTATTTAGCAAAATCTTTTCAAATGGTATCCTCCTACAATCCTTCTGAATGGTCAGCCTACCTAATGTTCTCAATTCAACCTCTGATGAGTTCGGTCCAACATCTCAAATCAACTGCTGGTGCAAGAATTATGGGGAAGTTTGTAGATCTCACTGCTTATCTGATGATCTGCTCTAAGTACGGGTTGTTGCAGTCCTTCCAAATGCCGTAAGGCAAGAAGAGGGTGTTTCACATTCTAGTGTCTATTGCGTAAGTACCTTTGTTTTGAGCATAAACGATATCCCTTCACTAGTGCCGGAATATATTCCAGACACGATCATTTGGGGAGGGAATGGGGGGGGGGAGGTGTCAGTTGCTTGCTCTAAAGCATCGATTCAAACAGAATTTGACTTGCGCTTCTTGCTATGCCGAAACGTAAATGTATCGGTTTTACTTTGGCCAAGACCAAAGTGGTGCACTTTTGTCTTCATCGTGTGGATCACTTCGACCCATACCTTTCCATAAATGATGAGTGCCAAGAAGTAGTCCACTCTAACCGATTTATGGGTATTACATTCGACCGACCACTCACGTTAGTTGTACACATTAGAAGCTCTACGATCGCTTATATCAGCGCATCGGAATCTTTTCTCTCGGTGGCGTTCAACAAGTGGGTTGCTGATAGAGCTCCCTTAATTTCCAAGATCGCTCATTCGTGCGTTTAAAACTTGATTATGGATTCTATATTTGCTCTTCCGCATGCAAACGTCTACTGATTATTGTGGAATTGATCAACCACCATGAACTCGATTTGTCGACTGCTGTCTTCGGGGCCTCTACTATATAGACTCTTCTTGTCTACGAAGGTGAGTTAATTTCCGCTTCACTTCCTGTTCAGTGCATGATGTATATTTCCTAGTCAAGATCTCTCATTTTGTCCGCCAATCTTGTGCTAAATTTGTCAAATTAAAGGCTAGGAATTTACTAAGGAAGTTTTTATAACTTTTAGGCCTGTGGCACTAGTAGTTCTGCCCAAGATTCTTTCCTAAATTATGCCTTCGTTGAATTTTTCTCGCAACTGTTCTTAAAGTTTTCACTTTTTAGGGAATATTGAACTCGTATTTCTTGGAGAATGTATCATCTCATACTGGAGCCGTGTAGGTGTACGCATTTTAGGCCAATTCCGAATAAGGATTTGATTTTTCACTCTCCTTGTTTGGTTCAGCGGTACTCTCCCTGAATCTGTCTTCGTCTTTACTGCCAAGTTGGTTCCAAAAACGATTCATATGGAGATTACGTCCTGTGTTCGGTTTCCTTTCCCTTTTGGTAATTCATAACGATTCACATTGCGCTCTAACTGCGTCGGAGTCATGGAAAATCCACATCTACTGGGTTAAATTATCCATGAACTCTTTTAAGCCCTACCTGTATTATGTTATTTAGAAATAGTTATGTAATAATATAAAATATATATATAAATGTTTTAAAACCGTTGCAATTGAATGTATCTTAAATATCCAGGTCTAAAATACAGGTAAATCTCAAATATTATTTTTAAACTCAGTAATATACTTTAGCTGACGTCCAAAACTATAATTCATAAGTCTATCGGATCCGATAGAGTTATTGCTATCTCCCGTGTGATATACTGCTATTTATTATTAATGCTGTGCAAGATGACCATTATTATGTAATAGTCAATGACCATTTCTCAGACTCATCAGAGGAAAGAATTCAGGTTAGCTTTTCCCAATTTATAGACTGGATCCGCCACTGTCTATATATGGATCCGTTATGTTATTATATATATTCCTTGAGAATGAACTTGATAATATATTTAGAAAGTACTTTGATTTTCTCTTTTCATTTTTTCTGGGTGATTTTTGCAATTATTGCTTCCCTCACGCGCTACTTTGTGAGTGTACGATTTATATACACGGAGATTTAGGTGAATCAATAAAAAATGTACACGGGGAAAGGAAGAAAAATTGTGTACCAAACGAAGCAATATATTCTGATGAGATTTTACCCATTTATATAGTTGCGAAATATTCGGAATGTTCCCTCGCTGCTGACCACGCCAAGAACCATCGAAAGGGTGACATGTTTGGTGTACATGATGGTAGACACTTCATTATTTGCAGTCTCAACATACGGCAAGTAAACTGGTTGCATGTACTGGCTAAGGTATCCTTGGAACTCAGAGATCCTAAAGTGCTGTGACCAGGCTTATTGGCATCCCGTATCAACAACGCCTAACACTCAGGTGAGCTGGTTGGACCCATTTTAGGCATCAGATATGCGGAACGTTGTGGAACAACCACGTTTGTTTCCCCTGCATTGTGTGAGGGAGCAGAGTCCTCCTCGAAAACGTAACACCTATTGCGACTACTTGGGATATTAAGGGCTAGAATACGATCTCCACTACCTCAATATAAACGTCCGTATCGACCTTGCCGCCTTGGCCCTCGCTGCTGACCATACCAAAAACCATCAAAGAGGTGAGATGTTTGCTGTACATGATGGTAGACACTTCATTATTCTCAGTCTCGTCACACTGCCGTTTCACTTTGTAACCAGGTTCCTCAGGTAATTAAACAAATTCACAATCTCCTTAACGCTTCTCCCGGCACGGAGGACTACCAATATTTCCAACAGTTTTCGATTTCAGCTGACATTCTCATAAAATAACGCATGAAATCTAAACTCTTACTGAACGTCAACAGGGTCAACAATTACATATAAAGGCCTTAGATACACTTTCAACATTGCATCGGTTTACCTGACAATATATATATATATATATATATATATATATATATATATATATATATATATATACATACACTAGCAGCCATAATAAATATAAGAGTCAGTAAGAAGAAGTATATTTAAATATTTATTATAGAAGTTTACCAAAACTTTGAGACTATATATTATACACATATTTAGATATATCTAATAACTATCTTTCGTTACAATTTCAAGTTAATGGAATAAATAGTTCGTAAGTTATCAGGAAATAAACAAACTATTTTCCAAATTGCAGTGGCTAAATTTAAGGGTCACTGAGAAAAAATGAACTACCATCCGAGGTATGTGTGTTTAGGAGACTGTTGATAGGCTAACAGTTACTTCTTATAATCATACAGTATTGGAAAATTCAACTGTCAACATGACGGATTGTGAGAAACGACTGGCGTCCTGTGATAAAAAACAAAGGATTGTTTGCCTTCACCAGAGGGCAAGTCAAATTATGAGATAGCAACTAATGTAGGAAGGTCTAGAAATGTTGTGCAACGAATTGTAGCTCGTTTAAGTCATCAGGATCGACAGATGCTAAACCCAAAACTAATAGACCTCGTAAAACGTTCCAAGACAGGATCGTATTATGGTTAGAATGTCACTGAAAGATGGGTTTAAGAGTGTTTCTAAGATATCCCACAAGTTTAGCTTCCCCTCCGATGTCAACGTATCGCGTAAAACAGTTTCCTGGAAGTTACGAGGTTTTGGGTTGCTTGCTCGGGCACCGGCAAATAAATATCTGATCTCCAAAAAGAATCAAAGAGCCCGCCTTTGATACGCTCACGAACATGTCGTTTGGACAGAATAACAGTAGGCGCAGGTTCATTTTAGCGATGAATCGAAATTGATGCGATTGGTTCCGATAGAGGGATGTATGTCCGACGAAGATGTGGCGAAAGGTTATCTCTTACATGTGTGAAGAAGACAGTGAAACATGGACGAGGCAATGCTGCGGGTCCTGGTCCACTTATTCACCTACAAGGGATTGTCAATGATGAAATCTAGAAGCAGATACTTAGACAGCAAGCATTTCCACATCTCCGATCCTCGCCAGTGCAACTTCCAATCTTCGTGCAGGACAACGCTCCCTGCAACACTGCGAAAAGAGTCAAAGATTTTTTGAGCGATAAAGGGGTTTATCTCATGGACTGGCCACCTCAAATTCCCGATCTCAACCTTATAGAAAACGTTTGGAAGATTATTAGAAATGAGGCGCGAAGGAGAATTCCCAAGAACCAAGATGAACTCTGGAAATTATTCACAAAAGAATGGAACAATATTACCTCATCATTTTGCAAGAAACTAATTCAGTCCTGTGGTAACAGATGTCGGTAAGTCATTGCTAGCAAAGGAAAGTTCTCGAAATATTAATAGTAAGGGTTTCTTTTTTGTTGTTGTTACATTTTACATTGTTTTTCTAAGTGACCCTTAATTTTGGCCATTACAATTTGGAAGATTGTTTGTTAATTTCCTCATAATTTACGGAATATTTCATCCATTCACTTGAAGCTTTTACGAAAGATAGATATTAGATATATCTAAATATGTGTATAATATATAGTCTCAACGTTTTGTTACACTTGTATACAAAATATTTAAATACATTTGTTCTTACTGGCCCTTATATTATGTGCGGTAGTGTATATATATATATATATATATATATATATATATATATATACATATATATATATATATATATATATATATATATATATATATATATATATATATATATATATGTATATATATATATATATATATATATATATATATATATATATATATATATATATATATATGTATATATATATATATATATATATATATATATATATATATATATATATATATATATATATATATATATATATATATATATATATATATATATATATATATGATTATTTAAAATCAACAGTGACGGCTGCTTGGTTAAGCCTGCGCTGAAGCTTTTTAACCTTTGCGAAGACTTTTTTTAGGAAGCGAAAGATGGGAAAAAATGCTGGCAAGTGGCATTTATTTATTAGCCGAGACGTCTTTCAACCTTTACAGGGCATCTTCTGGGCATACGGTGAAAAATATTACTAGGTCTGCTGAAAAAAAGTCGCGTGCCCTCACTTATTCTGATTTATGTCCTTACGACTATGAAAACTTTCAATAATTCCTGGAGTAACCTTGGGAGGACCTTGGCAATTCTATCATTAAAAAGAGAATGTAAGCACCTTAAGAGTTTCAAATTTCGTTAGAATCGGCCGAATAGTTATGATGTTATTGCCAAAACAAAATAATTCCCGGGCTAACCTTGGGAGGACTTTGGCAATTATATTATTGGAAATAGAATGTAAAACAATACAAGATTTTCTTGTCGCTTTTACTTATTGACTTTTCTATTTTACTCAAGTTAATCTCGAAAGCAAACCTAATGTGGTCCAAAAGAAGTAATCCCCTCTCTCTGACCTTCAAAGAAAGCAAGTTCCTTCACAGAGATCTTCATATCCATCGGGGATTTAAATTAATTCAAGTTTCGTTTTTGCAACCAGGGAGGCCAAATTCACAGCAAAAGACAACTTTACACTTGCACCTGAAGATATCAACAGGTTGTCTATATTTGTAATGAAAGTGTCTTAGGCCTGTAGCTCTCCTCTCCCAAAGGATATGTTTTTGGCCTGCTCCCAATTCTTTTGGAACTGTTTTAAGATTGTGACTCTTGAATTCACAACGGGAGCTAGAAAAGAACTGTTCCCTCCTTCCCACATTTTAGGCACTTTACGGTAAATATCCTTTGCAAGATTGGGTGCTTGCTAGTTTCTGATATCCACATTTCAGAACTTCAACCAGAGTTTAGAATTGAGATGGCAACAACTGCTATTTTCAATTTAGGTGCTCAAATGTGTGAATGTCGCTAGTCTTGCCTTAATTTTAAAAGCAATTGTAGGTTAAATCCCACTGGTAGGATGGTAGTACTGAAAGCCACGTAATCTTCAGCATACTGAAGAATATGTTTCAAACGGTGAAATGACTATTATTAATATAATAATAGTCATTTAATTCCCCAAGATGACAAAAATAAGTCAAAACTTTAAGTAGCTAACCAAGTAGAACTAAAATTAACATCATCATCATTAATTCTATAATTTAAGAAGGTGATTTTTTTGAGTATTTGAATAATAATTTCATCTTAGTTTGGTTGTGACTTATCTTTTTTTATTAAATTTATTTCTAATAATTCTTCTATAATATCAAAAAAACAAAATGGTGAAGTTCGGAAATATATATAGAGATCCCTTTTAAAGTTATTATAACTGGGAAAGTTCATAAAATTGATAAAAATTTTACCATGGCTGCTTTTTGTTAGATTTGAAATTTTAATCTTAGTAGCGAAGCGCTAGCTCCACACGTAGGGGGAAGTGGCGAAGCCATTGTCTGGTATTAAAATTAAAAAAATAACTTTAGAATTCCTAAGTACGGATTCAAATTTTGAACGCCCCTCATTTATGTAATTAGAACGTTGAAAAGATTGACACACACTAATAGCACAGTATTCCATAGTATAGCATTATATACCATAACAGATTAGAGTATAGTATATTATAGAATATTATTGCATACCATAGTAGAGCATAGCAAAGCATTGCATAATTTTGCACATCATAGTATATTATAGCATAGTATAGAATAACATAGCACAGAATACTATAGCATAGAATAGTATAAACAGATACTTTAGCATAGCATAGTAGAGAATAGTCTAGCCTAGCATAGCGTAGTATTGTCTAGAATAGCCTAGCGTAAACTTGCCTAGTAAGCATAGCATATCATAGCAAAGCATAGCATAGTATAACCTACCCTGTTTTTGCCTAGTATAGTTAAGCCTACCCAAACATAGGATATCCTAACCTAAAATTGAATAGCCTAGTTGTGCCCGGCCTAACTAAACCTAGCTTAGTATAATCTAGCTAGCCTAGTATAACCTAGCATAGTATAGCCTGCTTTATCCTACCTAAACTTAGTATAGCCTAGCCTATCGTATCCTAGTATAGTCTAGCCATGCTTAGTAGATCCTAGTCTAACCTATCATATTATAGTATAGCCAAGATAAGCCTAGCCTAGCCTAGTAAAGCCTTGCCTAGCATAGCATTGCCTAGTATAACCTAGCTTACTATAGCCTATCTAAATATGACTTAACATTGCATGTCCGAGTCTAGCCTTGCGTCGCCTAGATTAGCCTAGCCTAGTATAGCTAAGCTAGCATAGGGTACTATAGCCTAGCCAATATATCCTTGCATACGATAGCCTAGCCTAGCCTAGCATGCTATATGCGAGCTTGGTAGAGAGTATCCTAGCATAACCACACCTAACATAATATATCCAAGCGTATCATATTATGGCCTAGCCTAGTATATCCTAGACTAGTATAGAATCTCAGACCCTAGACTGTATAGCAAGCATACCATACCCTGGATTAGAATAACCTTGCATAGTTTACCCTATTATACACTTCTTTAGCTAGCCTATCTTAGCCTAACCTAGCATAGCCTAACATAGCCTAGCATAGAAGAGCATAGCCTTCCCTAGCCTATTATACTTTAGCATACCCTAGCATAGCATGATATAGCCCTGCCTAGCCTAGTATAGCTTAGCATTGCATATCCTAGCCTAGTATAACCTAGACTAGAATTAACTAGCCTAGACAAGTATAACCTATACTATCCTATTATACCCTAGTCATGCATAGCTTACTATGGTCTAGTCTAGTATACTATATGTTATCCTAGCATAGCATTTTATAGCCTAAATTAACATATCTTACCCTTGTACATTATATCTTAGCATAGCTTAGCACAGTATAGCATACTCTATAATAGCCTACAATACTCTAGGTTTGCCTAGCAGAGAATAGAATATTGTAGCCTAGTCTAGTCTAGCATAGTATGACTATCGAAGAATGCTAATTTTGTTGTTTTAAGCAAGCCGGTCGGATCCTATTAATTATGCAAGACAACAATACTTCAATATTGGCTGAGTGGACTTTTTAAGGACTTTATTGCTGAAAGAGTGTCACAGCGTTTAATCCATTATTAAGGAAGAGCCGTCTCAAACACGTAAGGATTTAGAGAAACGCCCAGGAATTATCCCAAAATAAACATATATTTTAAATTTAACAATTAACTACAAAAATAACAGTAAACATATTTATATCCACCTACTAAGATAACCGAGGCTAAACAGGTTGGCAACTGGGCCTATTGCAATATCTATTCATGAAAAAAATAAAAAATAGGCTCCACGTAAACAAAACAATTTGCCAATTAGTTATTTTATCGTGACCCTTTGTGATTAGCGTTAAACATCAAATTAAATTACGTTCTTCTACCAGCAAATCTGACGGGCTTCACGCACAATGGTTTCTACTTCCTTGTTTCTACTTCCTTTAAATCGAGTAACGTAATAAACTCATACTAACACAATACGAATATAAATGTTCATTCTAACTTACATGACCGAAAGGATCAGGGGTTGCCGGATGTCACTGGAGGGCTTTTCTCGCGCTTCGGATAGTTGAAGTGGCCAATGGTAGATTTTCTTCGAGATAGGAAAAAGATAAGGGGGTGGGGGATGTCAACTTCTTATTGCAACTTTGCCTCCTGTTAGGTTTAAAGGACGGAGAGAGTTGTTGTGCTCCTAGCTCAAAGAGTCCTATTCTGGAAGCTCTTGAAGCCTATTTGTATCCTAGTCTTTAACGCCGAGTGCTCAACAAGTTTTTGGGTATGCGAGGGAATTTCTACCGTACTTAACAAATGGAACCTCGTTGGGGCTTGGTTCTTCTCCTCTCACTCTTAGTGAGCTTGCGCTGTGAGAGTTACTCAAGTGTGAACGGGTTTTCTTTTTCTGCTCTCAGACTTCTTCTAAGTCTGTAAAGGATTCTTCGGTATGGCACCGATACCAAACTTAACGTTCTATGCTAATTCGGCACTGGTGGGAAAGATCGATCTTCTCGAACTGATGCTTTATCGTCTCTCCTCGAATAACGTGACTGGCTGAAGGATCGATCTTCTCAAACTGATCCTCTATTTTCTCTCACCGAATAAACCACTTTACTTTCCTTCAAGGGCTTATTTATAGGTTGGCCGACCGCCCCATCTAAGGGGGAAGGGGCGAGGCCGCAGAGGAGAGAGTGAGGGGTAAGGCCGCAGAGGAGAGAGCGAGGGGTAAGGCCGCATCTGGGAGAGCGAGGAGTGAGGAGGTTTGCACCGAGGTGCCCAAGTCGGCTTCTTAATTAGAGACACCACCAACCGTCACCATCCTTGGTGTGCCTTTTGAATGGCACCGCTTTTGGGGGAGATAACCACGGGCCTACCGATCACGTAGGTAATTGGATCTTTTGAGCGCCGTTTAAGGACCTTTGGTGGTTACCTTGACACAGATGGTCGCTCCAACTACCTATGCGGCGGGGAGATCAAACATGGTAGGCAGGTAGACTGTTATTCACCGGCTACCGTTTCCACGAGTCTCCTCATGTGGCTCGATTCTCCGGCTTTCTCCACACGAGGGGGAGACTTAAATGTATACGTCCGCCCGGCCCTCCTGGAGGCTTTATGTTGCAATTCCTTAATTCCTCTACAACGAGCTGAATAGTTATAATGTTATTGGCAGAACAATTATATCATTATATCATTCGAAAGAGAATGTAAAACAGCATAAAGGTATCAGATTTCATTATAATCCAGTAAATAGTTATGGTGTTAGTACAAAAACAAAAAAAAGCAAAACGGCGACCGACTGACCGGTATAATGACATGTAGAGTCACTCGCGACTAGACTCGCACGGGACTTATAAATGAGCTCTCTTAAGCATTTCACGTGTTGAATGATACACAATAAAGAAGGCTCATGGTGCCAGTCAAGGGAACCTAAGGCTTCGAATGTGCACCTCCCAGGTGAGACGTTGTTGAATACAAGTTCATGGTTTCGGTGCTAGCACACCACGTCAAGGCGTGTGCAGTTTAGGAATGTCTGAATTGGAGTGTTATTTTTGTCATCGGCAGAATAGCCTGACCTAGGTCTTTTAAAATAGAACAAACCTGTGCATTTGTGCATAACAATCACTCACTTTAGAGCATTTCTGAGCTTGCGTTCTAAGGTCGGTTTCAGAGACGCACCAAAAAAAGAAATAAATAGTCTCCAACGCAGAGTGTAGCGCGAACATCATTTGACAACAACTAGGTGATACGATTCATGCTCAAGGCCAAAAGGGTAGCACTGGGTACGTTTCCATCTTCTTTCATTACGGAAGCGGAGAGGGTTCCCCCATGTATCATCATGGGCCTTTTTTATATCGAAGAATACTGTGGTAAACTTTCCCTGTGAGGAAAGGCCACACAGGTAGAACATACGATGTGCTGTGAAAATTAAGGAATCTACGCTCTGCAGGAGACATGTCAGCTCTATTTTCCAGGAAATATGCTAACATACCATTCATTGAATTTTCCATAAACTTGACCACACTGGATTTCAGATAAATTGGCCTGAACCCTGCCCTCCGAGTGAAGTGATCCCTCCATGGCTTCTCCTCCAAGGGTACTGGAGCACTAAAGATTTTTGCCAAGACACTGCCATGAACTAAAAATCAACTCATCTGCACCTTTTCCTAACACTTCATGTGCAATTTAAGGCTGATAACTGTATTTTTCATTATGATGGTGCACCTTAGCACTAAGTAAAATCAATAGCTAAGTTTTTGCTTAAAAATAATATCGAACCTTTGATACCTTAGCATATTCCATTTCAATAGATCCATCCATTTGTGAGCTATTGCGTGTGTTTATTGAACGAAAATGGAGCAATACCAGTAAAAAAATAATCAAAACCTGGTATCCATAATGCTAAAATGAATTTAAGTAATTCTGAAGAACAAGGGAATATCATTGTAAATACTGAGTGTGCGCATCAATTAATCATATTTAATATTTATTAATAAAATGTGTCTCGGCTCTGAATTTGTTTATATTTCACATTCAAATTATAATACAAACATACTAAAACAACGTTTGATTAGATAGATCTATTAATTTTCTTATATGAAAAATATAGTACTCCTAAAACCTTTGGCAATGACTGTATAGGCATATCGCTTCTCTCTGAGTTCCAGCTTTTTTTAAGAATGAATTTTCGGCGTGAAAAACGTACAGACGTTCGAATAATGGAAGAAGGAGCGCTAGAGATGAGGGTGCAAGAGAAGAAATTAAGGACTCACAGGAGGAGATAAAGTTTGCTTATGAGTTCGAGAAGACAGTTACTTCGTTTAATGCGACCCATCGTGCTCGTTCGAATCACCACTGACGAGTTTTCTCGATCGGCCGTGTTTCAATAAAAATGTGAATAGGACAGTAATCTACTATGAAGTTCGTCGACTAGAATATTCCGCATCTAAAGCCCGAGTGTGCATCCGGATAGCACAAGGAAAGCTTGCATCAAAAGAAAAAACGGTTCTCAAACAGTGATGAGTGAATTCTATCTTATTAAGGATACTGATCTGCAACTCTTCGTCCAATTATGCAAGGGCATAGGATCCAGGGATTGTTCTCCAAGAAAAATAAATGGCATCGGAAACCTCATTTGGTGCGGCGGAACTGCGTTTTGACCAAGCCGACTCAGGATATCATCTAGATAGAGCTGGATATTTATCACCTGAAGTGAGTTAGGGAAAGCCAAAGCAAGAACGAGGACATCCCATCCGGGTATAGATTTTGTTTCCAATGTTCGGGATCGACCCACTGGTGGTGGGCTCGTGAAACCCTTTGTCTCCTATTCGCAGACTGTTGAGCGGGAAGTGGAAGAAATTAACCTTCACAGCTTCTTTCTATTAGTTGAGAGTTCACGACAATATTATTACTGGAAAATGCTGTCCATATATAGCTCGGAAGAAACGCGAAGGCCATCTTCGCATAGAAGACCTTCACTGGAATGGCTTTAGTCCGCTCGAAAACAGACTTCCAAGGGATATTTAGCCCAAACTGCACCGGTAGCGTTTTATCTGGTCTCCAAAGCCTCATATTTCTCATGCTTTGAATCCTGCTGGCCGAGCAGTTTTAGTTTTGGCGTTTTCCCGCTTTAGGATTGGGGGTGATCACTGACAGCGCTCCGTTCAATTTAGGACAGGTATAAGAGAGCCGATGTTTACTTATTGCTCTATCTTCTATCATTAGTCAATTTTTGAAGTGTCCTAAAGAGTTATCTACTAATATCTATTTTGGTGTTTCCTTTTCATAGTTGAGCGACTCTGTTTAGAAACGTGGCCACTTCGTTTGCTAAGAAACGATCTCGCAGAGTGGAGTGGAGAGGGGGTGTTCAGGTATACGCCGTAGGAGGACTTGATGACTTTTACGCTGTGCCAGCTTGATCCAAGTGGGTTTCACGAGAGTTAAAGCCGCCTCGACCCAAGTGCAAGCAGCTATATGGCTTCCCTGAAACGTTGCTATAAGGAAGAGATGTGACCAACGAGAGCAGCCCCCTCAGAAGTTCGCATCACAGACGACTAAGTGCACCCATACTAATATGCATTACGCACGCCAATGTAGCAAACGCTGTCACACCCGGATTAAACACTGAGGATCTCAACAAGCTTCTCAAGGCGAAAGGACTCCTCTCAATAATTACGCCAGCGAACTCAGAATGTTCTAAGGACTTCACTGACTCGGTAATTCCAAACCACTAGGTCAAGAAAGCCGGGATAGAATTGAATTAGAAATCGCCCTCTCTGAAAGAACCCGGAGAGAAAGAAAAAGAAGAGAGGAAGATGAAGAAGAAGTGGAAGAAAAGGAAGACGAAGACAACTCCTATTCCGAAAGCGACGATGGCCCATGCACTCGTAACAGGGTAAAGAGCAAATCGAAGACTCCGAGCCGCCCTCCGAAGAAAGTAAAGCCTATAATTGCACACCGAGAGAATCACATAACTAATAAAATATTTAAAACGATAGGACTGATCACCAGGCACTTAGCATCTTCTTGCACCCTACCACACTTCTCTCTCTTTTCACCACATGTCTATTTTCAGCTATCCATTCACATCAATTCTTTTTATTCCCACTTTCATTCTGACTCCACCATTCTTAACCGATAATGGAGGAAAGATACTCTGAAGATGATCGCATAGATCGAAAGCTCAGCAATTAAAGTCAAGTTTTGTTTTACCAAACACATTTCGTTTAAAAAAGAGATGAACGTAGAAGTTGTTTATCATCTACAAGATGAACTAAAAAAGATAATAAGAAAAATGGAAAGTTTGCAAAGAAAATTAATAAAGGCGAAATATACTATGGTCTTTAACAAAATCTGCATACAAGAAGCTCTCCTACTTATTTACACTGATATATATATATATATATATATATATATATATATATATATATATATGTATATATATATATATAAATATATATATTTTATAGGGGCTTCTCCTATTAAGCTGTAATTTAGTTTGCAGGATGAGGGATATGCTAAAAAATGAGAAGTTCATTTAGTTTACTTGATTGTAGAACGTCTCGTGTAAATTTTTAAAACTTCATGAAAGAATAAATATTATACGTTAATAATTTAAACTTTAAAAATAAATTTTAAATTATTAACGTATAATATTATTCGTTCGATATACTCCTGTATCATTATCAAATATAGCCATGTTTTTAATTCCTTATATTATTTCTACCTTCCTTTGATAATGATACAAGAGTGTATCGAAACGCGTTAGGCCAATAAATGTTTCGTTTTATGCAGTGAACTATTTTACTGCCCTCGTTCATCAGTGCTTTTGTAATGAATTTTGGCGAGCTTATATACGGGTGGTTAACCAACGACCAAAAGCGGAATATTAGAGAAATCGAGAGACTCAAAAAGAAAATTATTAATGCTGAGTCACAGTCGCCTTCAATAATATATATATATATATATATATATATATATATATATATATATATATATATATATATATATATATCATGAACTGTTAAGATTCTTCCAAATCGCAGTTTCAATGTGAAGGTAAAAACCAAACACGCTATTGACAAAAGCATCTTTATTTATGTGGGTTTGATCGCATTGAGAACTTAGCCTCATCATCGGCACTAAGAAACTCAGATAGTAAGAGTTAAGATTTATAGTTTTCATAAAATACTAAAATTGAATAGTGCAAATTAGGATAAGCTGCTTAATGAAGAATAAAAATGTCAATAATTCATGCTTGTCAGAGAGAGAGAGAGAGAGAGAGAGATAAAGCGAGTCGCGCATATAAAGAGGAAAGAAGTATCTCACGGACCAAGAACATTCCTTTGGAACCTTTCAATAGACTTTCGGAGTGCTATCGAAGTCAGACTGGAACCGAGACACCATCTAGCGATATACCTTAAAACCATCACCTCCGTGCGCTTGGGGACAGAGTCGAAATCGCTTCCGTCGGCAAACAAAAGAGCTTACGGCGGAGTCGTATATATTCACCAGCCCGAGAATGATCAAAGGAGTATTCTCAGAGTATTCGGGACTCGAGTTATATCCACGCCGCTTTCAGGCTAGCAAGATTCACGCAGTACTCCCAAAGTACTCACGTAGCATCTGGGGAGGTCATTGAAATCATCCAAAGATGACGCGCAATTCTCGAGCGACACCTGGCACCCTTAGAGCTCACAAACAGAAACCATTATTCGGAACCACAGAGGTCAAGGACGAAGGACTCAGTCAAGAATAACGCGCTTAGCTACGCTCTCTGAGAAGAATACTGTCCCTTGAGCGACTACTCGAGGTCTTCTCCAGAAAATTGTAAGCCATTACATTTTATTTTTGATCGTCAAAAATGCGTGACGGTCTCCGACCGCAAGACTTACTTCGTAGTCTCCTCCTGATCCCTCTCGGGTAATTATTGTAACTTCTACAGCTCAGACAATATCATTATTTGTAAATTCATTTCAATTTTCATTTGCCGGACGATTACCGTAATTGTTAAAGTGTATCATTCTTGTTAATCTCATTTGTTGTTTGTATAGTATTAATGATTATTTTGTTTCACTTGTTTTTATCCTATAGCCACTCGAAGCCTATTGAAATAGTATCAAAGTCGGCCAATATTAGAATTTGCACTAGTCTTTAATTCCCACGCACTTAAGAGGGAGACATTCCCTATATTTGCTTGTCGTCTCCCTACCCCACCTCGAGGGAGGATAGCCAAGGTCAGGAAGGATTACCCGATTCTACGACAATGATACAATATAAAGATTGGATGCAGTTTGATTTATATTTAAATTAGGTTTAAGTTTTATGATGAAAAGTGGTTCTAATATTCATAGTTCGTTGTAATGGGAGCTATGACTAAGTATAGTTATCCAGATTAATTTCAGACTTGCATATTTTGAAGTGATCTCGTATGGGCGAAGAGGTCTGGTTTGTTTAGAATCAGCCCCGTGTGGTTCGACCTTGCCTGATGCTCCTCGATGGGAAAATGGATTGACCTAATGATCGAACCCAATATAAGATGAATTGCAAGATTCAGAAATATATTTATAAATTACAGAGGAGCGGCAAGGAAATGGTATTCAGTCCTTATAGCTGAAAAAGGATGCAATATTGTGCCCATTTTTTAAATATGAATTTTGGGTCGAGATAAGGATAGAATTTATTTAGTCTTCTTAATTGTATTTAAAAGTTGTTTGGTTTTAACTAAAGTATGGGAGACTAAAGAAAATGGATAATTTCCCTACAGTATTTTCTGTTGGAATTTTTTTTGATAGAGAGCATTAAGAAACTTTTTATGTGCTTTTCCACTAATGAGTCAAGGTAGCCATTATTTTGAAAGAAAGTCATATGGATATAGCTCCCCCTTTTAATATTACTGATGTTAAAAAAAACTAATGTCCATAAGTCTTAAGTATTATTATAACTCTAAGGCATATAAGCTTTTCGCCGATAGTTCGCCCTGGCGATATATATCTACTTAAATCTCTCGCCTCTGATAAAACAAGTATACTCTATAAATTTGATGAAGGAAATAGTGTTGTTATTATGGATCGGGAAGAGTACACTAACAAATTGATGGTCACACTTTAGGACAAAAGTAAATTTCGAAAAGTAAAAGATCTAATTATTCAACCTTGATTCATATAGAAGATCGTATCATTAGATTCTTATCCTAATTGAAGACGGGCAAATATATATCTAAGGAAATATATAACAAGTTACACGTATCAGGCTCTGTTCCTGGCATACTATATGGAAAACCTAAAACCCATAAGGAAGGAGTTCCACTCAGCTCCATTTTTTCCGCATGTAATACACCCTCTTATGGTATATCAAAATTCCTAGTACCGATCTTTTCGGAACTTACCAAAAATTACTTCACCATAGCTAATTCCTGAAAAAGTGTAGAGGACCTGTGCAACTGTTCGGACTCTGCTGACCTCATAATGTTAGGTTATGACTTCGAAAACCTATTCACAAATATTCCGCTTAATGAAACAATCCCAATTTGTACAAACACTCGTTTTAATTCTTGTTAAAAAGTAATAGGTATTACAAAAACCTATTTAAGTCATTTTTAGAATTGGCTCTCTTAAATTCGTATTTTATATTTAATAAAGAAATTCACATCCAAAAAGGAGTGTGGATGGGCAAACATTCGCAAATATCTTCTTATGCCATTATGAAAAGTTTTGGCTCAATAACTGTCCCATTGAATTTAAACCTATCTATTACAGACGTTATGTCGATGATACATTCGTATTAATGAAATCACGACAACAGGCGAAATAATTCCTTAAATACTTGAACTCTAGACATAAAAATATAAATTACACATTAGAGATCGAGAAAAATAGTAGACTTCCATTTTTAGATATAGGTATTAACCTTTCAGGAACAAAATATGAAACTTCAGTCTTTACGAAGCCTACATTTACATGTTTAGGCACAAACTTCTTTAGTTTATTGTCAGAAAACCTTAGGTTATCCTTGATAAAAGCTCTTATTCATCGAGCCTACGATATACTCGTAAGTTCCTCATATAGACTAGTGCATTTAGAATTTGCTCTTCTTAAAAATTTTCTTTAAAAAAAGTTTCTTAATGTTCTATATCAAAAAAATCCAATAGAAAATACTGTAGAGAAATTACCCATTTTCTTTAGTCTCCCATAATTTTGTAAAAAAATCAAACTTTTGTAAATGAAATTAAGAAGATTAAATAAATTCTATCCATATCTCGACCCCAAATTCATATTTAAAAATGGTCCCAATATTAGATCCGATTTCAACTATAAGGACCGAATTCCATTCTTTTGCCGCTCCTCTGTAATTTATGAATATAGTTGTGAATCTTGCAGCATCGGGGAAGGTCGACCCGCGCGGGGCTGATTCTAAGCAAACCAGACCCTTCGCCCATTCGAGATCAAATCAAAGTATTCAAGTCTAAAATTAATATGGATAGTTTTAAAATACTTAGTCATATCCCCCACCACAACTAACTAAGGATATTAGAATCATTTTACATCCTAAAACTTAAACCTAATTTAAATATAAATCAAACTGCATTCAATCTTATATTGTATCATTGTCGTAGAATTCTTTCTGATAAAAACCCTACTTACCTGACACCACTTTTATTTAGTGTCGTAGAATGCCCTTCCTTTTTTTTTTGTTCTATTCTAAGAGTGCTAAGAGTGTCTAATATATTGATATTATAAGAATATCTTAAAGAACAGAGCCGTTCTGCAACACGTAAGGATATATATAAGAGAAACGAACATTAATCCCACAATAAACTTATATTTTATCTTTAACCATTGAATACACAACCTTTATACATTAACTACAGCAATACTCTAAATATTATTATAAACAAGAATTAATTAAATTAGTTTACCCTCCAAAATTTGGTTAACGTTTTCTCTACACAAAACAATAATATAAGAATTAGGCTTACGGACTCATGTGGAGTTTAAAGGGCCTCAGAAATGTTATTGACTCACGACGCGTGCCGTGTGTCCAGTTGTAGATGGGAGAAATTCCACGGTCGTTTTGGCGAGGGTAGCAGCTGGGGGGTCCACACGTTCTTCTGGGGGGGAAGAGGGTTCTTCAAGGACGAGAACCAATACGGTGCCTTATGCAACACCTAGGCAGTCGTGGTCTCTCTGGCGAGAGTGAGTCAAACTTGTTTCTTAAATCAAGTTTACTTGGATGGCGGTGTGATCACCGAGTAACGAGCTCGAGGAGGAGCTTTTCTTCTTCGTTACTTATTTCCTTATGGACGAGGACTGAACTCGGGGAGGGTCTTCTTCAAGGGCGAGGATAACGGAGGGGGGTTTCTCTGGCGAGAATAAGTTACTTAAAGTTTGGTGTGGCCACCGAATAACGGGCTCGAGGGGGAGCCTTTTCCTTCTTCTTTTCTTAATTATTCACGGACGAGGAATACCCCTGGTGTTTAAGGTGCACCAGGATATGAGGAGTCTCTCTGGCGAGAGTAAGTTGAACTTACCGAAGTTCACTTATCGTTTGGTTTGATAACCAGGGACTTAGCTCGAGGATGAGCTTCTTCTTAGCCCCTTAAGGTAGGTAGCCCTGCCTCTCTTGCAGAGTACTTCTTGGTCTGGCGAGCCAAGTAAACTACCTCTCTAGTCTTGGTAGTTCGGTTTGATCCGAAGACTTCGTCACCTAGAGACTGACGTATACTACCTCCTTCTTTTTTTCTTAATTCCTCAAGGACGAGGAATATCCCTGGTGTTTAAGGTGCACCAGGATATGAAGAGTCTCTCTGGCGAGAGTAAGTCGAACTTACCAAAGTTAACTTATCGTTTGGTTTGATAACCAGGGACTTAGCTCAAGGATGAGCTTTTTCTTAGCCCCTTAAGGTAGGTAGCCCTGCTTCTCTTGCAGGGTACTTCTTGGTCTGGCGACCAGAGTAAACTACCTCTCTAGTCTCGGTAGTTCGGTTTGATCCGAAGACTTCGTCACCTAGAGACTGACGTATACTACCACGATTTTCCTCAGAGTTCCTCATTTATACCTCGCACCTCCACTGGGGGAGTGGTAAGGGGGAGAGGGGCTTGAGGACGGCCCCAGGAGAGTTCTTTTTCCAAACGGTCTTTCCCACGAAGTCAAACATCGGCTCCTCATTAGCCTTCGAGATTGGGAGAAACACGTCTCCAATTTCTTATTTGACGTGAAACTGGATCTCACTCTCCTGGGGGAGATCTTACATTTTGACCTTTAGGGTCTTTCATGGCAGCGAGTTGTGCCACGTTGTGGTTACGCTTTTGACTCGCCGATGCCTGGGGCGGATGTCCTTGCGGTAACCGCCTTGGGACTGCATCACGAGTGAACTGGATGGGGGGGGGGGGGGAAGTGACCATTCCCCTACAATCATGAATTATTGAAATTTTATTTCTTGTATTAAGCAGATTATCCTTATTTGCACTATTCAATTTTAGTATTTGATGAAAACTAGAAATTTTAACCCTTTACTATCTTAGTTTCTTAGTGCCTATGATGAGGCTAGTTCTTCGAAACGTTCAAACCCAGACACATAAAGATGCTTTTATCAATAGCGTGCTTGGATATATATATATATATATATATATATATATATATATATATATATATATATATATATATATATATATATATATATATATATATATATGTGTGATCAAAGCGGTGCTCACTGCCTCAGTGTGCCTGGTTCGAATCGCTTCCCTGCACGGATTTTTCGAAAAAGGTAATAAAAATATTACTGCAAAGAAAAATTATTCCGTTTTCTCTTTCAATGTGGTTTAATGGATTCATATATATATATATATATATATATACATATATATATATATATATATATGAGTCGTCTGCACGGCACTTATATTTGATTGAAATTTTCATTCACGATAGGAAGGATGAAGAATATTCGTCCAATGTCCCCAATTTTTGCTAATTTATATGAAAAGTATTCTTCAATGAAAACTCTTTCCGTTGTCAACTCTCAGATATTGCGAGCGATGGGAACCATATTGAAAAATAAGATATAAATTGATAGAAATTTTGTATTTTTATTTTTCTCTGTTTGGTCGAGATATTTTCCATTTCTTTGCATTATTTGTTATTGGCCTATTTTTGCATTTTAATGAAAATTAAAGTTGGTGTATCTGAATGTCTTTTCATTCATAACTCGGTTTGGAATAAAGTAAAATTCTGGTTGCCTTTCCAATGTAACTTTATATTCTAACATTTAAAAATTGGATATTTTCCATAAGATCAAGATTACAGTTATAATGTGCAATCATAATAAAATAATTAGAAAAGCTTCCTAGAACTCGAAGGACGTAGAAATGAAAGCGAATTTACACTCAAATGTACGCACAAAACACAAAGGCATCAAAAAGTACCTGAAAAGCCGAATGATATATAATCAGAATTACGTACACAAGTACTAACATACCTAAAGTACATTAATATTCTTTGCGGCAAGTGTGGATATTATTGTTATTTTTGAGAACAGGAAACAATTATATTGAATTTTGTGATTATTGGAAGCGATACTGTTGTGCCATTGATAGTTTTTCATTTTTTTTATTACTATATACCAATGATCTCGTTTGAGAAAGACGAACGCAAAAGCCATTTCACGGCAAGTAGTTAATTGGATGCCTCAGCCGTTGTGTTGGGTGCACGGAATGATAACAGAATAAATGGGAGTTTGAAACTACGAAAGAAGTCCAAAGAATAGAACCATTTTCAGAGATTTGATTGTGCCTTAGGAGAAAAGTTTATATCTGGACTTATAAATTTTACTGAGTGCCGCTCAACTTTCTTTCTTCATTTCTCTTTTGTAACAACTACACCTATTACCTTACATTCTACTACTGCGTTCCTTGCTACAACGACATCTATACTACGATATATATTACTACTATAACTAGTAAAGGGATGTTAGGCTTATAATGAGTTTTTGGGTAACTTAGTTACAAAAAAAAGTGAAAATCTCTTTTTTTTTTCAAAATGTGGTTAGTAAAAAATGGAAAAATATAATAGATGGCAAATTAGAAGACCATTCGAACGTTAAAGATCAAGATTCACATTTTAATTGTCTGAAATGTCACAGTCTAAATAAAAAATCAAAGCTCCATCTTTAAATATCTTTATATTTATTTGATTGCCAGTAACACAAAATAACAAAGCATTTTTATATAATAAGAGAAAAGAAACTAGATGAAAGGTTTCAGTTAATGAATAACAATTAGTAATTCACTAATCAACAATGATTTTGCTACTTGAGTATTAGCTTGTTATTTATACTAAATCGTGTATGCTGATTCCGAATCTGTAATCAGAATTGTTCTAGCACGTAAGGTTCCTGAATTACACACATACTCTTTAGTTACACATATGGGCAGTGTTGCTTCAGCTACCGTAGTGAGAGGATGTGTTGTGTGTGTTTGGTTCCTGCGTTACACTCCTGTTTTATCACGTTGTCAAATGAACCCATTGTAGTAGTCGTGTTGAAACGGTATTTACATACAGTGATTAATTGCATTTTTCTTTTAGATTTATTTCTCAATTAATTTGTAAATGAAATAAGATTATACAAAAGTATATAACAGGATATATACAAACTAAGTTGAAAACATGAATCGGCGAGGATGTTTAAATAGCCCAGCCAATTTTGGTATATCTGTGGGAGATATACTCCAAGCAACCAGCGGAAAAATTTAACTAAAAGAGTAAAAACTGCATACAATTATTATTTTAGTTGTAAAGGAGATCACCAAGACAAGCCCTGGGCACCTCACAAAACTTGTACTGTGTGTTATACGGGGCTCACGCAGTGGTTTAATTGCAAACGGAAGGGTATGCCTTTTGCTGTACCAATGGTGTGGCGTGAGCCAACAAATCATGTTTTTGATTGCTACTTTTGTATGACAAATATTGCGAGATTCTTAAATTAGAACAATTCAAAAGTTGCATATCCAGATTGTAAGTCAGCTATAAAAGCAGACCCCCATAATATGAAGATGCCAATCCCAGTTTCTTAATCAGCTAGTGCATTTATAGAATATGATTCATCGCCTGAAAAGGAAGATAACATTGACGATGAAATGCATGAGGATGATTCTAAGGAAAAGAAGATCCAGTTGGTAAATCAAGAAAGATTGATTGATTTGGTGAGAGAGTTGTTATTGTCAAAGGAGAACGCAGAACTGTTGAGTTCCAGACTACAGCAATGGAATCTTCTAGAGGACATTGCAAAAATATCTACTTTCCGTAAACGCCATGAGACCTTAGCTGCCTTGTCTCTCTATTGGTGTTAATGGCCTCATGAATCAGCTAGGTAATGAGCATTTACCTGATGAATGGAGACTGTTCATGGATGCAAGCGCTGCTAGCCTTAAAGCTGTGTTGCTGCACAATGGTAGAAAATATTTTCAATTCTCGTCGCTCTTATTGTTGGGATGATAGAGACATATGACTCAATGAAATTTATTTTGGAAGGTGTTCATTACTCACATCATAAGTGGAATATTTGTGGTGATCTAAAGGTAATTTCTTTTCTTCTTGGACTGCAGCTAGGATATACAAAGAATATGTGCTTCTTATGCCTATGAAACAGCCGTGACGACAGGAATCATTATATTGTCAAAAAGTGGCCCGAAAAAGAAGAACACATAGTTGGCCGATACAATATGCAGCACATGCCTTTGGTACATCTACAGAAGATCTAACTTTCACCACTTTATATCAAACTTGGCCTTATCACGAATTTTGATAAACAATTGCCCATGATTTTGATAAATTACAGTATCTCAAAGAGAATTTGGTGCAAAGAAAACCGATGCTAAACTTAAAGAGATCAGAGAATTGATACGTGATAGGGAGTTCAGAAATAAACTAACTCCACTTGAGTTGGCAGCATGGGATTCATTTGTCCATGTAGTGCAGAACTTCGTCGGTAATAATTGGGCTGAAAACGATGAAGAACTAGTGGATAACATGCTAAAGGCCTATCAACGAAAGGGGGGGGGGGCGGATGTCTCTTAAGATGCATTTCTTGCATTCGCATCTAGATTTCTTTCCATCTAATATGGGTGATATCAATGACAAACATAGGGAAATAGGGCAGGTCATACTCTAGAATCTTATAAAACTGGTGATGAGGGGTATTCAAATGATGAATATTGGTGAAAAGAACATACCTTTGGCAGAAAAGCTAAATTCTGATTGATTTAACCTACATAAATTTGATTTGGGGTCATTTACTATATTCTACTATTATTATAGTTACCCATAAAGGATCAAATTTACCATTTTCTATCATCAATACATTTATGTAGTCTGAAAGATATTTTTTTAAAAAAAATGTTAAAATGTATTAGGGAGACATGAGAAGTAGGAAACCTGTTAAAAATGACCCTTAATTTAGTTTGGTCTAACTCCAAAATTGCAAGTAGCCAGTACTCATTACTCAGTGGAAGGCAATATTCCAGTAGTGTTGCCAGTTCTGGTAACTATTGTAACTGGTAACTGTTTATAGAGCATTTAAATTTTATTTGAATGCTAGTAAAGGCTGCGGATCATTTTAGAATAACATATAATTATTTGGTAGAAATTATTTCTTAATCTAAGTGCCATCTTTTAATTTGCAGATATACCTGCGATTAGTGTGACAATGACGAAATTCAAGACAAGGTCCAAATCAAGTTCTTATCTGACTAATTTTGTTGGAACTGGGCAAGAGCTGATGGTGTCTGAGTTACCAACAATAAGAGATATTTTGAGGTACGGCATCTACCTGAGGGAGCAAAGTGAAGATGATCGGAGAAATTATGAAGTGGACCAGCTGGTAAAAGACAAGAATCAGGGCTTGATTAATCAGTGGACCAAAGCTAATGCTCTCTTCAAACCACCTGTTGTAAATCAAAAAGTTACAATAGTATCAAAGCTCAAGGTGGCGTGGAAGGAAGCAGTAAAAGTTTCCCTTGGTAAAGGAAAAATTGAAGTAAAAGAGAGGTTCATTGCCAAACTAGATAAGTTATTTGATATATTGACATGCAAATGTCAAATTTCCAGTTGTAGGGAAGTAGATTGTAAAGGCTGTGAGACTGAAGCCCACATTAGCTGTTGTTGTAGTAAAAAGAAAAACATACCTACTAGGGAACTGGCCTTTATTAAAGGACAAAAGGAGAAGGTTGGAAGTAACGGTACCTTTCAAATTGGAAGTCCTGATATTCCAGAGCATAATAGACCATTAAGAGCTTCAAAAAGAAAAGAAAAAGAAAGGATAGCAGAAAAAAAGAGAAAAAGTAAGGAGGAAAGTGCTGTTTTAGCAGGAAAAGCAGCAAGAAAAAAAAAATCAAGCATTTTTTTTTGGCAGAAGGTGAAGATCTGGAGGCAGGAAATTCGGATGGTGAAAAAAGTTTGGGTGATGAAGTAACTTTTGAAGCTCTCCAAGAGCCGGAATCTTCCACCAGGAATAGAAAGAATTATGATGAAATTCCAAATATTGTTCTTGCTAGTATAAGGTATGGTGTTGGGTTGAGACCAACTGCAGTTATAGCAACAGCAGCTTTAATAGATGCTGGATTCATTACTGAGGAACATACAAGTAAGGTAATTGATAAGAATATAGTTAAGAGAGCACAGGAAAAGCTAATAACAGTTATTGAAAATGAATTTGAGCAAAACTTAAGGAAGGATGGGGGAATTTCTTGTATTCTCTTTGATGGACGAATTGATGTCACAAATTTTATGATGACGCAGGGGGAAGTAAAAAATTGTTTCTAGCAAATATAAAAGAGGAGCATTGCACTGTCATCAGTGAGCCTGAAAGCAATTACCTCTACTTTGTCCCAGAAAAGGCTACAAAGAAGAATCACATCCAGAGAAGATCGCTAAGGCTATGTTTGGATGGCTGAGGGAAAGTAGTTTGGATAAAAGCTTAATGGCCATTGGGGAAGACTTCACGAATATAAACACAGGTTAAATGCTGGATTAATGCGAAAAATGGAGCCTTATTTGGGCAGAAAGCTTGTTTGGTTGGTCCGTAACCTGCACACTGGAGAACTCCCTCTCTGTCATCTAATTATCAACCTGGATGGCCCAACACTATCTGACAACAGACATTCCGGACCAATAGGAAAGCTCATTGACTCTGTTACAGACTTGGATATCAACCCAAATTTCACTCCAATATTTTAGGTCCTCCTCTTACCGAGATACCTCAGGAAGTGGTGCGAGATATTTCCAGTAATCAACACTACTGCTATAGAATTGTATCGGCAATCAGAGATGGAGTGCTTCCTACAAGCTTTCTCTATTGGAAATAGGACCAGTAAACCATAGTCGCTGGCTGACCACAGCTAACAGACTTCTTCGGCTGTGGCTGTCAAAGCATGAGCTCATAGGAAAAGCCTTTGAGAATCTACGACTGATTGGTGAGTTCATCATTGGTTTATATTATCCATGCTGGTTTAAAATTAAGATTAAGCACTCATGGACCGAGGGACCTAGGCACATTCATTATCAACTTCACTGCCTTAAGTCTCAGAGGAAGGAGGTGTTGGATATTGTTTTGCCAAATGTTAAGAGATTAGCTTGGTATGCATACAGTGAAGACATCATCCAAACGCTCCTATGCTCTGAAGATCAGGCGGCGAGAACTGAAGGGGTGAAAAGAATCCAGACCATTAGAGGAGAAGGGAACCCATGTACTAAACTGGGAGAATCCTTTGTAAGGCTTAGGAGGACATTAGACATTAATTGTGATCCTACCAGGATGGGAGATCTGATCAATTTGTCAAAGGATGTCTCTGAGCCACCTCTCACTTGCTCTTTAAGTACTTCTAAATTGAAAAACTTCATTGACTCTCCTATGAAAGTACCTGACTGGCCTTGTTACACACAGAGCATTGAGAGCGTTGTAAGAATGGTTTCTGAGGCTTCTTCCAAGTATTTCTTACATGAAAGGAGAGATGGAGGAACCATGGCACAAGAGAAAAGTAGACGTTTGATGTCCAAGAATGAGTCAAAGCAAGATTTGTGTGCTCTGGTGGGGTTTAACCTTTGAATATGACCCAAAGTGACCCATGCAGCTATATGTGGAACTTTGCATACTTTTTTCTCACTCAATAAACATGTAATTTTAGGTTACTTTTTGTTTGTGTGTACTTGGATTAAATAAAAATAGGTTACATAAGCTCGTGACGAAAGGGAAAAATTTACTTTTATTTAAATGGAAATTGATGTAGGGAAGAGCAATTGTATAAAAAAATGAAGTTTTTTTCAACATTTACACCGGAAAATCTATCATTTAAGCACCCCTCATTAAAGCATTTAAGGAAAATATATAGTTGCCCCAAAGTATGACCCGCCCTAATGGGGAAAGCTTCAACCGAGATATCGCAATGATGGAAAGCAGGTATCAAGGCCGCTTCAACGAAAACATGATGGGTGACTACTGCTGGTTCCTACAACGGGAGGATCCTATATCCACGTACAAGCAAGAAAGCAAGAGTCTCAAACATTTTTGAAGAAATTTATGGTTAGGTGAGTACTACCTCTTTTATATGTAATACATATCTTGTCTGGGTCTGCAAATGGACGTACATAATGCCAAAGAAGGTTTCCAATTCCAAATCTTTGCCCAGAAACGTCTCATTATTTTCAAAGTCGTAACAATTATATCATAAATTGATCCAAGGGGACAAAGTTAGCCAAGTAGCCTAGATTTGGAATCAGCGCACCAAAATTAGTTAGTTACAACATTTACTCAAGTAGCCAACACAAAGTTAAAATTTATTGGCTAGTGTAATTATTCTTTCTCTTACAGTCAAAAAGTGTAAGTTCGTTCTCGCTACATGAAAGATAAAAAGAATTATTATTAAACCTATCGTTATGACCAATTGAACTGACGTGAAGACTCAACGAGGAAAGCAATAATTTTTAATGGCTGGAAATGTCACAATCTAAATCAAAATCCAAAACTCCATCTTTCAATATCTTCATATTTATTTGATTACGAGTACCGCAAAAAACAAACTATTTTTATATAATAGGAGTAAAGAAACTAGAGGAAACGTTGTAGTTAATGAATAATAATTAATCTTTCTCTCACAGACAAAAAGTGTAAGCTCGTTTCCGCTACATGAAAGATGAAAAGAATTATTATTAAACCTTTCGTTATGACCAATTGGACTGACGTGAAGACAAGGGAGGGACTAATTTTTAATTAAATGTTCGCTCCTTAATGAAATGGAGTTAGTTACACATCCGAGAGTTGTTGCCCAGTGATTTAAATCACTTCCATCTGAACTTAACATCTCTGGGCAATTTTTTGAATATTCGTGGCTAAGTGTTACCTGGATCGAATTCTAGAGGAAATATTCGATCTAGAAAGTGTAAGATCGTGGTGGTAGGGAAGATTTACTAAAGGTGCTAAAAATACATATATGGAGTTGATACAAAAGAAGTTAAATTGCATGAAAAGTGTCAATGATGAATGTAAAGAGTGTGTTTGGGTGAAAGATGGCTAGAACGAGTGGTTAGATAGATGCAAGGATGTTTAATGAGGGTTTGAAGTATTGCTCTGGGTTTTTAATTTGTTAATGGATGGATTGCATAAAAAAATACAAATGAAAATGAAGGACAGGAGTGTGGGGTTGATAAATAATGAAGAAATATCGGTAGTGTCTATGTTGATGGGACTAGGCGAGAGGAACGAGTTAAAGTTGTAAAATGATATCCTACATGGGTAAGAATTGGCTGAAGTGTGATATTAGTTTTTGCTATATTTTAATAGAATGTATCGTCCTTGATACTGGTAAGGAGGTAAATTTCGACCACATGGAATTGAATGGTAAGAAAGTCTTAATGGCGATCCGGCGTTAGTGATGGTAAGTGATTGACTATGAAAGTGGGCAAGATGCTACATGAGTATATGTTGGTGCAAACGCCTGTATATGAGAGTCTGACTATTGTACTGGAGGAAAAGAAAAGAAAATGGTGAAAAAAAGACAAACAAATAGAGGGGCAGTATAAGATAGGTAGATTGATTGAAGACCGACGATTGAGAGGTATATGTTCTGTAATGGCGGGTGTGAACGAGGTTGCAACTGTATTCTAAGGTGGTATAGACCTGTAAGATGAATGGGTGGAAAAACACTCGTGAAGAGAATATACGAGAGTGAATGTCTTGGTGCGGATATGTTGGACGATCGCGGAAAAGGTGGATTAAAAGTATATGAGTATTTGGATGAAAATAGATTAACACAAGAGTAACTGGATGGTACTGTGTATGGCAGGTATGCGGGGAAGTAATTGATGATGGGAATGCATGCGGCTTTGTACCTGGGTATCCACCCTGAATAAACGAATTGATGCGGCGAATATCACTCCACTGCTATGTACGTTCAATAATGTTGAGGTGGAAGAAATGATGTTCGACATTGTGCTTAACCAGGCGAAAAGGGTTGGGTAGTGTACAGGGGCAGGTAGATTTAAAGGCGTTGCTGCGTTCCGTCTCCGCTCTTTGGGAACGTGGTTTTAAATACAACTTGGTAGTACTAAGACAGACATTATTATTCTGAATTGAGCAAACTCTTAGGCACTGATTGTATGTAATATAGATATAAATTATATACGTCTTGCATCTCCTTTAGAGAGTTTCACCGATATTCTACTTATTCATAATTGATTGTATCTCGAAATTGGATCTGAGTAGTACTTAAATAGGCAATAAGGGTTCCTCTATTTATGGGACCGCAAATAGAATAAATTATTTAGATATGCAGAATAAATTATTACAAAGAAGAGATTTTAGGAGAATTTCTGTTAATTTATGTCACAATGTGAATAGGTAGAAGATAACGGAGAAGAGTTGCAACCTGCATTCAAAAGCAGGACTGATCCTACCTTTGTGATACAATATGAAGCTCACGAGTGGTCGTGAATGTCATAGTCAACATGATAGCCATTAGAAAGAGAATATTTATAAAAGAGGGGACTTTTTATTAATTTTTCTTCTCTTTAAGCGGATTCTAGCGAAGAAACAGCAGCCCGAATGAAAAAAACCCCCTATATTTAGGCAATGCCAATAAATAAGGGAAAAGGAAAAAAAAATAAACAACAACATACGACAGCGACAAAAAATAATTACTCCACAAGCCCAATTAGCAGTAAGCGGAAATCCCTCTCCTTCAAGGCTTGAGCGTGTCAAGAATTTAAATAATCAAATCCATAAGCTCTTCCTCTAAAATTTGAGCCCATTCCAGTGTGCAGAATTTTCTTCCAAGGACAGGACTAGTTTAAATACGATAGTGACCACGATAGTCACGATACTGGCAAAAGTGCCATTACAAGCATCTTAACGTCCGAAACAAGAAGCAATCTTTACACAGAGTTTAGAATAGAGCATCATCAAATAAAGCTGCGCTTCACATTTTTGGCCAATTTGGAAGCACTGAGCAACTGAGAGATAGGACCGCGGGTAGGAGTTGCAGTCCTAGTGCTATGACATGCAGCTACCTGCTTCCTGGCGCTAACTTTCTATCATCTTTGCTATGCAACCTTTAGGGATGTCTTGATTACTGCCATGTAGTCAGTATGAAAAAAGTGAAAAGCCCGTCCGGTTGCTCAGTCTATACCTACCACCTGGCTTTCATAGCAGTATAATCCTTTCCAGCAACCCAAACATATGCAGACGACCAGAAGAAAATCATCTCGAAAAACCACCACAAACGCAATAATTGAGACGTTAAAAATAATGCCAACGAGATAGGATGAGCTTCCAAAGGTTCAAGAGCACTCAATGCGATATGTAAGTCGCTATGAATATGAAAACAGCCTAATCTCCTTTAGTGAGCATCATATTGCAATGGCGTAGGCCATGAAGACGGGCACACTGCCTGAAAATGCCCCTACGGATTCAATTGTGGAGGAATACGGCATTGAAACAAACTCTTCCCTCATAGACCTGGAGCAATTTGTGTATATTTGCACAGTCTCAGTGTGACATGATTTATTCTTTAAGAAATACGAACGCAGTAATCCCGTTACTGTACAAGCTTTTGGAGCAGAAGCAGGGCGAAAAACGTTCTAATGTTGTATTCTACAGGATAACGTTTTTGGCATAAAAATAAGCCCCAGTGTTTCAAGAGTTACACCAAACTCCGAAAGAGATTCCTAGCCCTGAATCTGAATTGGTTAGCGCCTCTCTTTTTGGCGCAGGCGCCATTGAAATAGCCCACGGACTAAAAAAAAGCCGTTGGCGAGAAGGAAGGGATGCTAAACTTTCGCATACAAGCGCATTATGTACTTTGTATAACGTAAAGGGAGTGGTATCTCCCTGGTATTGACAAAGAGGCTTTCTATTAGAGACATGCGGAAGGCACTAGTCGACGATGGAAAAATAGTGTCTTAGCTCGATTTCGCTCTCCGCAATAGCTACTCAGATGCGGAGTAGTATTGCTCACACCCGTAATCGAGCTTGAAGCGTAAACAAAGTAAGTAGAAAATAAAAATAAATGAGCCCTCTAAGCATTCCACGTGCTGAATGAGACAATAAGGAAGGCATATGATGTGGGTCAAGAGAACCTAAGGTTGCGAATTTGCACCTTCCAGGTGAGGCGTTTGTTGAGTACAAGCTCAGGGTTTCGGTGCTAGTACACCACGTCAAGGCGTGTCCCGTTTAGGAACGTCTGAATTGGAGTGTTATCTTCGTCATCGGCAGAATAGCCTGACCTAGGTCTTGTCAAATAGAACAAACCTGCGCATTTGTGTATAGCAATCATTCACTTTAGAGTATTTCTAAGCTTGCGCTCTAAGGTAGGTATCCGAGACGCGCGCAAAAAAGAAATAAGTAGCGCGAACCTCATTTGACAACAACTAAGCGATACGATTCATGCTCAGGGAAAAAAGGGTAGCACTGGGTACGTTTCCATCTTTTTTCATTACGGAAGCGGAGAGGGTTCCCCCATGTATCATCATGGGCCTTCTTTATATCGGAGAATACCGTGGTAAACTTTCCCTGTGAGAAAAAGCCACACAGGTAGAACATACGATGTGCTGTGGAAATTAAGGAATCTACGCTATGCAAGAGACATGTCAGCTGTATTTTCCAGGAAATAAGCTAACATACCATTCATCAAATTTTCCAAAAACTTGACCACACTGGATTTCAGATAAATTGGCCTGAACCCTGCCCTCCGAGTGGAGTGATCCCTCCCCGCCTTCTCATCCAAGGGTACTGGAGCACTAATAATTTTTGCCAATACACCACCATGAACTAAAAATCAACTCATCTGCACCTTTTCCCACCCCTTAATGTGCAATTTAAGGATGATAACTGTATTTTTCATTATGATGGTGCACCTTAGCACCAAGTAAAAGCAATAACCAATATGTGCTTAAAAGCATCATCGAACTTTTGAACCCTTGGCCAGGGAACTCGGCAGATTCCATTCAATTAGAGAATTTGAGAGCGATATTCAAAGTGGCAGTCTATAAATAGAAGCTATCCAATTGTGAACTATTGAGGGTGCTTTTTGAATAAAAATGGAGCAATATCAGTGAGAAAATAATCCAAACTTGGTATCTAGAATGCTAAAATGAATTTAAGTAATTCTGAAGAACAAGGGACATCATTGTAAATATTTACTGTGCGCATCTATTAACCATATTTATTAATAAAATGTGTCTGGGCACTGAATTTGTTCATATTTCATCTTCAAATTATAATACAAACATATTAAAACAACGTTTGATTAGATATATCTATTAATTTTTAGATAGGAAAAAATAGTACTCCTAAAGCTTTTGGCAGTGACTGTATAGGCATATCGCTTCTCTCTGAGTTCCAGCTTATTGTAGGAATGAATTTTCGGCGTGAACAACGTTCCCACGTTCAAGTAATGGAAATTGAGCGTTGGCGATTCAATCTTTACATTGTATAATGAATTATGGAAATTTTAATTCTTGTATTAAGCAGATTATCCTAATTTGTATAATTCAATTTTAGTATTAAATGAAAACTAAAATTTTTACCCCTTTACTATATTAGTTTTTTAGTGCCGATGATGAGGCTAGGTCTTCGAAACGTTCAAACCCAAACACATAAAGATGCTTTTATCAATAGCGTGCTTGATTTTCACATTCACACACACACAAACACACGCATATATATATATATATATATATATATATATATATATATATATATATATATATATATATATGTGTGTGTATGAGTCGTCTGCAAGGCATTTATATTTGATTGAAATTTTCATTCACGATAGGAAGGATGAACAATATTCGTCCAATGTCTCCAATTTTGCTAATTTATATGAAAAGTATTCTTCAATGAAAACTCTTTCATTTGTCAACTCTCAGATATTGCGAGCGATGGAAACCATATTGAAAAATAAGATATAAATTGATAGAAATATTGTATTTTTATTTTTCTCTGTTTGGTCTAGATATTTTTCATTTTCTTTGCATTATTTGTTATTGTCCCATTTTTGCATTTTAATGAAAATTAAAGTTGGTGTATCTGAATGTCTTTTCATTCATAGCTCGGTTTGGAATAAAGTAAAATTCTGGTTGCCTTTCCAATGTAACTTTATATTCTAACATTTTAAAATTGGCTGTTTTCCAAAAATTAAATTTTTTGGACTATAACTTTAACTATATTTAACATAATTGATAAAAGAATGGAAACCGATAGCTATCCTCTTCATATATTTTATTAATATTTAAAAAATTCATGAAGGTGGGCGTTATTCTATTCAATTGCTACTAAACCAATGAGAAAACAAATAAGTTTCACTTTTGCGGGATAAATTTTGAATTGTAAATTTGATTGATACTTTCGTTTCTAATATCAAGTTTCACTCTCCTTTATTATATCTAAATAATATTTATAAGGCGGCAATTGTTTAGTTGAAACTTCACTATTAAGTTATATGTATATATTGTAACTATGATATATTATATTTACTAAGAAAGTCTATTCAATCGACTGCAAAATTAAAATTCCTAAAGTGAGATGTAAGAAGTAAATGGTAGCCCAGGTTATTTTTTGCAACAGTACTGAAAAATTAAATGGCAAATTAAAATTTTAATTAAGTTTTAGGTGTAATACTTTCATGACATTTGTCTGGCTGCATTACAATCAGCATCTCATCCAAAGAGCTTACTCAAAGGGCGGATCAAACAACTCATCCAAACAACTATGTCACTTAACGTGTTTACCAAAGTGGTTGTATGTTGGTGAGGCGAATTAATTAACATGAATAATGAATACACAAAATAACAGTGAATTTTCTACTTATATGATTTTTGATTGAGAGTAAACTTATTTCCTTCTGATTGCCATAAATCTACCTCACAACAATTTATATCTTTCCGTTTGATGTAAATTGTACTTTCCACATCTCCCATTCAGCTAGCAGTCTGCATTTAATTATTTTCAGAGAGTGGAAGCGAGGAACTGTTACAAAAAGCGCAGTCGAAGAAATTAGTGCACCTGGTACGGAACACTTAATTATTTTCTGGGATTTTAGAAAATATAATCTCGCCATGTTTCATATAAAATGTGAATAGGATAATGATCTATCATGAAGTTTGTCGACTATTCCGCATCTAAAATCCGAGTGTGCATCCGGAGAGCACAAGGAAAGCTTGGGCAAAAGAAGAAGCCCTTCTTGAACTGTGATGAGTGAATTCTTTTATATTAAGGACACTGATCTTCAACTCTTCGACCAGTTATGATGTAAATTGTACTTTCCACATCTCCCATTCAGCTAGCAGTCTGCATTTAATTATTTTCAGAGAGTGGCAGCGACGAACTGTTACAAAAAGCGCAGTCCAAGAAATTAGTGCACCTGGTACGGAACACTTAATTATTTTCTGGGATTTTAGAAAATATAATATCACCATGTTTCATATAAAATGTGAATAGGATAATGATCTATCATGAAGTTTGTCGACTATTCCGCATCTAAAATCCGAGTGTGCATCCGGAGAGCACAAGGAAAGCTTGGGCAAAAGAAGAAGCCCTTCTTGAACTGTGATGAGTGAATTCTTTCATATTAAGGACACTGATCTTTAACTCTTCGACCAGTTATGAAAGGGCATAGGATCCAAAGATTGTTCTCCAAGAAAAATAAATGGCATCGGAAACTTCATTCGGTGCGGCGGAACTGCGTTTTGAAAAAGCCGACTGAGGATATCATCTAGATAGAGCTGGATATTTATCACCTGAAGTGAGTTAGGGAAAGCCAAAGAAAGAACGAGGACATCCCTTCCGGCTATAGATTTTGCTTCCAATGTTCGGGATCGACCCACTGGGGGTGGGCTCGCGAAACCCTTTGTCTCCTATTCGCAGACTGTTAAGCAAGAAGTGGAAGAAATTAACCTTCACAGCTTCTTCCTATTAGTTGAGAGTTCACAGCAATATTATTACTGTAAAATGCTGTCCATATATAGCTCGGAAGAAACTCGAAGGCCGTCTTCGCATAGAAGACCTTCACTGGAATGGCTTTAGTCCGCTCGAAAACAGACTTCCAAGGGATATTTAGCCCAAACTGCACCGGTAGCGTTTTGGCTGGTCTCCAAAGCCTCATATTTCTCATGCTTTGACTCCTGCTGGCCGAGCAGTTTTAGTTTTGGCGTTTTTCCGTTTTAGGATTAGGGGTAATCACTGACAGCGCTTCGTTCAGTTTGGGACAGGTATAAGAGAGCCGATGTTTACTTATTGCTCTATCTTCTATCATTAGTCAATCTTTGAAGTGTCCTAAAGAGTTATCTACTAATATCTATTTCGATGTTTCCTTTTCATAGTTGAGCGACTCTGTTTAGAAACGTGGCCACTTCGTTTGCTAAGAAACGATCTCGCAGAGTGGAGTGGAGAGAGGGTGTTCAGGTATACGCCGTAGGAGGACTTGACGACCTTTACGTTGGGCCAGCTTGATCCAAGTGGGTTCCAAGAGAGGTATAGCCGTCCCGACCCAACTGCAAGCAGCTGTGTGCCCTTCGTGAAACTTTGATAGAAGGAAGATCGGTGGCTATCTTCCATACATTTTCACTTTCTTAACAGATATCTTATAAACTTTCCGCGTGATAAGGAAAATGTTGCTATTGTGCTTTAAATTTCTAATAATTAAAACCCAGTGCTATAAAGTTGGAGATTTCTATTTTAATTCATTTGTAGAAGTGCAGTAATGGTAATTACCCCCCAAAAGAGGCATTTTCGTTTGAATGCAGATTTTTGGTACCCTGTGTAGTTCTTTCAAGTGCTCTGATATTTACACAACATTCCCACATTACAGAAACCTGAGAGAGTGGCAGAAAATTTGGGGCTTTGATACCAAACTTTTTTATTATAGACTTCTAGATATAAGAAACTGTAAAACCTTTAATACCAAGTCATTGAGACTCATATTGAATAAAAATATATATCTTCCATCGAAAGTAATAGACTTCTGAAGGTCTTTCCATTGCTATGATCAATTTTATGATCATCGAAGGACTCGAATTGTATTTCTCTATAATTCTAAATTCTATTTTTTTAAAAAAAAAAAAGTCTGATCGAGCAAGATTGCAGCTCTAGAGTGGAGTGGTTATGATTAGAATGAAATTATCGTAGGAGAGGTTTTGTTACCCTAGGAGAATGAAATGGTTCATTGTCATGATGGAACAAAATCCCTCGGTGCAAATTTCTTTGCTTTCTTCTCATTCGGTTTTTCATTATCCTAAAACATCTTAAAAATCCACTTCTGTGATCGTCTTTTGTCTTTCAAGAAATTATATTGAGGTTGCCGCTTGGTTAAAATAAAAAAAAGAACACGCCAACCTCTTCTAAGCTGACCTGTCTGTTTTGAATATGCGTGGTACAGCAAATCTTCTCGAAAGCCACTGTTGAGAATAAATCTTCTCTGCAAGGTATTGTCACTAGACAGCCGAGTTTATTAAGGGTGGAACTATCTGGAAGCATCACTTCGTCCTAAGGATTTCCTTAAATGATTTATGTTGAAATGGATGTATATTTTTTAGATACATAGTTACAGGGAGCTAGCAGGAAATACTTAGTCCTAGAACAATAGTATTTATCCTCTCTCATCTATTTATATTGATGTAGTTTTCTAATCTTGTGGGATGGCTTTGCAAAAGTTCTTACTGTCATCTCACCTCTCCTTTATCTGCCTTGGTAACTCACTCTCCCTCAATGAGTCCTATTGCGTACTTTTACGGGTCTCTCATTTTGTAAAATTCTGCTCCTGGAAGCTTTGAATTTATCCTTTTTGACAAGAATTTAAAGATAGGTATGCGGTAGCGATGTCTCATTTCTTGATGGACTCAATATTCATCAGAGCTATTAACTCATTATTAATTATTTTCAACTTCTCCCTGTTTAAATGTCTAATATCTTAACAAGATTCAATTGTTGTACTTGCTTTACATATCTTAATATTAATTCGGTAATTATAATTTTAAAATTTAATTTTCAGACTTAACCATATCGTCCTATCTCAAGCAATTCATTTCTTTGTTTAAAATTATATTTGTAGTCATCCACCAGCAAAGGAATTTGAACTCGATGTCCAAACGGAAAAAGTCAGGAGAACTTCCCAACCTCACGTAACGAGTGTTATAACGGAGTCTGTCGTTTTGGATAAGAATACTATTTCTTTTTAGCATATTTCATATCCAGTAATTTCAAGCACTTTCTTTACTAACATAAAACTTCGGCCTAGATTCTCTAAGTTGGTTTCCATCCACTTTTTTAATAAATAAATTTCACTCGATTATAAAAGGTAACTATATTTTAAAAATTTGATATGTCGAAAATAAGATTTTATTTGATTAAAATCGCAAAACTACACATTAATGTTGTTATTTAAAATTCACAACATTCATCATCGTTTTCTCTTTTTACCATAAAAAGATTTCCGTTAAAATGTTTAGGCAGGGGCTAAGATGATTTCCCAATATTCTCGAACTCAGCAAATTTATTTGTTTATTGATTATTGAATATTTGAATTTAGAGCTTGGCACTAGGCCCATAAATAAACTTAAAATCGATTGCGGCACTCAATAATAATTTGCAGATTTCACGTTAAATTTACTCGCTTAGAGTTCATCATACTTTATAGTTAGTTTATGAAAGGTTAACATAATTCTACACTTTCTTTTCTAGTTACTTAGTTCAGGATTTGATAATGTTTTTCGATGTATTCTTCAATGTATCTCTTAAAAGTATTTAGTTTTAAATTAGATCTCCATTATGAGAATTATGAGAGGACTCTATGCATTTGGTCCTGCGATGTGGGTTAGAAAAAGGCAACCAAGACTAAAATAGTTTAGCAATACAAAAGGTAGTTTAACGGTTGTCTCACGAGTTCCACGCTGATATATATATATATATATATATATATATATATATATATATATTTATATAGCAGGAATATGAAGACCAAGGTGATTACACTAATCACCTGGGTGTTCCTATTCCTGCTACATATCAGATTCCCAAGGAACAAATCAATTACCAGTATATATATATATATATATATATATATATATATATATATATATATATATATATATATATATGTGTTAAAGGATATCGCACAGCTCTCCTCCGTGTTCACGACAAGACATTCTAACTCTCTTTTCTGAAGAAGTTTTAGCCGAAAAAGTTATCCCAAGACTTTCATTGGCAATTATTATAAAGAGATCAATGGGCTGCTGCTCTTTTGGTGAAATTAATCGGATTCTTCTCTTAATTAGTCCGTCCTTCTCCTACTTTTTCATTGGTGATTTCTTGTCTTAGAAGCGGTCCTTTATCTTTTACTAGCTTATATATTCCCTTATTATAATATTTTCTCTTGTACTTATCCTTGAAAATGAACTGAATAAAATTCGAAAATACTTGCAAACACCTTTTTCATTTTACCTGCGGGACATTACATATATATATATATATATATATATATATATATATATATATATATATATATATATATATATATATATAGCAGCAAAAAAAGGAGAGCAAGTATGAATATAACATATATTGTCAACGTTTCGGGCTCTGGACCCATCTTTTAGGCTAGAATATTAAAGATTTATGTAAGAACAATTGCTTAACAATTATGAGAACAATGATAATTAATGGCTTTAAGCTAAAAATGTACTAGGATGTAAAACAAAAAAAATATCAAATTGTCATATATAAGACAAAAATCTGTATTTTAAGTTAAAGAATAAATTAATTCAAACCAAACTAATAAGGTTACAATTAGAAGAAAAGGAAAATCTCAATAAATACACTAAAATTTGTTACCTGATTCGGAGAAAGCTGAGCTAAATGAATGAAATTTAAAAATTATACTACCAGAAAAGATGTGATTTTGTATTAGTTGGTTCTCTGATCTATGTAGTTGGTTGGTCGAAAAACATCAAAACAAAGAAAAAGTTATCTAGCTTGTTGTTTAAGTGTTAATTCCTTGCTAAAAGTACCAGGTAATGGCTTCGGCACTCTTCCCTACGGGGGAAACTTGCGCTTCGCTACTAAGATTAAAAATTAAAATCTAAAAAAAAGCAGCCATGGTTAATTTTTTATAAATTTTCTGAACTTCGCCAATTAATAATTTTAAAAAGGAACTCTAAACTAAATTTTCGCCCTTTCAAAATATCACGTTGCTAAAATATAGTTTTATAGAAGAAGATATATAAAAATAAATTCTCTGAACTTCACCATTTGTAATTCTTTGGGTTTTAAAAAAAAAAATCACAGAATTTCGATACTTTTATTTATTTCTGAACTTCCCCTTTTTGTTTTTTGATATTATAAAAAGGTTTTTAGAAATAACTTTGATAAGAAAAACATAAGTTATAACCAAACTAAGATAAAATTATTATTCAAATACTCAAAAAAATCTCCTTAAATTATAAAGTAAGTGATGATGATGATGATGATAGTGATTAGTTTGGTATCCCCAAAAGGGAAAGGAAATGTATAATTTTTGGCGGGGAACATTATAATTATTTTTAGATTTAAAGACATTATTTAAAAAGTTCCTAATGCAATTTATAAAAATATGGGGTGGGTAGTTGTTTAATTTAAAAAAAGTTTTAAGTTTGATCATTTCCAATGGAATAGGGTCTAGTTAGAACAGATACTGAAAGCACGGTGAAGTAAAGTTCTACAAGCATTAAATTTGAATTGATAGGTGCAGAAGCTGTAAAAGTTTAAACCATGGCGTTATTTCTGTCTTCTCGGTAAAAGATTGCCTTCATTGTGCCGCCCTTTGCAATCTTTGATCCTTGCGATATTCCAAAGTCTCTTTCTCTTCCCTCTAAAAAACTCCTCTTTCTTGTCTCATTGTTCATTCACGTCAATTTTCTCTTTATCGTGTACTGTATTGTTATATAATCTTCAAAACAAGGTTTCTGAATCTTTCTTTCTGTCTTCAAAATTGTTTTGAAAGGCAGAAAATAAATATGGCACCAAGTTATTTAGTTTGGATAAAAATAAATTAATTAACATTTAAATTATTAGGCTATAGTCATAATGTCATCAAGTCAACAATATACCGTAGACAGACTAAGAAGGGTGGAGGGAGGGGCTGGAATCTGTGGGAACAATTTAGTCTCAAAAAACTGCATATAAAGATTTGCGAGAACGGGAGACAAACAATTACCAATGGACATTCCAAACTTTTGTCAGGAAAAGTTTTCATCGAACGTGGATTTGCAGTTTTTAATAAAAAAAGAGATTAGTTTAATAGCAAGAGTGTGGGGAATATAGATAGATATTTATTGATTCATCGATAAAATTAAGATCATTGACCGGAACTTTAGTGAATAGGGAGCAAACGTTAGAGGTAACCAAGATAAAATCGTCAGAATGGAGGAGTTTATTAAGTTTGCTAATGAGATACGTATTGTTAACGACATAAGAATTTGAACTCTTACCGAGAAAAGGACTTAAAAGGGAAGCTCGCCATTTTGCTAAATTATAGGAAGCGTACCCCATGGAGCGCACGTATTCTGCCTCCTTCTTCATTCGTTGACAAAAACGTCTTCGCACTATATATATATATATATATATATATATATATATACAAATATGTCCAAAAGTTTTGAGTTCTCCATATTTTTACATATAAGGAAATTGATAGAACGGATCAAACGCATTTTGTTTTAGTTTGTTCGTATCATAATTTGAAGGTGAAATATACAAAAATTTAGAGCCGAAACCAATTTTATTATTAATAAATACAGTCAATTGATGTGCGCAATCAAGACAGTTTCACTTCATTTTGGAATGTTGGAGACCAAATTTTTCATTATATCTTGATTGATATCAATCCTTTTTTGTTCAATAAGCACCCGGGACCTTTCACAATTGGATGGCTGCGGTTTATCAGCCATCAGTTTGATTATCGCCCACAAATTTTCTATTGGGTTAAAATCTGGCGAACTAATGATTTATATATGGTTAATATTATGTCTCTAGACTTAAAGGAGAAATTTCGGACGATGTATCCTGGCATTGGATTTGCTTTTTTATTGGCTTCCACGCATTGCTTGGACACTTTTACGTCCGCTGAAATTATGACCTCAAGATCCTTTTCCACGTCTAAAGGTTCCAATAGTTGCAGTAGCTGCAACACTATTTCTTATCCTGGTGTCATCCGTGAACTTAGAAATTTTACTAATTCGCAGTAATCTAGGTCATTTATATATATTATGAACAATAATGGACGAGAATTGAATCTTGGGGCACCGCACTGGTAAATGGGGCCCAGGCCGAAGTTACCTTATTTATGACTACCCTCAGTGAGCGATCAGTGAGCCAGTGTTTAATCCACTTAAAAATTTCCCACCGAAAAGTTCGTGAGCTTTTATTTTAAGAAAGAGCGTTTTATGTGGTACTGTATCAAACGCTTTCTGCTATTGTCGTTGATGGATACCTTATGGTTGAAAAAGGGACAGGAGATTTGTTAACCATATTGATTTTCTGAAATTAGGCTATTAGCCTCGAGGTGAGCTACCACTTTGTCTCTCATTTATCGATTCTAAGATTCTATAGCTAATAGGATGAAAGTTACTGTGATCTGATTTTTTTCCCCTTTTAGTCGCGCGCCAGTCTAGTCGCGTGGGACTCTACATCTCACTATGTCGGTCGGTCGGTCTCCGTTTTGCCTTTTATTGTTTGTGTAATAACATTGTAACTATTCGGCCGATTCTGACGAAATATAATAATCAAATGTTGATTTACATCCCTTTTCAAATGATACAATTGCCAAAGTCCTCTCACGGTTAGCCCCTCAATTATTTCGTTTTGGCAATAACATTGCCAATTTCTAACGAAATTTAAAACCCTTATGTTGTTTAAGATTATCTTTCTAATGATATATTTAACGAGCTTAGCCCGGGAATTATATTGTTTTGGCAATAACATTATAACTATTCCACCGATTCTAGCGAAATTTAAAACCCTTTTGTTGTTTTACATTCTCTTTCGAATAATATAATTGCGAAAGTCCTCCCAAGTTAGCCAGGTAGTTATTTTGTTTTTGCAATAACATCATACCTATTCGGCTGATTTTAAAGAAATTTTAAACCCTTATTTTGTTTTACATTCTCTCTCGACCGATATAATTTCCCAAGTCTTGTCAAGGTTAGCCAGGGATTTACTTTCTTTTGGAAATAATATCATAACTATTCCACCGATTCCAACGATATTTGAAACCCATATATTGCTTTACATTCTCTTTCGAATAATATAATTGTCAATGTTCCCCAAGGTTAGCCCTACTATTTATGAATGGATTGAACCGATTTGGTTCTCTTTTAGAATTTTCACCAATATCTCTATCATGGTCCTTCTCCGCTTTTTCTAATAGCTCTTTTTACCTGTCGTCTATATGTAATGTGAATCGCCAGATTTGACTCAGTAACGTTGTTTCTTAAGTTATATCGTCTACAGAGATAGAGATAAAGAGAAACAGAGAGAAAGTTAGAGAGAGAGAAGAGAGAGAGAGAGAAAGAGATAGCGAAACACAGAGAGACAAAGAGAGACAAAGGGAGACAGAGAGAGAAAAAGATAAACACAGAGAAAAAAAGATATAGACATAAAATGAGAGACAAAGAGAGAGAGACACAGTGAAAGATAGAGATTGACAGACAGAAAGAGAGGCAGAGAGAGAAAGTAAAAGATAGAACGAGATGCAGAGAAAGAGAATGAAAGACAAAACGAGGGACAGAGGGAGAGACAGAAAAAGAGTGAGAGAGAGATAAAGAGGGCCAGAGAAAGAAACCGAGAGAGACATACAAAAAGAGAGTGAGAGAGAGTGAGTGTGAGACAGAGAGAGACGGAGATAACCAGATAGGGGCAAAGAGTCATAAGGAGTCACAAGGAATCGTCGTACCTCAAAGGACATTGCTGACCATGCCGAGGAGGTACTATTTTTAGAAAGCCCTAACATGCAACATGAGTAAAAGCATAACACAGGCGAAGGCTCTCCCCTCCCAAATATCCAAACCGCTTTTGGGGGTACAGAAAGCGGTAAACATACCTGACTGTGATGTGGAAAAGGACACAATCAGGAAATTTTAAAAGAATAGTTGAAACCTATTTAATTTAATTTTATAATCTACTTGACCCTACGTTCAATACATATTCATTGATGAAACCATCCAGTCTAGATTTGAACTATTCTACAGACGAACCAATCACCAACTCGACACGAGAATTAGTTCCTGCAAATACTAGTCTAAAATGCCGCAAATCCAGCTTGTAACGATGGTCACGAGTCGGATTTGTGTTCAACGTGAATATCCTTCTGTAGTCTACGTTTTCGACACCCCTTAAAATCTTGAAGGTTTCTATTAAATGGCCTCGCAATCGGCGGGTCTCTAGAGAGTAAAGCTCTAATTCTTGAAACCGATGCTGATAGCTTTTGTGCCTAAGGCCCTTACCTGAACCTTTTCCAGTCTATCTATGTCCTTAAGCAGTATAGGGGAATAGAATTGAACAGCGTATTCGGAAGCGAAATTGATTTTTTCTGTATCCCAATAGTTTTGTGCTTTTTTTCTACAGTATTCCACTGCCTGGAAAATTTTAGTTCGCTGCTGATTTACACAACTAACTCCTTTTCCAGGTTAGTAGCCTCCAGAACTTGGTAGTCTTCACAAGAATTGGCATTGCCCATGTGCATCACTTTGCACTTGTTAAGGTTGAATGGCATCTGTCAAGTCTCAGACAACTCTCTTAACCTCTGGAGGCTGTTTTGTAGGCTTTCCACTCCTTCACGTGAGCTCACGCCGCATCCAAATCATGTAACGTCCGCGAACTTGGATATCGTGCAAAGCAACCCATCGTCTATATCATTTATATAGATGATGAACAAGAGAGGACCAAGCAAAGAACCCTGGTGCACCCTACTACTCACGGGTGCTCATCTGGAGGCCCCCCCCTTTTTTTTATTCTGTGTCACCTTCCTGACAACCAGTTCTCATTCGAGTCGGCCAACTTCCCTGTGACGCCAACCGCGCGGACTTTGCACTTTAACTTGCGGTATCGCACCCTATCAGAGGCTTTTTGAAAGTCCAGGTATAATATGTCCTCAAACCTATTACGATCGCACTCAGAATGCCCTGAAATAATTCGAGTAGATTTGTGAGACACGATCGGTTCCTGCGAAACCCTTGTTTTTGAATCCAGGTTCAAGTTGTTTGTTTCTAGGTGTTTTACTATTTTTTAGGCTATAATGCTCTCTAACATTTTGCGCACAACGGAGGTCAAACTTATAGGACGTTTTTACGTAGGTTTTAGCGCTTTTCCTTCTTAAATATGAGGGTCACGTCCGCCCTTCTCCAGTCCTCTGGCACCTTCCTTGTTTCTAGCAACCTCACTGCTCACTTCCCGAAGGTCACTAGGGAGAAAGTCATCTATACTTGGAGACTTGTATGCGCTAAGGTTCTTTATTCTAGCCTCCACTTCCTCATCGTCTAATATTATCTTGCTTAGGTTCTCCCCTCCATTGAGATACACCCCGGGCCTCGAGATGGAACCGTCTTCTTCCCTTGTAAACACAGAGGTTAAATAGTTGCCCAACACGTTAGCGATAGCCAGATTCTACTCTTGCAACACGCCCACGTCATCTCTTAGAAACCCTATGCGCTGTCGAACTGGTTTATATCTATTTACGTGCACAAAGAATTTCTTTAGGTTCTCTTTGCAGAGAGACGCGACCCAAAGTTCCTCGTTGTGCTTAGCTTGACGTACTAGTGTTTTAACAGTTGTAATATTTTTTCTGTACCGCATGATATTTGTATAACTAGCACTACTTTTTCAATTAGCCTAGCTGTTTTTTTCTGTTGCGAATTGCTGAGGTGATGCCGCGATTGAACCATTTTAGTTGAGCAGATTTTTTCTTCACCTCTTTTTGGGGAACGAACATAGACTGCTGGTTCATGAAGCGATCTTTGTTTCTCAGCCAGTTTGCTGAGGCACTTTCACCACTCACAGGTTCCAGTCGACCTATCGCATGTCGTAGACCGTTGAAGTTAGCGCGGCGGTAATTGAATTTGTATGCAGCAACGCGAAAGGGACTGCCACACGAAGCGTTAGGGGAATAAGACTGTTTGGTGATCGCTACTGCTCAAGCATTCACCTACGCTCAGTCCAGGCACCATCTTATCATCGGTGGTGGACACCAAGTCCGACAAGTTTTCACCTCTCGTCTGCTCTTCGACCCATTGTGTCAAAATGTTATTGTCACCGAAATCGATAAGCCGTCTCCCTTCCCTGTAGCACGATCTATAACCTCAGTCAACTCCATGGCACACTGCCATGGTAATATTTTAGACCTTGTAATTTCCGACTGTCAAATTTCCAACTTGACCGCTACCTTCCTGTCTAATGCTATTTCTGACCATTACTTTATTAACTTTAACATCTCAACCCCCACTTCTTTGCCTTCTCGGCCTCCTCTTATCACAAAACCTTATCGACAGCTAGCCTCCATTGACATCCCATCCCTCCTTAATGATGTTGCCTCTAATTTACACCCTCCCAACGCTCTCGCCTTCCTTGACCAAATCCTCTCATCTTTGGAGCAATCCCTCCTAACTTGCCTTAATGCCCACTTTCTCATTATTACTCCTTTGTCCTCTTGCCGTTACCACGCCCCATGGTACTCGCTGGAACTCCTACGCTTGAGACAATCTTTACGTGCCCATGAAAGAACTCTTCGTAAAGCTCGCTCCCATGGGCAAGATACAACTGCTCTTTCGCTTACTTACTGTCTTGCGACATCTCTCTACTTGGCTAAACTGAAATCTGCTCGTGAAGCACATTCGCGTAAATTGCTAGCCGACAATAAGAATGCCTTCCGTGCTGTTTTCCGCCTGCTCTCTTCTCTTACCTCATCATACCAAGTCCCCACCCCCATCAATCCCATCATCCTCTCGAAATTCTTCGCTGATAAGGTCATCAACCTTCGTGCTTCCCTCTCGCGACTGCCTGGCCAGGCCTTTCACATTCTCCCGGATCTCTTCCACCGGCCGCTCAACGTATTTCCTGCCGTGACTGCTTCTGAGTTGTCTGCCTTACTCTCGCGCTCTAAAAAATCTGGCTTCCTTCGTGACTCGTTTCACTTTAAGCTATTAATCAAAATATTGCCTGTCATACTCCAAATGCTCCTCTACCTGTTCAATATCTCCCTTGCTACTGGTGTTGTCCCTTCTTCCTTCATATCTGCCCAAATCCGTCCGATCCAAAAAAAACGAAGCTTAACCCTTCCGACCCAGCTAGACATCGCCCGATCTCGCAACTTCCCTTCCTCTTTAATGTCCTTGAGAGAGTAGTTGTTTCGCGCATTAATTCCCACATCGTTGCCCTTAATATTGATAAGACTTACCAATCAGGTTTTAAAGCTGGGCACTCTACCGAAACCGTTCTTCTCAATGTTACTGATTGCTTATGTAGAGCTACTGACCAGGGTTGTGCCTCCATCCTCATTCTACTTGACCTCTCCTCTGCCTTTAACACTATTGACCATTCTGTCTTGCTTGATCGCCTTAACTCTTTCCTTGGCATCTCTGGCGCTGCTATCGACTGGTTTCGCTCTTACCTTTCGTCTCGAACCCAATCTGTAGTGATTAACGATGTCTCCTCTGACCCTACTCTCATTCGCTTTGGTGTCCCTCAAGGCTCTGTCCTCGGCCATCTCCTTTTTTGTATCTACTTATTCCCGCTTATCTCCCTCCTACGTAATCTTAGTCTATCCTTTCACCTCTATGCTGATGATACTCAAATCTTTATTTCCTCTTCCCCTTCGACCAGTGCTTACTCAATCTGTGACCTCCTATCTGCCTATTCTTCTATCTTGAACTGGCTATTGGCTAGCTTCCTCAAACTTAACCACCTTAAAACTGAAGTTCTTCTGATTGGTTCTCCCGCTCCAGTATAGAAAGTTAAATCCCTCTTTCCCTCCCTTCCTCTGGGTGGAAACTGTGTTGCTTTCTCTGACTATGTCAGAAATCTGGGCGTTGTGTTTGATGAGCATCTCTCCTTCAAGCCCCACATCCACAATATTAGTAAATCTTCCATTTGTTTCCTCCGTAACTTCTCCCGCATTCGCTCTCAATTCGATAGCCAAAGTCTTGAGACTGCTGTCCACGCCTTCATTACCTACTGCCTTGATTACTATAACTCTCTTCTTGTAAATCTACCATCTTCTTCTGTACGACCACTTCATCTAGTCCAGAACTCAGTTGCTTGACTACTCCTCTGTCGCTCTCGCTTCTCCTCTTCTAAGCCTCTGCTTCAGGAACTGCACTGGTTACCTGTCAAATATCGTTCTCATTTCAAGATTCTTCTCTTCCTTTCAAGGTCCTTTACCAAAAGGCCCCGACCTACCTTTCCTCTGCCCTTTCCCAACGTCTCGCCCCTCGGGCCCTTCAGTCATCTCATGCTCCTCTCCTGAATACTCCTCACTCGTCTCTCTGCTCAATAGGCGACAGCTCGTTCTCAGTCTGTGCCCCGAAGCTCTTTGGATTCTCTTCCAGCCGTAATTAGATCTGCTGCCTCACTTACCACTTTCAAGCGACTCCTGAAAATGCATCTGCTCAGGATTGCCTACTCACTCACCTGATCTTAGCCTTCAACCGAACGTGCGCTCTGTGAAGGCCTCCGGCCTTGAAGAGCGCATTATAAGAATTTTTTATTATTATTATTATTATATAAATAAATAATAAAACCACCAACGTGACTAAGCAAAATATATGAACTAACCTTATAAAATAACAATAGCCGCTCATAGTCATTTAAAAATAATTTCGAACATTACCTTACAAATCCCTGCTCTCGTTTTAACCGAGAGCCGAGGGGGCGGGGGCGCTTACATACTCAAAGAAAAAACAAAAAAACAATCTTAAATGGCCGACGATCTGTTGTTTTCCTTTAGCCAAATTTATATAAGAATTACTCTAGATGCACATGATTAAAGCTATTTTAATTGTGTTTTCGATGCAGGCTTCGATATTTTTAGCTAGATTAGGAAGATATTTTTTTAGGTTTTCCCCAAATCAGTTAAGTTCATTTTCGTTTCGCCAAATGCGGTCTATTTCTTTGAATTTTAAGGCCATGACATCACATGAGAGCCTATTTATATAGGAATTTCTCTAATTTCACACAAATGAAGGCATTTTAATTGGGTTTTCAATGCGGGATTAGATATTTTCTTTTAAGGTAATTTATATTTGTTTCTTCTATGTTTTGCCAATTAAAGTCTATCTCTCCCATGTTTCAAGGTTTTGATACCACATTTTAGCCTATTCATATAGGAATGGCTCTAATTTCAGACGATTGAAGCTATTTTTATTGCCTTTTCGAGGCGTGATTCGATAGTTTTATTACATAAAAAAACGAGGCTGCAAAAGGGCAAGCTATAAAATTCTTCTATTTACCGATTCCTCCAGAAACTCATGTTTTTGGTTCGCCGTGCAAGTCGGGTCGCGAGCGATTCTACATCTAACAATGGCGTTCGTTCTGTCAGCGTTATTTGTTTTTGTAATAACATTGTAACTATTCGCTCGATTCTAACGAAATTTGCAACCATTGTATTGTTTTACATTCTATTTCGAATGAAAAAGTCAAATTCCTCTCAAGGTTAAGCTCGGTAGTTATTTTGTTTTGGTAATAACATCATAACTATTCCGCCGATTCTAACGAAATTTGAAACCCTTATATTGTTTTGCTTTCTCGTCCGAAAGATAGAATGGCAAATGTCTTTCCCAGTATATTCCGGGAATTATTAAAAGTTTTGAAGGTCGTAAGGTCATAAATCAGAATAAGTGAGAGCACGCGACCCTTTGGTCAGCAGACCTTGTTCATACTAAGTCCAGTCTTATTTTAAAATCATGACGTAAAAATACCTACAATACATTGTTAATATATTTAAACAGATATTAATAATAGTACTGAAAATATTAGTAATAATAATAAGAAGAATATCTTACTTATCCAAATTTCGAACATGTTTTTTTTTGTTTTATTAACATGGAATGATTTGTCAATTATTATCTAATAATTTTCCTTACTAGGTTCGGTCTAATCGTAAAGGTCACTCAACTATTGGACACCCCTACTTCGTCTTGCAGATGCTAGCATTTCTATAGGGTATTGAGAAATACACAAGTCAAAGAATTCTTTTTTATTAAGCAAGATTTGGATAAACATATACACAATAGTTTTTTAATATATCAAAACAAATGATAATAATAATAAAACATCCTACTAATCTAAACTTAGAACATGCTTTATTTTTTCTTTTTATCAACATAAACTGTCTTGTCACTTGTTATCTAATGTTTCTTCTTATTTTGTCTAGTCTAGTTTAAAAACGTCAACTGAACTACTGGATACCATATCTTCAGGTAACTGGTTCGACCTTTTTACATTTTTATATGAAAAAAAGTTTCGACATAAATTTTTTCGAAAATGTTTCGGAGCGATTTTCCTATCATTATTTCTTGTGTAATTTGTGTTTAGTTCGAACCAAGTAGAATAGTCTAAAATTATAAATACTCTATTTCTTTCAAGAAACCGTCTTGTTTCTATCCTGAATAAGTTTAGCCTATCTAATCTTGTCTCATAATCATGATTTCGTAATTTTGGTATCAATTTTGTGTCCCTAGCTTGTACCTTTTCCAATCTGTCAATATCCTTTCATAAGTATGGTGACCAGACTTGGGCAGGGTATTCTTATTGTGATCCTACTAGTGTATTATACATACATATATAAAATTGTAGTTTTATTTTTATAACTAAATTAACGCTTGATGCAGCCGAGAAGCTTTAAGATCATTTGATATATATACTCAAAGATCTTTATCATTGTGTGCTTCTGTAATTAATTATTCGATCAAAAAGTTTATATTTCACTCTTGGGTTTTTATATTCCACATCAAGATTTAAGAGAGACAGAGGGAGAAACAGAGGAAGATACTAAGAGAGATACCTAGAGGGAGAGAGTACGGAGGGTGAGACAAAAAGAAACATAAAGTGAGATAGATAGAGAGAGAAAAGGGAGAGAGCGAAAGAAGAGACAGCGAACGAAAGAGACAGAGAGAGAGACAGACAGACAGACAAACACAAAGAGACATAGACATACAGAGATAGACAGAGAAGGAAAGATAGACAGAGAGAGAGAGAGAGAGAGAGAGAGAGATAGAGAGAGAGAGAGAGAGAGAGAGAGAGAGATAACGCCTAAAATAAGCTTTTATAAGAAAATCTTATTTTATGCGTTTTCTCCTCATGTATGTGAGAAAAGCTCCTTCCGAGGGCTTTAATAAAGAGAAATTTAGCCCCCAAATTGCCTTTTTGACCGCACAAATATATATATATATATATATATATATATATATATATATATATATATATATGTTAATAAAACCAGGGGGGATGAGCGTAGTATTTATTATCTCGAGACCAGTTTCGGCATGGTGTTTGTCATGCTAGCCTCAGTCGAACACTAAGAATACATGCAGCCCCCCCAAGCATACAATATAAGAAAAGAAGGAGACTGCAAAAGACCATTCATCGCCTACACTTGGCAGCTCCTGTAGTTGTATAGTTTACAGAGATCCAATTGGAGTTCCTAATCAGGGGGTGTGAATTTAAGTTCATTAAGGATATCTTTTAAGATTAGATCTTAGACGGAGAAACACAGCCTCTAGTCTTTTCACACACACTAATAACTTTAACCACATGATAGACTTCCCACATGACAAACTAATCTACCCGTGTAGAAAGGTCATTGAATCCACACTTATAGAAAAGATGAAATCCCCAACTTTAACCTTTCGGATGGGCATTACAAATGCAGCCCTACGTCAAAGAGCTAATCTTAGAAGATATCCTCAATGAACTTAAATTCACATCCACTGATTATAAAGTCCAATTCAAGCTCTGTAAACTATATATATATATATTGTATGCTTGGTGAGACTGCATGTATTCTTAGTGTTCGACTGAGGCTGGGCTGGCATGAAAAACTCTATGCTGAAACTCGTCTCGAGATAATAAATACTACGCTCCTCCACAGTGGTTTTATTAACATTTGGAATCTGTCATTGGATTTAACAATTGTTCTGATATATATATATATATATATATATATATATATATATATATATATATATATATATATATATATATATATTTATTCTAAATTATCCCAGATCGAGCGGTAAGTATATAACACAAAATGATACCACCGCCCGATTTCTTTCTTATAGATCCCTGCGGCACGCCCTAGTTGACACCAGAGAAGATCAAGTGTTTCAGTTAGCCATTTCTAATGCATCCCCCTCCTTCAATAGGTCGTTCGAAATAGAAACCTTAAACTTAAGATCTCTTGCTTTTTTGAGGAAACGGGGAATTAAACATAATGCCTTGGGTATCTATGCTTAATACTTTTTAGGCCTCTGGGGAACGCCCTAGTTGCCACCAGGGAAGATCTTGTTTTAGTTAACCATTTCTATTGCCCCCCCCCCAAAGGATCATTCGAAATAGGAACTTTATACTGAAAATATCTCTTTTTTCTGAGGAGAAACGGGGAATTAAACATAATTTCTTGGGTATCTATGCGGGCGGTATCATTTTGTGGTATACACTTACCGCATATATATACATATATATATATATATATATATATATATATATATATATATATATATATATATATATATATATATATATATGTATATATATATGTATATGTATATATATATATATATATATATATATATATATATATATATATATATATATATATATATATATATATATATATATATATATATATATATATATATATATATGAAAATAAAAGAATGAAAGTATACAACCAATTAATACTCCCAATGAGGCAGAAACTTGGAACTTGACCCCCCAAATTATATTGAACTTTAGACCAGCAAAGAGATCGAACAAGCCAATTATGATGATAATTTGGCTTGAGAGAAAATCAGGCATTTGGATAAATGGAAAAAAAACAAACTTCAGGATAAATGGAAGTTATAAGAAACGTGAAATGGAGCTGGACAGGCCAGGTGTCCAAGATGATAAATAGATAGACGAGACAAAATACCGATTGGAGTCCACTTGATAAAAGACAACCTTAAATGAAGACCAAAGACAAGGAGGTGAGATGATCTTCCCAAATATTCTAAAAATTAGAAACAAATTACACAAGAACGACAAAAATTTTGAAATATAAGAAAGGGCTTCTCTCACCAGTGGGAAGGAAATGCTTGAAATGGTGATGGTGATATATATATATATATATATATATATATATATATATATATATATATATATATATATATATATATACTGTTGAAAGCTCATCTCTTAGCACAAAATATTCTTTCGTCAAGAGATTCAGACTTTCTTCAAGGCAGTCTCCGGTTGCCAATTGTTTTTTTTGTTTTTTTAACTAATAGAGCTGGGTCCATACCGCATGCAATTTGGCACCAAAGGATGTCATTGGGTGAAACGCTGAAACGCTGCAAATGGCGTTGAATGTTTATGCACAGACTCTTGGCGTTTAGTTAAGTAATTGGATCTTCTCTATTTTCGGGTTTCGAGAGTTTATTTTAAATGTCAGCAGAAGACTTATTAATCATTGAGGCCAGGATAAATCGCATAAAACTCTTTGAGATAGACATATAATCTTACTGATGAAATTGGCAGCTCAGGGAAAAATAAGGTAAGGGAAGATTTTTATATAGTCATTTTATCAAATTATAACGAATTCATTCCCTAAACTACTGAAAAGGAATCAAGGCAATAACTACTAAGCGCAAGTTCCCTTGTAACGAATTGTCATACAGGTAGTATGAAAATTCTTTTTATTAAGTTAATAATTCTACTCAACTAAATGTCTTATGCCGATTATCACCTTTTCCTTACGTCTTCGATTTCCTGGTGATTTTTGTCTCCCGCATCTCCTTTTCCTCAACCTTACATTTATATTATTCGCGTCTCTTTCTCATTTTATCACCATAATTTAATACTCGTTATCGAGAGTAGACTCGGAGCTAAATGATCTTAATACTTGCCATTTTATTCAGTTCTTTTATAATCTTCAACCTGGTGGACGCCAATTAAATTCTTGGAAGTCGTAGCTCTCAAGACAAAAGGTTTCTTCGATAATTGTTGAGCGTTTAAATGCATAATTTGACCCAATATTAATTTTTCTGAAAGGAGGTCAGCGCTGACGGCTTACATACGAATTGTCTGAAATAATTCGAATTTTAATAGAAGTTCCCCTTGTTTTATTTTTTATGCAATTCCGCGATAATAAAAGATTATAAGATTAAAATAGGAAATTCTGACCGCCAAATTTGTGCCCTCGGTATCCTTTTTCCTCTTGAATTGGGCGAAATGCTGAACTAAGGTCCTGAACGAACTATATAAAAAATAATTAGAAATGTGGTAATAGTTTCAGGAAAAGAGGTGGATTTAAGTTTGTACTTTGAGTGTCTTTACTCTCAAGTGCAAAATTGTTACTTACTCTCCCATATGTTAAGTTGATGAAGCTTATTTTGGAGTAGTTCTATGTCTATGTAGTTGTTTTAAATTCCCCTCCTTTCTATTTAGCAATTTCAATTATTATTTGTCCTACTTTTCCTTTCATTTCGAGGGAAAATTCATTTCAGTTAATCACGTTTCTGTAGCTTTACTAATAATCAATTGAGACAAAAAAATGTAGTAGCAACGCCCCTCCGGGCTGCTAAGCAATAAAGATAGGAGATGGGCGAGGGAAACTTAAAGTTACATGCCATTGCACCGCGACTGTTTCGGAAGACCTACCCTACAATGCTGCGACGGTATCAGGTCGCCTTCTGGATTCTTCCAAATGAGCACAGTAGCGGAACGCACCGCTCTTTGATGCAACGATCTCCTATGCAATTTATTCCGACGACTGCTTTGTCACCCATTGAATTCTCAGTTTGGGTATTCTTCGCCACGTTACCTGTCCTGGTATCGGGACGTGCAGGGTCGCTACCTTTTGTCCCTTGTACTCGGGACTTGTTCGTGTGCAAAGGTTTGTGGACTATCTGACTTTTTGGAGGAGGTTGGCCTCCCCCATTTTATTTTACACTCTTTGTTGTAGTTTGAATGTTCATGGGCGAGGAGGAACCCTACCTCCTGCCCGGCACCGGAGCATGCGTCCTTCTTCTTGCATTTTTACTTCTCGATTTTTTTGTTTTTTTAATCTTTGTTTTGATCATTTGAATATTTGTTTATTTTTAATTTAACCTAGCAATAGTCTGTAAGGTTATTACAGCGCCCTCTGCCCTAGTAGGCTCTCGCCAGATCTGCTCTTTAAGAAAAATGTTGCAGCAAAGTTTCAGAAAGTTGGCTGAGTCCTTTGGATGTTTGCCCTTATGGCGAGTCTACTCTAGTTAGCGGTCACCAGAAGCGAGCCTAAAATTAGATAAAAAGGAGACGCTTGGAATGAACAACTAACTGTTCGTAATGAGTGGGATGAGAAAAGACCTAGGTACATGGATATATAATACTATTTAAAGAACCTCTTTTACCTCCCCTCAAATTGAGTCGGGATATGAACGTTCCAAATTAACTATTCCAATGGTCTCGACATAGTTATAATGACAAAGTTAAGTAAGATTATAATGACTGATTTTGATTCTTAAGTATTTGAAGTTGAATTGACCAAACTATTCCTATGGAATTTTACATGAGTAAGTGTAGGTTACTTAGTATAGGTATGTGTAATTCACTGAATAATTATAAACTGATTGGCAGAATTTTAGGAAGGTTTGAATGCGTAAAAATACTTAGGTCTCTTTGTAAGTTACGACCTCACGCCTAGAAAGCAGTGCTTAAGTACTAAGAATACATCTAATAGGCTATTAGGGTTTATTAGCAGGAGCCTGAGAAATAAGAGTGATGATGTCATTATGAAACTGTACCATGCATTAGTTAAGCCGCATCATGAGAAGTGGCTCAATTTAGGACACCATATTATAAAATAGTTATTGATTTGTGTGCTTCTGTTCTAAGAAGGATGACTAAGATGATTCATGGGTTGAGAAGATTACTTTAGTGTGAAAGGCTTAAGAGACTAAATGTACATAAGTTAGAAAGGAAAAAGAGTTCGATGGGAGTTGATTGAAGTCTTCAAGTGCGGAAAAGGTTATAATAGGGGAAACATAGGTAAGGTTCTTATTTTTTTGTGAGCTGGACAGGACACGTAGCAAACGGTTTGAGCTGGCCTAGTTTAGATTTGAGAAAGAGGTTTGTAGAAATTGGTTTACAAATCAAGTTGTAGATGAATAAAATAGGCTCACTAGTCATGTGATAGAAGGATCCTGCCTGGGTAGATTTAAAAATAGACAGAATTAATTCATGGATGCAGATGGAAGGTGGGACTGAACTGGATTGTGTGAAAAAAATATCAGATCTGAGCTAAAGAACCAAATCATTAGGATGAAAAATATACAAAAATGTCATCATAACTAGAGGACTAAATCTTTCCGAATCTTTGAGGTGATGTGCATTGACTATTCAGAGAAAGAAACAAACAGTGAGTTTATATAGGCATGAGGCAAAAAATAATAGTGTAAACACTATTTGTTTAAAAATTTTAATACTAAATCAAAGGTTATATTAACTTGGAATTTTTTTGTTGCTATTTTATAGTTTCCTCAATTTCGGAAGTGCATAAACGGTTTAAAAAGTTGATCGTTTGGTCATCAAAATGATCTAGAAGCCATGCGAAGATAACTTGACAATATAATTGAACTTGTATTTGGAGAGAAGTAAGCTGAAAGAGATAGGAAATTAAATAAATTAGTAAAAATGTAAGGATTTTGATATTGTTAAGATGGAGAATAATTACGATTGCAGCCAATGATCAGCACAATAAATCCATGTAAAAGCTGTGTGTGTCAATACTTCAAAATGATAAGCGAAGATCTTCATTTATAGCCTGTCGAAAACGTTCTTAAATTTGTATATTTTAAAATCTTGTTAATTTTAAAACTATAAATGTGTTTAACAAATATTTCCAACACTGTACGGCATGAACAATCCTACGCACCCAGTTTTGTCATACTTAAATTCTTTCTAAAATATTAATTATAAAATGATTGCTGTTAGTATAGCGATGCATCTCTACTTTTCCACTGCATCAGGTTTTTATATACGATTTCTCTAATTTGGACCAAACAACTAATTGTTAGATTAAACTATTGGATGCTAGATATATTGAAATGCTAAATGCAGTGGAAAGTTGTATGCATATTTAGATAGTAAGAGAACACTAAGTATGCGATTATGGCGGGATATTTAAAGAGCGTATAAATGTGTAATTGTGAGGATACGAAGTAGATAATGGATGCCATTCCGTAAAAGTCCTACACTAAGATTTAGAACAAGGACTAACAAAACAATTATAACTAACGCTGAATAGTTCTTTGTTTAAACACCAATGAGTTTGTGTCATATTTTGGATTCCAAGGAAGAACCGGTAATTTATTAACGCCAATTTGCTTGCCCTTGTCCTCGGAGAATTTTTTTTATTCTCAGATGAAATGCACTTTGAACTCCTGTCATTTTATTGCGAGTTAAAACAGAGCATAAAAGCGGAAGGAGGGGGAACATCAGAATCCACCTGTCATAGGGAGAGAGAGAGAGAAAGATAGAGTCACTCGGACAAAGAAGACTAAGGGGGTGTCTTACGGACGAATGGACCTCCAACCGGCGTCTTTCGATAAACTTCCAGGGCGATAACGAAGCTAGACGAGTCAATCTGGACTCCGGAACCTAAATCAGCGAGGAGGCGCTAAGCCCTACCCCACCGCGCCTTGAATCGGAGTGGGACCCACTTCTGACCGCCAACAAAATCGCTTGCGGCGAAGTCGTATATATTCCCCAGTGCGGAAACGAGCAAATTACTATTCAATCAGGAGGCAGGCACTGCGCACGCAGTATACAAGCATTAATCAAGAGGCTTAATTATAACCAGCCAAAGGACACAATGCGCCAATTCACAAACAACACTCTGGTACCCTAAGGACTCGCAGGCAAGAAACCAGTTGTTCAGAATTACGGCAGTCAAGGACGTAAGGAAAAATTCTGGAATAACTCGCTTCGCTCGGTGACCTGCAAGGATACTCACTCGAACAACCACTCGAGGCCCTCTCCCCATCTTAGAAAATCGTAAGCCTATTACATTTTCTCTATCATCTTCGAAGAGGATTGACGTTTTCCGACTCCGAAGCTTCACCTCATCATCTCCTCCTGTTTTCTTTCGGGTAAATATTGTGCTACTCATAGCTCGTACCGAATCATTCATTGTAAATTAATTGTGTTATTTGTTTGTATAATAGTAAAGATTATTTTTGTTTCTCTTGTTTAAATCCTAGAGCCACATAAAAAGCCATTGATTTATTTTCTAAGTCAGCCAATTGTAGAAAAAGCAGTCGACCCCCCGCGTCTAGGGTGGGCAAGCAAAGCTCAGTGAAGCCTATCTGACCTACGAAACCTACATTTGGCCTTTCCTCAGTGCTATCAATCTTTTACTTATGGTAAAAGCTTAGTGTTAGCTATTTTGTCTTTCAACAGTCCATATATATATATATATATATATATTATATGGAGAGGGAGAATAAGAGAAACCATGAGTGGTATGAGGTTCTTTACTACTGACGTTTCGCTCCTCAGGAGCTTCCTCAGTATTACAAGAAACAATGGCAAAAAATTATTTTATTTATTTATTCATCGAGCCGTCTCAGTTTTTACTTTAACAATTTACTTCTACTATTTAAAATTTTGGAGCTAAAAGGAAAAATAATTATATTTGCATACAAAATTAATTTTGGAGTTAAAAGGAAAAATGATTATAATATTTACATACAAAAATAATTTTTGGACACAGAAGTAAAAAAATATATACAAATAGAATATAACAATACATTCGGTTTAGTCTCAATAATAAAGGAGCAGAATAGTTATATTACAATGTAGTTATAGCCTGTATTATCACTAATTTAAAAGGTAAATTGTCCAGAGTAAGAATTATTTTTTTAAAAATAAGGTAAATTCGGTTAGAATTTGTTTTACAATTATGATGCTACACTTCGTGATATTAGAGAAATCACTTTCTAGTCCGGATGCGAATTGGATGTAGGGTCACTTGTAGATAGCCGGTGTGGCTACTGTTTTGCCGGGAGACATGTATGACTTATATGTCTCCCGATCTTGTCACCTGAACAAGTCGTTTATAGTGCCTGGTGGGAAAGTAGCCTCCAGGCTGTCCCAGATGGTGTCCCAATGCAGGAAGACATTGCTAGGAAATTTATACGAAGCCCAACGCAGGAAGGCATTGCGAGGAAATTTTTACGAAGTCATCTGAAATTTTCAGGAACTAAAATGAATAAAATAACTATTAGTAGAGAGATGTAGCGTTAAGATCTGCTTTCTTCTTTCATAACAGAACTCCACTTCTTAATAAAAGGAAGTAGCGAACTGTTTGAAGTTTTCAAGAGGGCATTTTGAGAAGGAAAATGAATTTTGGAACAATGCTATATTTCGGTAAAAATGATGCTAGTCACGTTTGAAAGGCAGAAGATGCTTTACTTTACATGACACAGAAGCACTTCACATCAGGGATGGGAAAATGGATGTTGCCACGTATTGAAGGTTATTGGAGGGAAGAGCTGCTCTAATGTGCGATAGCAATGGATATTCTAGCAGGATAATGATCCTAAGCACAAGGCTAAATCAACTCAAGAAAGGTTTAAGAAGAGAAAAATAAACTTTCTTCCATGGCTGTCAATCGTAAGACATCAATCCGATTGAGCACTTGTGGGAGAATTGCGTAGAAGAGTCGAACAATATATAAAAAATGATTGACAAAAGCTAATATCAACCAACCTATGCAAATCTTCTTCGCGCTGTTATTGCAAAGAAAGGTTATGCCATGAGATATTAAATAACAAATTATTATTTTGTTGAATATTTTTGTCACCTGCTAAATTTTGTTCATTAATAATTCACTGGTCAACGCACCTTTTGCTGACTTAGGTTTTGTGGTTGTTTTTAATTAAACTTGACGTGCTGATTTCAAATATGGCATCTATTTATTTGTAACATATTATGGTTTCATTCTACAGCATATTTCTATTTTACGACGTACTGCATGTATTTACTCGGTAAGCAGAGTTTCCTAAGTGTTATGGCTTCAAACCATAACTTAAATGTCAACAGAATTTTAAAGGATAAATGCATTGTAAGAGACATCACCTATTATTAAATCCATACAGGTTATTTTTCTAATAAAAGAGATAAAACACAAGCAATCTTACACATACCTATGCATTCATGGAAGAAAATTTCTCTTGCGAGAGTGTCTGGAGTGTTTGATGTATATACAGTTTCGCTGAATACACCGAGAGTAGTCTGCCATGATGTTTGTGTTCCATCGACCTTGATCTCTCTCCTTCATAATCTTGATATCTTGATGAAAACGCTTTCCGTGTTCATCACTCACGTAGCCAAGACTAGCAGGAAATTCATCAAGATCGCTCTTGAGGAAATGAACCTTTATGCTCAGGTTGAAGCCTTAAAAATGAAAGCTTTTAAGTAGTTAGCAGCCTTTTTGTTTCCAAGGAATCCTTTTACAACAGCCACAACTGAATCCCATGCTATTTGTTCTATGTGAGTCATCGAACTCGAGAAGGTTTAGTTTTCCATTAACTTTCTGATTTGTGACCCATCAAAAACTCCAGCCTTTATTTTATCATAGCTTAAGCCAGGAAATATTGTACATATAAATTTGAAACAGTCACCTTCCACATAAAAAGCTTTCACGAATTGTTTCATCCTCCCTAGTTTAATATGAAGGGGTGGGAGGTGATTTTCTAACGCTCAACAAGTGGTTGGTGTATAATATTCTTCTCCCAACAGTTAACCTTTCTCTAACTAGCCAGAGATTCTGTTCCCAATATTTTTCCTTGCCTCGGCTGTCCCATAAACACAGGAAACACAGATATTTTGTATAGCCTCCTTGTTGGTCAAGTAAAATATTTACCATTTTCAGATCCACACACATGATCCATTTGTGTTCATCATATTTGAGTAAATCTAATCCAGATCTTATGTTTTCATGCTTCTCTTTTAAATGCACAGAGTGACCAATAAGAATCGCACCGAACAAGTTTACATTATCAAGTAAGACACATTTTAGACTCTTCTTTGAACTATGTAAAAACGTTTTCATTCCCTTCGATCATACTCGGAAACTCCCATCGCGCATAATAGTCCCGCCACGTCACAACAGTAAATAAAATCTTCGTCACCTTTAGAAAATGCCAAGACATCTCTCTCCCTGTTCCGATAAAAAGATACATTTGTTTTTTCCTGCAACAAATTCTTCTCTTTAAGTCAGGAAGCTAACACTTCTGCTAACTCTTCAGACAGGCCTAAGTCTTTAACAAAATCATTCAGTTCTAATTGTTTGAAGTTTCCACATTCTTGGATCGATGTATGTACAAAGGATGGATCACTGTGAAGTTCATTGCTTACATCAAATTCACGTATATCACTTACATCGTTCAGTGAAGGAAGTTCCTTTAATACAGGTACTGGAATTTCATCTGAATGAAGCAATGGACGAATTGCTGAATCAAGATTTGGGTAACCTATTTTATGTCGCGTTTTCTTGCTATAACCAGAAGTCTTTGTGAGACAAAAGTAGCAATCGTTTACATATTTTTTTGGCTCCCGCAACACCATAGAAATGCCAAATCCTAGTTGCTTCCTTGTGCCCTTTGACCATTGGGGTAGATTTTCGACACATGGTTTACAACCATTGTGCGGGGCTCACGGTTTATCCTGATCACCTAAGTTAATCTTAAACTAAGCCAAGTACGAGTATGCTCTTCTCACAAAGATACTAATGTTCATTCTTTGAGTTGGTTCAAGAAAACAACCACATATATAGCAAAACGAGTCGGAGGAATTCAAATATTTTCTTCGTAATGAGGCCATACTCTTAAATATTATTTCATAAAACAAATCTGAAAAAATACAAATTTATATTATACCCAATTAATTGGTATATACATATAGAAATGCACAAAGAGAAGTCTAAATACATAGATAAAATAAAATAAGAAGAATACCAAATGTCTCACCTTCCGTTCACTTGGTCGTAATATAGCCTGCTACTCTGAGTGGGACCAATATGGACCAGTTTATAAATAGAAAAATTGACGTGATAGAAGAAAACTATTGCCATTTTTAAACTCAGCGACCCCGACTTTCCAAAAAACAGGTCTTAAACTTAAGTCAGCAGAAAAAAAATTATACAGATAAAATCTTTGTGTATGTATATTTTTTCTATTAAATATATATTTACTGAATTTCTTGTTAGATTGATAACCATACGAAAACGTGAAATATTTCAAAAATATTGAAAATCTAAGTGTGTAAATAATTGTCTCATCTCGTATGTAATTTTAAATCAGATTTGGATGAATTCTTGTTTTAATAAATTTCAACTCTAATACATATCTGCTTATGGCATAACTTACACAGAATTCATGACTGTACTTTAGGAAGGAATTACAAACAAACCCATTTTTCATAAATATTAAAAGAGGAATTAAGAGTTAACATTAAACTTGTAACATAAACGAAACCAATGCAAATACTTGCTGTGCATATATTTTGTTGTCATACTCATTAAATTTTGCCAACTTTCTGCTCTGTTGGTGCTTAAGATACGCACCAGGAACGTTCAGACCAAATGGATAACATTCATTCTCTACTGATATTTTGAATAGTATATGGTGTCAGAAAAGTTACTGTGCAATGTAAAAAGGCCTAAGTAGGGTTTTAATAGGGGTAAAGTTTTATTTACCATAATGCGGTTTCTCGTACAGTAAATGGTGAAAATGTCCCCAAAGGCCTAAAGACAGGTCAGCACAATTCGTTGCATATTATGGAAAACTTTCTGGAAGGCAACAAAAGTGATCTATCTGTTCGGTGTGTTGAGTAATTAATGTTTTTAACTCTTCACATTGTGCTGATTGTTCTCGTACACTCGTCACCTCAGTGTCCCCCAGAGCTAAATATCCACAGCTGTGAGGTTCGGGGAGCTAGCAGGCTAGATTTAACGGGATATTATGCCATGAGCAAATAAGTCTTTCAAAAACTGTAGTGTGCAGTTGCCCCGTCTTGTTGAAACCAGTATTTTTCAAGCTCACGTTCAATGAACTGGTCTATGAATGGTTCCAGAATGTGAGTACAGAAACGTTCTGCGTTTATGGAGCACTCGAATAAAAATGATCCAATGATAGGCGTACGATTTAAAGCACACTATAGCCGACCTTCTAAACGTGTAGAGGAAATTCTTTTGAGTTCATGAAGGATTTCAGTCCTCCAGAGACGAGTGTTCTGGCTGTTCATCTATCCAGAAAAATGAAACCATGCCTCATCGATGAAGAAGGTTACATCAAGGATGTCCTCGCGGGACTGGTCATCACGCTGTTTCAATTCGTACACTACGGATACCTTATATGGAAAGAACTTCACGTCCTTCGGCAGAATACCGTGCGCTGTACTCTTTGCTAAAGGGGGTTTAAGGATAACCGTGTTACAAGCTCATTTGGACTCTTTCAGCCTATTTCTTGGATCTCAACAACTTCGTCTTCTGTGGTTGAAGGCAATATAGTAAATAAAACTTCACTTTTATTCGAACTTCACTTAAGCCTTTTTCCACTGCACATTAAGTATTTTTCCACCCTGAATACAAATTTAATAAAAATAATTTTGTGCATAGACTTGCAGCAGAGATAAGCTCAAAAGTGAAACCTATTCAAAACAATAATTCAACAAAGCATCAAAGGACAGAATATAATTTAAAGCGGAACGATCAGATGAAATGGTAATATCTACAATTGAAAAATGATTAATTTTAGTAGGCGGGAATTATTTTTAACATTATTGAACATTGATATCAATATATTTGTTTGATCATGTCAATAGAAGTAAATCAATACTTGCAAGGGGCGTTGTTGTTTACAATGGAATTTGAATACGGAGTGGAATTTTAGGTACGGGTAGTCTTCAATAATGTTTTTAAAACCTTAAACGGTAAAATTAGTTTATGTCAGCCTATGTTAACCTAAGATAAAAAAAAACATTGAGGCTTAGAGACTAGAAATATTTTTGGTGTTTGAACTAGTAGATACAAGTAATTCACTAGCCGTTGGATATATAAAAGTAGTTAAACGCAGAAACCAAGAAACACTTTAACCAATAATTGAAGAAGTGGAGAGTGATGTATCAATTAACATAGTAGTGAATGGAAAGACCTCAGAAATCTGGGCAAAATAATACAAATGAGCAGCCCAGAACCATCAACCAATCTTTGCATTTCGTTTACCCACAAAGAGGCTTTCATACACAACATATTGATCGTATAGGGGAAGGCATAAGGCCAAAATTAATAACAAGCGAGGATTCAAAGGCGATTTTCTTCCAGATTATTTAAAATAATTCATGTGGAAGGGAACAAATAAAATGAACAGGTTAATTAATTTCTGTAACGCAGCTGACATTCAATTTCCTTTTTAATGAATTAGCATACGTTTTATTTTCTTTAAAGTAAAGATCACGTGTGTTCGATTTTCCCTTTACATGCTATTTATTTGGGAGTTGTTATACTTGAGATGGCAAAAGTGGGTTCTATTTTATTTACAGGATCGTATTAGTATTTTACATTTTTTTATTATCAGGAGGGTTTGGATTCCTTACGTATATATAACTATCAATAAATGGATATGGAAATGAAAAGTGAGATCCAACTACTTTCGAACTTTTGTGTTCGTTTATACGGAATAGGTCACAAGCCTTGGATCAATTTTATAATTTCCCTTCCAGATATACTTAGGGTGGAGATTATTACAAGTGAGTTGTGTTGGGGTGGACATTTCACAGTTGATCATGGCTCGTAATCTTAATTACCTAGTTAAAACAACTAGTTAATAACATATATTGTTGATGGCTAGTGGTTAAAACAGGTTATTCCTTAGGGGCATATAATAGGTCACAAGGTGAAAAGGATATCGACATTCCTGAATCCTGAAACTACTCCTGATTAGTGTAAAGACCTAATAAAATTGTAAGAAATATACTCACAATCATGGGTCGTGATACTTTCCAAGTTGTGATTCTTTTTTTGTTGTATGATGATTCTTCACCTGTGAACAACTGATTAAAACAACATGGACTTTCAAAACCTAGGTTGATTGCGCGATATGCCATAAAAAAAATGAACTGGGAGAAATATAATGAAAAACAAGGGATGGTTAAACATACATGGAAAAGCCAAATGAAAGACTGCTAAAAATACAAGTCAACATTGTCAATACATACCGGATCTTTTTTTGCATAGTCAAATTTGTCCACGCTATTTATTTATGGACAGAAAATAGTGGAGAAAAAGATGCATCCACCAGTTATAAAGTATTACGGAGAAGACCATAGTGGACTGCTACAACCTTTTTTCGTAAAGTATGTAATCATTACTTCAGAACGAAGAGTATTATTTCTTTCCGATGCCAGAATTTGTTGTGGAAGTTTGTCGAGTCTTGCTTAACTCACACCTCAAAGGGTAATCGTGGACGGGCGGCTCTTTCGGCATTGTGGGTTTCAAGTTTAGTTAATACCAGTGTAACTCCTTCGGTTAACTACATGGAAATCGTGGATTGAAGAGATGCGGCTACGCTTTTATCCATTGTAAAGTCAGTTGTGTGACCTGTGTATATCATTCACACCAACGAATGGAGATCGTACCGAAATTTGAAAGGTTTTGAGTTCTTTCACAGAATCTTCAGCCATTCAGAGAACTTTGTCAACCAGGTGAATCGAGTTCATAGTCAACATATTGAGTGGTAATAGATTAAGCCTAAGGCTCAAATTAAGAAAATGCGAGGCTGGGGAAGAGATTTTTTTAATTCTTACACACAAGAATTTATGTGGAGAGACCTTTTGCCTTTAATGGGTTTGAAATTTGTGCCAACTCAATGCTTTGAATTATTCTTAATAATTAAACTTTTCTCGTGCATACACTGCTTTCAATAAATTTCTTCTTCACTATAATTATATTGTTTTTTAAACATTATTTATTAAGGTGGAGATCGTACAATTGAGTGAATTTGGGGTGGAGAGATTCTACAGTTGATCAGTGTGAGGGGAGATTCTACAATCGATCCAATCTTTGTTAACCTCATAAATCTTTAGCTATCCCTTAATCTACCCCCTTAAAATTATATAGAACTGAAACCCTCACTCGCATTTATTTAAAAGAATTCTCTTATTTTATCTTTCTCTGATACCTTTTCAGATCTTCTCCGTCTTTTGAAATGTTTTAATATTTCAGTCGTAGTTAAGTATGATACAATTATGAACAAAAGGTTGCCTCAAAATAATAAAAAAGATATTTTTCGAGTCTATTCTGTTAATTGATCAGTTTTTCCAAAGCGCTACTTTTAGGAAACTATAAAATAATTAACTGTTCGTTAAACAAACGCAAATATTAAAATTAAGTGAAAAAGTAATGAAGAAGCATTACTTTATTCTCCTAATTTTAATATTTCCTTCGGTCTCTTTAAACTTGATCCTGTCATTAAAAAGCCTATTTTGAATGAAATTGTCCATGATATTCGTAGTTGTTTGAATTATTTACCTCGTTAAATTTCTTTTGTTTATTGAATATTGGATTTATTCCTAGTTATGTAAATTATATTTATGCGTTTCACACACACTCCATCCCAATTTGGTATTTTGGTAGATAATTTATCTAATAAATATTTACCCTTTCTGTACCTACTTTTAATCCCTCTTTTCTAATAATGTATTTCTATTTTCCTTCACACCAACCAAGTTTTGTATCCTCTCGTTGTGAGTGGGCGGAGCGTGGCTTATTTTTCTCCTATATATACGATTCTGGTTAAATAATTCTTTATTCATTCCTTGAGAATGAACTTAATAAAGTTGGAAGATATATATATATATATATATATATATATATATATATATATATATATATATATATAAATATATAGATATATATTTATATATATATATATATATATATATATATATATATATATATATATATATATATATATATATATATAAATATATAGATATATATTTATATATATATATATATATATATATATATATTTGGTATTTCGTATTCAAGACATCGTTTCCATGAGGAGAAAATTTCAAAATTCCATTTTCCAGATGTGCTTCTTGTCGCATTTTCCTTCTTCTGTATTGAACGTTTACTCCGGCCGACTTGTGATCCATATAAGCTTAAAGGATTTGAAGCCTGACTTTGGAAAATTGCTTAAATTTTCTGTGGAATTTTCCCTTTGCTGGTCTAATGACATACTTTTAATTTGAGATTAGCTTAGGTGACTAAATGCATCTTCCCCTAACCCTATTACCGAGAGAAACTAATGCAGGTATTCAAATCTTAAATGATGAACTTCCCCATTTTCTTGTCTAGTGAGGCTGCATGTACTCCAATAAAATTGGTAAACTTAAAAATATCAACTTAATTAACACCAAAGTAACACTATTAACATACCTCATCTTTCGTCCCCACTTAACCTGGCGATGGCGAGATACAAATAAACTTTAATCGACGTTAATTTAAGCCACTTAATAACCGATTTTAGCTTACCTTCAAATTTTACTCCCGTTAACCTTCTCTGGTACTCTCCATATTTTTGTAAAGGATCACATTTAGCTTCGTAGTAACTGTACAAAAAATATGGACTAGGTCAAAGAAGCTTAACGAGTATATATTTTCAAGGAAGCCATTATTTAAATTAAAAAAATTAATAAAAATTTCTACGTACGTTTTACCTGAGATGGTACCAGATGGAAGTCAGACTGACTGGGTGCCGGCAGAATGATCCCCTTAAACACTCTTATTAGAGGTATTCAAGACAATCCATGGAGCGGGTATAATGAAGGTTATTGGGGGTAGTAAACTATAGTTTCGATACATATTGCCAGCCAAGAATTAATTAGTAAGACTAAAAGGCTCTTTTAGCCAACATGAGGACAAACAATTAATCGGGAAATGAGGAGTGGACGGATAGTAAAAAAGAAAGAATGATAAAAGCGAAGCTAAAAAGGAAATCCATGGCAAATCTTTTCAATCGTAAATGGTGGATCCGAGAATTATATTCAATGTCTTCAAAGCAAGTTGGGCCAAAGACCCTGAACAATCAGTCGTAGGACCTTTAGTGAATTTTCCTTTTAAATTGTTGTGCCATTTCCTTGATCAAAATATTTTTACTTCCTATAAGGAAGATTATGTTCGTACATTTAAGATCCGGGACTTTTGTTACGGACATATTCCCTGAGTTGTTTAGTACGATATCCCAGCCGTAGAATCGAGCGTTTGTTTTTGTGTTGTTTAACATCTATTATCTTGACGGATTTCGTCCCTAACGCCTCAAATATCCTGATCGAGCTAAAACCCCACATATTTTCACTTCCCCTAATATCACCACTGTACGAAAATTCCTTAAGAAACATTCTGTCTACTTTAGTTGGGGTTTTTTTCTGTTTGGCGGCAGGCGGATCTTTTGTACCAAATTTTCACCAATAATGAAGTTTTGAGTGCTGAATACGAATATAACATTTCTTTTTTGGAGAAATGAAAGAAAGTATCTAAAAAAAAGAAATTTCAACCTGTAAACTTTGGTTTGTCTGATAATTTAAAAAAAACCGAAATGGAAATGAAACGCACTTAAACTGCCATATGATTTCCCAATATTATTGTTCACTTCCTTTATTATTTCTTTAAACATTATTTGTATTTAGATATAAGTATCCCATAATATTTTTTAAACAAATTTTCATTTTTATTGCGTTTTCGCCACATAAATTCACATAAGTAGGAATCGAGCATCTCACGGTGGGTTAGGTTCGGTTAAGCCTATCTTATGTATTTCTTACCTCTCTTAAGTAATTGTTGAAATCAACTGCTGCTGTTCAGTGCCCGGTAAACATTACGATCGGAGGCGCTAACGATGGGACGCAAACTATTTCGTCCGTGTTTCAATATGTTTCACACCTCTTTGGAGTAAATTCAAGGGGACAGCTCGTGGGGGGTTCAGCACTGCGGAGAGACTCTCCTACGATGATCCTGAGTTTCAATCAGTTTGGGGGGTCTGTGGCGCTGTGCATCTCCAGTATATAATCATAATTATTTTTAGAACAATGTTCTAAACTAGTGCGCATTTAATTTTTGTTTTTTAATACCTCCTTCCATTTCTCCAAAAAAGAAATGTTATATTCGTATTGAGCACTCAAAACTGCATTATTGGTAAAAACTTGGTACAAAAGATTTACCTGCCGCCAAACAGAAAAGATTCTTAGTTTTTCTTCATTTCTTTTCATAAATACATTTCATTCAAGGGATCAAAATATATTAGTAGAAAATAAGGAAGTTTAGAATGATATAGGGAAAGTAGCAACAAAGTGGCAGAAGCCAACAAAGTAGCTAATATTAATGACTATGGGATGTAAAGGACTTAAAACCATTAAGTTGGTCTTATAAATAATCAATCTATCTCCAACAAGGCTTTGATAATTAACGAACTTATTACTGAGAAAAAATTAGATATTTTATTATTGACAGAGACCTGACTTAAGGGTACTCCGGAAGACCGAGCGAAAATTCCAGAATCCACTCCTCAATCATATAGATTTTATCACTGCCCAAGAACTAAGAGAAGAGGATGAGAAGGAGTAGGAGTAGACATTATTATAAAGAGAGATTTTAAAAAAACATTAAACTTAGAAAATCTTCAAAGTTAAAACATATGAATATATTGATCTAAGCTTTGCAATTAACAACATGAGATTCAGATTCTAGAATATTTACCGGCCAGAAGGGCCCTTCGATGCGTTTATAGAGGAACTTGGCTTGCACCCAGACAGTATGTGGAAAATTTATTTCAATTGGTTGTTTGTGATGACTTTATTTGTTAAGTAGATGTTAATGGTGATAGGCAAGCGAATAAGCTGAAAGAACTTATAGATCACTATAATATTTAAATATTTATTGAAGGTCCAACGGTACGAACAGGCTATAATTTCGATTTAGTGATGAGCGACAGAGATTGTTCTTTTTTGACAAATTTTGAGTTGAAGATTATTTTTCTACTGTGTATTATTTAATTGGTTTTGATATAGTGGTATTTAGGGGAAGAGGAGAAAATTCAACTATTTTCTATAGATGCAAGAGAGATTTTTCTCCAGGGCAATTTATCGACATGTGCTCCGAAGAACTTGAACTAGCTTCAGAATCTCCACGTCAGTGCTCTAATTTACAAAATATTAAAATTGGTCAATGTACAAACTGTTTTACTAGTCAATTTAACTTAATATTATCCAAAATTGCAACTTGTTGTGCCCTATTAGATCTAAGAAAATAAGTAAAAATCGAAATACGAACTGGGTTAACCAAGATATTAAAGAGGCTCGCAGATTAAGGCGGAGAGTAGAGTTAGTGTGGCGACGGACAAGATGCGAAATGACAGAACTGCCTATATATAGTGCGGCTCGAAATCGTGTTAACCGTTTACCCCACAGGACCAAAAAAGACTATTTTAATAGAAAATTAGAATCACTGAGTGCAGATGCTAAAATGCTTTACAATGTTTTAAATAATATTAATAGAAATACTAAAGAAATAAATTTAGTGATTTCTTTGAAAACAAGGCTGATAACTTAATGAGAGACTTAGGTACTGGTCAAGGTAATATTGTTGTGAATGAACAAGAGAAGGAAAAAAGAAACACTCACAACAATATTTTGATTACTTCATTTGATGAAGTAAAATAGGTGTGGAGGTTAGCCCAAGAGAGGTCAAAGGTGAAAACATTCCCAGACATAGTGTGGCCATATCAACTGGCTTATGGCTCCCAGAACGTTCAATCAGTTCGAAACCCTGTCGGGCGACTCCCCCCCCTCCAGTGTGCTCGGATATGATTCCCCAGTGGAAAGTCAAAAACGAGAACTATCATTGCCCCTCCCCCAGCTGCTGTGAGAGGCTCGTGACTTGAGGTTGTTTACAGGACTACATTCCAAATCTCCCATGGGATGCCAGGTGTCCTACACCTCTCTCCCTAACCCCGTCCCTCGTAGAAACCCGCCGTATTTATGTGCAAGCAACTCCATCCGTCAGATCGTTTCCCGTTGGGTCGCCGTGTCGACGCCCGTGATCCCTTGAGCGGATCTTACCTTCGTAATCTCTCTTGTCAGAAACTGATTACTTTCCTTCGTTATTCCCAGTCGGGAGGGCTAACCGGGATCAACTCCCGCTCATTCCCTCCACTACCTTAACCTCAATCGTGAGACAAGAGCAAGGAAGTCCAAGAATTTCTTCCGTGCAGATTTCCTTCCGGTCGCTGTGCCAACACCAGTCCCTGGAGCGGACTCTGCCCCCCCCCCCTCCTCCTTCGTGATTCCCATTTAGAGGACAACATGGAACCAGATTTACGCTCATCTTCCGCTCTACGAAGTCCCCCGAGGTTTCGACCGGTAGCACCATTATTATATCAGTTTGCTTAGTTTTCGTGACCAATATTAATTCTATTATTTACTTGTATATTAAAGGTTATTTTATTTCAATAACTCCTGAGGTAAAACGGCAATCTTGATTCCCCTTCTTTTATTGGCCAACCCTGGATTAACGCACTCGAATATAAATTTGGCCCAAGCCCTTAGCCGGGATTTCCCGGCCTTGTTGAATACCCGTGGGCCTGACTCTATATAGAGCGTGACCCCACCGTGTCGTTCCTCGACACTTAAGTATATATACATATATAACTATATATATTTATATAAATAATCTATTAATTAAAACTCTGGTATCAGGTGTTAGGGTCAGAATTTTGAGACCAGTCGAACCATTAAACTTTCAATTCCCCCCTCCCCCCTGTATTGTGTTATTGTCAAGTTGCCTAATTCACTCATGGTTATTTAAAGGAGTGGAACTAACTAATATTTTTCTAATTATTTTTTAAGTGCTTTTTATTTGTGGTGATTGAACTCATAAAATAATCCCGAGCTGGATTTAAGAGTATAAGGCTTTCAATCTAAACTGGTTAAGTCTTTTCAGAGTTTTTCTCTGGTGTACGCTTTATTGTGTGTGTCTGTGTATTGTTCTGGGTAAACTCTCAGTGGGTCAATTTTTTGTAAGAATAGCTACGTGAGAGCCCCGATAAGGTAGTCAAGTAGTTTTGTGTACATGCGAGCGCGATCCGTGTACGACGTCAATATGTCGTCTTTTGAAATATTTTTAAACCAAAGAAAAATCCTTGGTCTAGCGGACAAGGAGCTAATCGCTTACGTCCAGGATCAAGAAAGATGCAAAAGGGAAGAAAGAAGAGAGAGAGAAAAAAGAGAGATTGATGAAAGTAATAGAATAAGAGTATATGAACGGAAGCTGAACCATAACTAATTGGAGACGCTTTCCGTAAGTTCGCGCAACGAACTTCTTCAGAATCCGTTGGTTAAGTTACCGGCTATAAGGATGCTGAGGATTTTTGTGCTTACCTCACCAACTTTGAGAAGATCTTCAAGTGAATTCTTGGGTAATTGAGGAACATGGTGTTCCCCACCTTCTCCCACTTTTAAATTTCCACTTGCGGGAAATTTTCATATCTCTTACCAATGAGGCAACCATTAATTATTCTACCCTTTAGGCAGAATTACTAGCAGCTATTAATAGGAACCCGGAATTTTACCGGGCCAGGTTTAGGCAAGCCCGGATCTTACCTCACCAGACCTATCGACAGTTCGGATTAATCCTCCAACCAACGAAACCTACAGTTTTGGCTCGATGCGGCCCAAATAAGTCGGGACTACGACTCTTTAATGGACTTTGTCCTGCACTACCAGTTGATGTATACGCTGCCGTCCGAAATACGCTCATTCGTTAAAGATAGACGAACATCTACCTTTAAAGAATGTTTGGAAGAGGCCGACGTGTACGCGTCAAGCCATCGGCTGTACTCTAAGGATCCTAAAATGTACAGTCCGCCTTCGCCTAAGGGAAAAATCCCTCCCAAGTATGCTAACCACAATAAATCCCCATGGGTCAAGGTTAATGGTCCTCCCAAAACCAAGTTTTCCCCCCCAAGAACAAAGGGATGTCAAATCGCCACTTTTTAACTCTCCTCAGTTATACTATCCTAGGAGGCCTATTGGCTGTTTTACCTGTGGCGTGACCGGCCACATAAAAACAAATTGTCCACAAAAATTCTCAATTTCGCTCTTCCCCGGTGCAACAAATTCACCAAATAAATGCATATCTCTCTCAGCCTCCTGTTAACTTGGCTATTCCGTCTTCTGCCCTAGAAAATAACCCCCCGGGACATCAGTTAAACTTCTTCTGTAACAAAAGTTTCCCAGGTGGGCATAAATTTGAGGAAGGGATGGTAAATGGGCGCCGTGTTTCCACCCTGGTACGCGATGCACGATGTACCTGTATCGTGGTATCTGAAAAGTTACTTCCCCCAGTAGGCCCTGATCATAAGAAATATGCGGTGGTCTTTGGTTACTTGAGACGCGCTAATCGGTTTCCTGTAATCCGCTGCTTCATAGAATGCCCGTACGTTACCGGATGGGTAGAAGCAGTCTCTGCCCCTATTAAGTTCTGCACGGTACTAATAGACCAGAGGCCCAGGTCTCCCCTGATACGATTGCCCAGCCTATAGTAACGAGGGCTCAGGCAAAAAAGGAGGTTGCCAACCCTGAATTCTTGACCAATCCTTATTCGGCCGAATTTAATTCTCTTCTAAGCGAAGAATTCGCACAAGAGCAAAGAAAATGCCCTTCCCTTCAACCCTTTTGGGAAAAGGCCCAAAAGGGGCGACTCGCGCCGGATAGGGGTCTCAGGCAGGTAAAATACCTGGTTTACGACGACCTACTGTTCCGCACAAGTACGTTAAAGGGTGGATCTAACGTGTATTCGTTGCTCATCCCACGCTTTCGAGTCACCGATGTGCTTAACATCGCGCCCTCAATTTCCGAGTATTGTTCCCCGGTTGTTATGGTTCAGAAACCTGATCAGTCGTTCCTCCTCTGTGTCGACTTCCGTAAATCAAATTCCATTACAGCCTTTGATTCCGAACAAATTCCGTTCCTCGACCAAAACTTGCACATGTTCGAGGACGCAAAATTCATTACCGAAGTCGATCTGTGTATGGCGTATTACCAGATCCCCACGAAGGACAATCTGTGTTTATGCCTTTGTATATATTACTGTCAATTATTAATTTCTCTTTGCATTTAATGATATATTCTATTGATGTATGATTATTAATTTTTGTCGTTCATTGGTTATCATATTTGTCTTTTTTTGTGTGTATGTCATATTGAGTTCCACACCTCACGTGTATTATGTTAAAAAAAATAATTGTCGCTAAGGTCAATCACTGAGGCAACTTATTAGTGCCTGTTACGGTTAGCCCAAGAGAGGTCAAATGTGCAAACATTCCCAAACATAGTCTGGGCATATCAATTGGTTTATGGCCCCGAGAACGTTTAATCAGTTCGAAACCCTGTCAGGCCCCCCCCTTCCAGTGTGCTCGGTTATCATCCCCCAGTGGAAAGTCGAAAACGAGAACTATCACTACCCCCCCCTCCCACAGTCGCTGTGAGACGCTCGTGACTTGGGGCTGTTTACACGGCTACATTTCAAGTCTCCCATGGGACGCCAGGTATCCTACGGCTTTCTTCCTAACCACGCCCCTCACAGAAACCCGCCATATTTATGCGAGCGACTCCATTGATTGTCAGCGAGAGTTTCTTCCGACGTCCGTTCGTCAGATCGTTCCCCGTTGGGTCGCCGTTTCGACGCCTGTGATCCCTTGAACGGATCTTACTTTCGTAATCTCTCTGGTCAGAGACGGGTTACTCTCCTTCGTTATTCCAAATTTGGAGGGCTAACCGGGATAAACTCCCACTCATTTCCTCCACTCTACAAGGTCCGTGTAGCTTAATCTCAACCGTGAGGCAAGAGCAAAGAAGTCCGAGAACTCTTTCCATGCAGATTCCCATCTGGTCACCATGCCGACACCAGTCCCTGGAGTGGACTCTCTCTTTCTTTCTTCGTGATTCCCATTTGGAGAACAACTTGGAACTTGATCTACGTCCATCTTCCGCTTTACGAATTCTCCCCGGGGATTCGACCGGTAACGCCATGGAATACGCCGCCACTGGGGTAAAAACAAGATCCCAGTCCCGTGATTTTTCCTCCATTTTATTCATTCCCCGAAACCACCGTAATTCTTTGCATTTAATTAATATTATCTCAACCTGCGTTTAATAACGGTCTTTCAAGTGATTGTTACAATTCTCAGGCTATTTCCATTTATTCCTTGCCCGCCTGTAATAACCGCTGGTCACTTATTAATTATTATATTAGTTTGCTTAGTTTTGTGGCCAATATTAATTCTATTATTTACTTGTATATTAAAGGTTATTTTTCTAAGAGGTTTTTTCTTCAATAACTCCTGAGCTGAAACGGTAATCTCGATTCACCCCTTTTATTGGCCAACCTTGGATTAACGCACTTGAATATAAATTGGGCACAAGCCCTTAGCCGGGACTTGCCGGCCTTGTTGAATACCCGTGGGCCCGACTCTGTATAGAGCGTGACACCATCGTGTCGTTCCTCGACAATAGGCAACAAGTTTGAAAAATTATAACAGAATCTAAAAAGACATACAATTTAGCAGATCCATTCCCAATATTAAGGATGTCATGAATGCCCTAAATCCTGATAAATTAATTGATATTTACACCAAAATAATAAACTTGAGTATTAAGAACCAGAAATTTACAGATTCTGAGAAGACAGCCATTATTCATCCATTTTATTAAGGTGATGGATGTGCAAATGAATACAAATCTTATAGGCCTGTGTTAAACCTCTATTTTCTTTCCAAGTTAATTGAAAAACCAATACTAGTACAAATGAATGTTTTCTTATCGGACATCAATGCAATTCCAGCTAACCAATCTGCATATAGAATAAACCAGTATGTCAGCAGTACTTAATGATCTTCTAATGATTTTAGATGAAGGGAGCACTGCAGTGTATTTCATGCTAGACCTGTCTGCAGTATTCGATACGGTTTACCATCAAATTCTCATTAAAGACCTAAAAGAAATTGGAGTGAGAGATGAAGCTCTTGAATGGATGTCACCTTAAAATAGATAAGCACTCAAGCATGGGGTCCCTCAGGGATCAGTCCTTGGATTGATTCTCTTTAACATCTATAAAAGAAAATTGACGAAGCTCTTTCAAATCCATCGTATCACTCACCATCAATTCGCTGATAATAATAAAGGAATCAAAACTCTGGAAGGGGTAAATGTTAATATTGAGGATAAATCCCAGAGCCACGAGAAACGGATGCAGCATCTTTTAATTTTTCACAACGTTTCGAAAAATACAAGTTTTCACCTTCAGGCTAGAATAAGTTTACAAAGTTAATACATATGAAAAAAACTTGAAAAGGCTAACAAGACATTATTTTAAAGGGTGACAATTATAAAATATCAGTAAAATGTACTATAAGTTAAAATAATTTTCAAATATGACTTGGCAACAGTTAGATTTGCTTTATAACTGACTAAAAAAATTGCTAATACATAAGAAGAAAACTTGAAAAGGCCAACAAGACATTATTTTAAAAGGTGACCAATTATAAAATATCAGTAAAATGTACTGTAAGTTAAATTTTCTTTAGCGACAGTTAAATTTGCTTTAAAACGGACTCAAAAATTAGTTAATAAATTTTAGGTATATTGCAGAAATTAATTAAAAACTATAAGAGCAATTGACTTGGCATTATTTAAAGATAGTAAATTTAAACTTTGTTTTTAATTTTGTAAAGACTGTAAGAGTTAAAAAACATTTAATATAAAAACGGTGAATTTGGGTACTTACTAATGTAGTTTCATCCTAGAGAGTGAATGGTGGGTTTAACAAGGGGCTAGTATTTATAGGTTACAGTCACGCTTGGTTTGTTAAAAAGCAAACCAACTAACAAACTGTAGTTAAAATTAGTTAATTAATAATGATATTGCACTTAACTCTTCATTGAGTGTATGGTTTGTAGTGTTTGATATATAAAGAAGATTTAAGTGCAATATCATTATTAATTAACTAATTTTAACTACAGTTTGTTAGTTGGTTTGCTTTTTAACAAACCAAGCGTAAATATGATATTGACTTGCTCAGAAGAGATGGAAATCAAAGGGAGGAATTCAAAATAGAAGGTTGAAATAGATTTTTGGCGCTGGAGGAGGAGGAACGAAATGGGGATGGTTGTCTGGAGAACTGAGTGAAGTTTTGCATGGTGCTGCTGGCGGTACAATTAGAAGGAGACATAGATTGAGGAGAAAGAAATGGATATCTGAAGAAACATGGGATGTGATTAGAAAGAGAGCTGAAGCTAGAGTGAGAAGTGAGATGCAGAATAGTGGTGGTCAAGATATTAAATTCGCAAGTACTGTGTATAGTAACTTGGATTCAGAAGTAAAAAAGCTAACTAAGAGAGATAAAAGATCTGTTGATGAAAAGGTTGTGGAAACCGAAACTCTTATCAATAAAAATGATGAGCATAGTCAGAGGTTAGCATATAAAGCAATTAATGAACTGAATGGTAGAGGTGGTAAGCGCAACGAAATGCAGGTACGAGATAGAGAAGGTAACCTGTTAACTAAGAGCATTGATGTAAGGAATAGACGGAGAGAACACTTTGAGACAGTTGTGAACAGACCAGTCCCACAAGAGGAAGATATACCTCCTGCTCGTCAAGATTTGAATATAGATACAGGAGAGATTAGGCTTGAAGAAGTGGTAAAAGCATTAAAACAATTGAAGAATTATAAGACTCCGGGAGAGGATGGTTTATTTCCTGAAATCTTTAAAGTGGAGGAGGATGGATTGGTATATGTTCTGAGAAAGTTATTCAATGATATATGGGTGACGGGGATAGTACCATCAGGGTGGAAGAATGGAGTATTAGTTAAAGTTCCGAAAAAAGTAGATCTGAGTCTGTGTGGTAACTGGAGAGGAATCACTTTGTCACCTATAGCTTTGAAAGTTTTCAGTAGAATATTATTGAATAAGTTAGAGCCGGTGGTTGATGGCATTCTAAGAGGTGAACAGGCTTGGTTTAGGAAGGGGCGTAGGTGCAATGAACAGATTTTTATCGTTAGACATTTGATGCAGGAAGTAAATGAAATAAAAGTTCCTTTAAACCTCTGCTTTGTTGATTTTGAAAGGCATTTTATAGCATTTCGAGAAATACCATGAGTAAGATCATGCAGCATTATGGAATACTGGAAGAGTTTGTTACGGTCAATTTGAATATACCCGAGAGCACAACTTGTAAAGTGATGGTTGACGGCGGTTTGACTGATCTATTTGAAGTAAAGTCTGGGGTGCTACAGGATGGCATTCTGTCACCTCTGATATTTGTATTAGACATTAATTACATCATGAACACGGTAAAAGCAGAAACTGATGCTGGTATAGACTGGGGAGAAAATGGGAGACTTCTGGACATAGATTATGCTGATGATATAGTTATTATTTGTAATGAGCCAGAAGAGATACAAAGAGTGCTGGACTGTTTAGTTTGGGAAGGACGAAAGGTTGGTTTGGTAATTAATAGCAGAAAAACTGAAATCATAAATATGAATATAGAAAATGCGCAGAATTTCTCGGTAGAAGGAATTGCTATAAAGCAAGTTGATAGGTTCAAATATTTAGGAATTTATTTAGTAAAGAATGGTTCTCAAAATTCAGAATTTGAGGAAAGGCTAAGACGAGCCCATCAGGTAATGAGAATGCTTAAGAATATTTGGAATAATAGCAACTTTTCTGTGCATACTAAAATCAAAATTTATAAAGTAATGGTTACAAGTATTTTGATATAAGGACATGAGTCTTGGTACAGCACTGTCACTACAGATAAAAAAACTATTGGCATTTGAAAATAAGGCTCTGCGACAAATATTGGGAGTTAAATGGTGAGAGAGAGTGTCAAATACCAGGATCAGAAAAATAATGGGGTTGCAACAGGTCGATGAGTTTGTTAGATTTTCCCGTTGGAAATGGTTAGGTCATGTTTATAGAAAGCAGGATATAGTCTGGGATACACCAGGGTTGGTGGCCCATGGTAGAAGAGGTAGAGGTAGACCTAGGGAGACTTGGATAAGGACTATGAGGCGGGAAGCAGGAGATGATTGTTGGGAAGATCTTGATGCATTAGCTCAAGATAGAGCGTGGTGGCGTGAGTTCATTGAGACTCTATGCATCCCCGTGGGTGCCACAGGAAATGATTGATTGAATGATTGATATATTGACCTACTTAATCTGGGTTTATTGATATTTATAATGTCCAATTCTTAAGGCAAGACAATGTTTATGTGCGATATCGTTTTTGAACTTCCTTTTTTCACTTCTGCTTCCACTTTGGGTCACCATAAAAACCAGATATACAATTTTGCCCTCTGAAATTGATAACTACCTCTTTAATCTACTAGGAGAGTAATACCAATCGCAAAACATGGCCAAATTCTACAACTACATCGAAATTGTTGTGATGAGTATAATATCTCTAATATAAGGAAGATATTAATTCTTTTTTCGCTTTACTTGTTTAATATATCAAAAAAATATAATAGTACTTAAGTGGTGGTAATATTGGTCCACTGAATATACTCCATATTTTAAATACAAAATCAAATATAAATATTATGTGTTTCGTGAAAAGCGAAGTTAAATGCACTCTAAGTCCCGTTTCATAATTTGATTCCTTTTAATTTATTGTGTTCAACGAAGGAAGAGGCGAGAGTTCGCGAACAGTAAAATGTAAATGAAAAATTGAGTGGAGAACAGAGCAAAACCAGTAATTACGATGGCTATAGTGAGTTTTCTTCACTCACGCCTTAATATTTTGGCTAGGCAGAAATTAGAAAAAGTCAAGTAAAATCTTTAATACCAAATCGTACAATGTTGACGTCATTGATGCGTCATTTTTGTTTGAGAGATTGAAGTCTCAAGGAGCAATTCCGTTAGGAATATACTGAGCGTCGGCTTCTCAGAATTTTCCAATTTTTATGCTAGTCTAAGTGCTTAGTTCTAAGCATATTGATAATAGGCTTAAGCATCATCCACGTTACCTGTTTTTTGTTTCCATGATTCTCAAACTCATCTAGCTCCGATAAACATTTGGATCTTAGTCGTGCCATTAAGATGCCGCTTATCCTTCTATTTCGTTTGATGACCGATACACGTACAGATACAGGTGACAACAGGATTTATAATTATAATAGAGGGAGTTAACTATTATTTTTCCAATTTAAGAGATAAGCTGACCCAGTTCGTCTAAAGTTTGAAACAACGACGAGGTTTTTTCTATCTGGAACGAGGTCATGAGACTCACGTGCAAAAGTTATCGGGAAGGCACCTGCGTCGCTATCACCTGCGTCACTATTACCCTCGTCGCTACCACGGATTCAGCATTTTCAACATACCCTACGATAAAAAAACAATGCTCTCCACACCACGCCATTTTGGTAACTAAAACTACATGATCCCATGGACTTAAAATGATCACGCCGATATGAAAATTATTAATAGTCAATATGTCATGTCAAAATTTTTGAAGGGAACAACAGAAGATTCCGTCTTTTTTATTTTTAAATTCACATAGCTCCAGACCCTTAACCTTTTGCTGCAATCTACCTTGTATAATTGTTTCGTTACACTCTTCTTGTTTTTTTTTTTCCAAGGCGAAGAACCATACAATAGGTTTCGCATCTCTTCTCAGTGCCAATAAAAGGCGGAGTGGCACGTGGTTACCAGGTGTCACCATGATGAGATTGCTAGCGGTCGCTGGCTGCGCCATACTCTTCCACTCACAAAAATTAATGTATTATTAGAGTTATAGCCAAATGTTTTGAAACCAATATATATATATTTTTCATTCGTTTTTAAAATTTACCTGATAGGAATAATTATTCTAATATTTAAGTTATTTCTGGGTTATTAAAAAGTAACCGCCTCAAAAATAATAAGAAGGAACAATGCATTCCTTATGAATCCAAAATTGTGTTCTGGTCCTGTTCCCGTAGGAGGTCAGTAAATGTCCGTGGAGGTTTGTTAGTCGATCAATTGAGTAGATTAATGACAAATATGGGTTAAATGATGTTCTGTAATGATAATCTACTTTGTAATATTTTTGTATAAAATAAATGTTTGAATCTTTTCAATTTTACTAAAGTAACCCCCCCCAATGGAACCAGTCTTATTCTGCACAAAAGTGGCCTGAAATGCAACGAAATAGTTGCTAAGGGTATTCTATCAAGGAACATTATATTTAGGACCATTAATGACATTCAAGAGACTTGTTATACTCTTGTGAAGACTTATAGATGCCCATGTTCTTCAAATGAACGACAAGATCGTCTCCCGGTATCGCCCCATCTCAATGATCGGCTTGCCACCAAAGAGAACATTGAGGCGCAGACTTTTCAACATAGGTCTTAAGTCGAAAAGGGATGTAGAAAAGCCTCATTTCGCCAATAAGAATCTCACAGATAGGGTCCATGTATGTACTGGTGAAGAGAGAGGCAAAGGGATTTCTCTGATGAAGCTCTTTCCCGCTGCTTTGTAGATTCTGTAAGATTACCCGTTAGAAAGAGAAGATTTGGACACTCAACGTCTAGGGATGCTTTTCTTCTAATGGAACTAGAGAACTAACAACTTTTGGTAGCAACAAGTGTTCCATTAGGACATTTTACCCACAGTTTAGTACCAACTTTGAGATGATAACAGTATTTTTCAGCATGATAGCGCACCTTCTCACAAAAAAAGCAATAAAAAAGTTATTGGCGGAAAACGACATCGAAGTTTTCGGACCGTTTCCCCGCGTATTCATTAGATTTGAAGCCAATAAAGAAATTGTTGACGATAATTTCATACTGGCAGTTGCTAAAGAGAAGCTTACAAATGTGAGAAGTTGCGGGTGCTTATTGAACAAAGATGTAGCAATATAAGTCATGATATCATCATAATTTTGTTCTCCAGCTTACCAAAATGAATTAAAGCGCATTAATTGTCTGTATTTATTAATAAAACGAGTTTGTGCACTAAACTTTTGTATATTCTACCTTCAATTTATAACACAAACATACTGAAACAAAATGCAACGTTTGATTAGTTCTATTATTTTGTTAGATGAATAATGTACTAGTCTCAAAACTTTCGCGTATGACTGTAGTTTCCTAAATCTTAATTGCTTATATTCAATTTTAAACTCTGTCATTCAACTTTTCTTTAGATTTGTAGAATAAAGGGAAGAAGTTAAATGAAATATCAAAACCACTTTTGTTTATCCAAAAGACCTTAATATTCTACAATAAACGACAATGATTATAACCTAGTAATTTCCATCATTATTAAAAATGTTTCTCCATTATTTAACTAAGTTAGATCAGTAGAATTGACCTTTCTTTTAAAGTTCATTTAGTTTTGATGAAATAATTGATTTAATATCCCATTCCTCCTCCATATCAGATTAAAGTTTGTCTTTTATCGAGGTGAAGAGGTAATTAATGAAATTAATGGTTTTCTCATGTTGCAGGACTCGTTGAAGGTAATTGTTAACTTTAGTGGCGCACGATTTTCTAGCGATTTTTTTGGCTATTTTTAGCTATTTCTGCCCCATTTATTGTTTTGAGCCAATGAAAGCTACTTTTGTAGATACATTTTAAAGTTAGATAAGTTAGGTCTTTTTAAGTTTATAAGTTATTTATTAGCTTATAAACTTATTAACTTATAAAGAACTAAGTTACCTAACCTTAAAATTTATCTAAAAAATTAGCTTCCATAGGTTAGGTTAGGTCTTTTTTCGTTTATAATTTAGTTACTTCAGGCATCGTTCTCTGTTGCTCCCCTGCCAAAAAACGACTTATCACATCGGAAAGAGGTTCTTTGGTAACAATTAGTTCTGACGTACAGATCTGGCACTCGCTCTTGTTGTTTATTAGCTGAGGGTTCACTAAAAAAAATAAAAGGTTTTATCTTTGTCGTATATAACAGAACCTAGACGGAAGACAAACAACGAACACTTGCCATTTTGAAATTTTGGATGACTAGAGCTACACTCAAGTATTTATACCACCCACGTGGACCGAAAAGAAGCATCGATTTCAGCCTATACCGAATAAATTGTTTTGCAACGATAATACGAAATAGTGCTGTACAAAATAGTTGGTATAAAAAGGAAAAAAAGAAAGTAACGGCAAACAAAATAAAAAAAAGGCTTTTATAGTTCGATTTGGGCTTCACCCGACGAACACAAATAATTGAAAACAGAAAAACGTGATTTCATTTAATAAAAAGGAAAACGAAAACAAAAGAATAAATAGTGTCAAGCATAAGCTATATAGGAGGGATAGATTATAATCAACCAGAAAAATATATAGAAAACAAAATTTCTACTTCTCTTTCGTTTTTAGAAGCTCCAAAGGAAGCTGTAAAAAAAAATGCTTATGATTGGCCAATGGTGGAATTTAATACATATCGCTGACCGGAAAGTGGGCTAGCTGAAAAACACTAAAATATAGCACAAGAGTAGCGATATTTCCTTCTGTTCTTTTTGTCGCTTCGTTTACTATCGCCGCTTTCATATCATTTACTTTCACAGATAATTGTAGTATTGCCTAGACATTGTTAAAATGAGCATTCCGTAAGCCTTTTTTAAACTAATTTTGTTTAGTTCGCACATGAGCTGTCTCAAACACAACATTTTTAACGCGTGAATATTGCTTCGTCTCTATTAGTTCGAAATTTCTATGAGTCTTGACTAAAATTGTTAAGGGAGATGAAAACTGTGTTCTTTTTATCTAATTTTTCTAAAAGTTTTATTCTTATTGATAGAAGTGGTCTGAAACAGTGATTGGCAGGATGGAAAAGGAGTGATTCATTTTGAGATCCTCAATAATAAGCAAAATGTTACTGTAGACCTATATATATTTTCAATAATTTTAACGTTGAAATGAACAACGTTTTCATACAGCTTGTTCACGACACCCCCAATAACCATTTTCGTGGACTTTTCCTATTTTAATAAAATGCCTGGGCATTAATGGCTTTAAAGAGGGATATGAATGGCTAGCTTAGAAAATGCCTAACCATTAGCACAGCTTTAAATATGTCTGAACATTAATAACTATAATTATATTTTAACAGCTTGCGGCAAACTACTAGCAATTTAAGTGCCACTGGTTATTTCAGCAAGACAATGATCTGACATACCAAAAAGCTCGCCTCCTCATGGCTTCAAATTAATAAAGTCAATTGACCTCAAACCCTATTATAATTATGTGTTAATATTTAAAAAACATAATCGCCAAAAAATTGAATCATTCATATTATATCAAGCACATTTTGGCGAATTATCTAGATAGAATTTATTGAGCCCTCAGATTGGAAAAATGTTTTTGCAAAAATCTAAATAGTGACGTCACCAAATATTTGGGGGAAATTAAACGTGCCGTAAGTCGGCGTCCCTTGCCACGAAGGACGAGGACAACCTCTCAGGTGACCAATGGACGTTTTTGTTCAAGACTTTCATTTAAATGTTTCAATTGTTGAACATGGATGTATGTAAGAACTGGTTTTTTTATTGGGAACTCTTTAATTCCATTCACATCTCACCATATGTAAAATATAACCTTCATTTGCAGGGCACTACTTGTATGAATAGAAACGGTCTTTCTTTGCAATCAAACCATTGTTTTCTACATGAAATATTGCAGTAAAAAACCTCTTTTCATCTCCCTTAACAATCCTCTCCAGAACTGACTCACTACCATTTCGAGACAACAGAGATAAAGCCATATTAACAAGTTGAAAACGTTGTTATTCAGACATTCCATGTGGTCCCTCAATTTTTTTTAATTAATATCCCTATTGTTTTTAGGATATTTTACGCGATATTTAATGACCTATATTCTAAATTCTTGTCATTTTTTGATCATCCTTCTAAATATTAACCTCCACAAAAGCATTAAGAGCATAAAGATCAATTGCAGTATGTCGGCCTCTACCCTCCGAATCCTACTGTCTAAAATCGCCTGAATTGAACTTTTTAAATTGATGCTAACATGAACATTCAACACATTTACATATACTGGTGTACATATTTTACTGTTGATGTTGGCATATTCCCTTTTTTTAAGCATACAGCCATGATATGCTTTATATTTTTCACTTGTCCTAACTAATAAAAGATTTTAAGCAAATGTCGCTTATAAATAAAAAGCTTGGGAATTGATAGCTTAATAAATCCTAGGCATTACTGCAGCTTAAATAAGGCGTTGACGTTTGTATAGTTATCTTTATACATCTTGTAGCTAATTAGGATTTTTTAACAACTCATTTTTTTTGTCTTCTAATAACTGCATAAAGTTCTTGAGAACCTAATATGATAAAACCTCTTGGAATCATTTTTGTATTTTTCCTTTTAACTATCTGATCTGTGCCAGGTGCTTGTCATATTGACCATAACCAGTGAATGGCCTTTTTCTCTAGCTTCTGATCTTGGAACCTTGAAACCTAACATTTATAAGGCTGCCTGGTACATCAAGGACGCAGGCTGGCTGGTTCTTGATGACAAAAGGAATTGGTGGAAGATCCGTGCCACTCCACAACCAAACCTGGAACATACGTTCACCTGAAGTCTCCGTGTCCAGATTCGTCTGTCCACCATTGGCCTCGCCAGCCTTCAGCCAGCTTATAACATACGTAGACATATACCTTCATCATTATTCATTAAGGAAACCAAGCCAAGATTCTCCGGCCTCATAATGTTCACTGTTCCAATAACATCATAAATTTCCTTTACTCCCAATATCCCTGTAATCTAACGAAAAGACTTATTTGTTTGCCTTTCAGAACAACTTTGCTCGAACTTTTTATATACTGAACTTTTAGCCAATTTCTGTCTTTAAATGGGGCTTAAATGATCATGCAACAAACAATGGAGTTACCCAAGACATAAATTCTGAAAAGATAAACAGAAAATAAGCAACACGTCACAAATGTTCACTAAAATAACGAAGGAGCAAACAAACGAAAGGACAAGGTTACTCGTAATTACGACGAAAAAGTCAAATATGACAAGAATTGTTCCTCTTAAAAAGAACTTTAACATTTACTTTGACCCGTATAGAAAGAGCAATGAGTAAGTCAATGATAAACTTAAAATATAAAAAGTAATAGAATCGAAAAGAACCCCATTAAGTTATAATAAAAAAATTATGGGCAAAAATAGTCAGGTATATTAAACATCATCATCATTAAATGATAGTTAAGTTTGAAAAAGCGCAATCAAAGCCTCAACAACTGAATATTTTAGTGATTAATAAAAAAGAAAAAGGGAGAAACTTTGCTACAAAGTCTTTTTTCGGCAAAGGTTTGTAGATAGCATTGAAACTACACATAATAAAGCGTACCTACGTTTCACAAAGGGCAAACGTAAATTACGATCTTGTAAATTCTTGTGGACATCAATCCAAAATAATGATTTTAGATTTGTTGTAACCCTGAAAGACGGTTTGGACTCATATATTTGAGTCTTCGTTATCTTTGGCATACTATTTAAACGTTCATACCTACGTCCAATCCTCTTCCTTAATATATTCTATTTTCGATGTTTTTATTCTTATATTCATTTCCTATATCTAGCCTTTTCTCCTCGTTTTCTTTCATCTTAGTGAAAATGTCCCTCGGTGTTACATTTGTTTCCTTCTCTTCTATAATAATTTATGTTTGATTTCATTGTTATTTTCAGTAATCTATATATTTCAATCATTAATTTAAATATAAAATATTCATTAATTTTTTTTCTAGAGATTGATAATTTGCTTGGCTAAACCTCGATATTAACCAGGTGCGTTACATTTTTCACTAAAATAAAATATCACGTAGGGCAGGACTTTGCACCCGTGCATCGAAAAGGCGCTCCGTTTCCTCAGTTCTCTCAAAGGGTCAGCTGCTATACTGTATCAATAAGACTTCAAGCACAGTTCAAGACGTCTCTTTCAGTAAATTTACCACCACGAGAGTTATCGATACCTTACCCAAAATACAAAAAAAAAGGAATAAGTTATTCTAGACGGCAACAATTTTCTCTGGAATAAAAGGTATCCTAACTCCTTAGAGACTATTAGTCCTTTCCTCAAGGTAAGTCATCGATTATCATTCTCTGCTCATTTTATACTTAACTCATTAAAAGTTCTTATATTAAAACTTCCAGAGAAAATCTAATTATTAATTTATTTATTTACATTTAGTTATCAAACATATTTGATAATATTTTCTCCTTCCATTCCTCTCACCCTTTTTCAATATAATCCGATGTTTGAAATATAAGTTACTATTTCTCACCTATATATTTTGTTAATTTATTTATAGTAACCAAGTGTTTATTTGATTATTAAGATATGACAATTTCATTTGTCTTTGTATTAATTATTTTCCTTGTATAATTCGAGTTGGAATCAACTTCATTGTATTATACATATGGCCTTTTGTGTTCTAAGTCTATCACGCTATTCATATTCGAAATACATATATAACAACTCTAAAGCCCGTTGTTAACACTTACAATTGATTAATTTATTTGTTTTTGACATGGATGTTACAAATTAGGAATAATTTACTATTGAAATAATCATTATTTGTGTATCTAAGGTGTGTTACTTAAATACTGCACCCTTCTTTTTCAACTTAGTTTTAATTGAAATATAACCTAATATAGGTTTAAGGGTAATTGCTTATATCTATATTTTGTTGAAGTTATAACAAATGCTATAGAGCTTACCATAGTGTTTATTGCTTATATTTTCATTCTGTGAATAAGTATGTTAGGTCATCCTTTAGATTACTTGTAATTGATTAAAATTAACTTGAGGAATTGTGAGATCAATTTAATTGTGATATTTTCTAGTTGCCTTATATTAAATCATTAGCCTTGATTATTTCACCATGTCCTCTGAACCAAAGTTAGAAGCTAGATTCCTTTCATTGGTTAAGAAAAGAGCTAGATTTAAAAGTAGGATAACCGTTTCCTTAAAAAACTTAGAGACTATAGATCAGCTTTCTGAAATTATATTTATTAGTAGAAAGGACGATATGGTAAAATTTCTGACTAGAAGTGATGAAGTGGATGATTAAATTATTGACCTATTTAAAAAAAGGGAATTGCCAGAAGATGATAAAAATAGGGTTAAGGAAATGAACAGTCAAGTTGCCTATATGATAGGTATAACAAATTAGTTAGCTACAATTCCAACAGCATTAAAAGGGGCCAAAATTATCATAAATCGGTTAATGGGAATAAATCTCCATCAGTTAAAATACCTGAACTTAAATGTAAAACATTTAGTGATAAATCATGTGATAAATTTGAATTCAAGAATTTTTTACAACAGTTTCAAGATTATATAGATGCTTGTGAGTCTTTATCAAATGCTGGTAAACTCACTTATCTAAGAAGCATTCTTTCTGATCATGCCTTTAACACTATTGTAAAGATGCTTGCGAATGTTTATCAGATCCTATGGAACTGAGTTAGCTAAGAAGCATTCTTTCTGATCATGTTTTTAATACTATTGTAAAAATGATTGCGAATCTTTTTAAGATCCAAGTATACTCACTTATCTAAGAAGCATTCTTTCTGATCATGCCTTTAACACTATTGTAAAGATGCTTGCGAATGTTTATCAGATCCTATGGAACTGAGTTAGCTAAGAAGCATTCCTTCTGATCATGCCTTTAACACTATTGTAAAGATGCTTGCGAATCTTTATCAGATGCTGGGAAACTCACTTATCTAAGAAGCATTCTTTCTGATCATGCCTTTAACACTATTGTAAAAATGCTTGCGAATGTTTATCAGATCCTATGGAACTGAGTTAGCTAGGAAGCATTCCTTCTGATCATGCCTTTAACACTATTGTAAAGATGCTTGCGAATCTTTATCAGATGCTGGGAAACTCACTTATCTAAGAAGGATTCTTTCTGATAATGCCTTTAACACTATTGTTAAGATGATTGCGAATCTTTATCAGTTACTGGGAAACTTACTTATCTAAGAAGCATTCTTTCTGAACATGCCTTTTATACTATTTAAAAGATGATTGCGGATCTTTATCAGTTACTGGAAAACCCACTTATCTAAGAAGCATTCTTTCTGATCATGCCTTTAACACTATTGTAAAGATGCTTGCGAATGTTTATCAGATCCTATGGAACTGAGTTAGCTAAGAAGCATTCCTTCTGATCATGCCTTTAACACTATTGTAAAGATGCTTGCGACTCTTTATCAGATGCTGCGAAACTCACTTATCTAAGAAGCATTCTTTCTGATCATGCCTTTAACACTATTGTAAAGATGCTTGCGAATGTTTATCAGATCCTATGGAACTGACTTATCTAAGAAGCATTCCTTCTGATCATGCCTTTAACACTATTGTAAAGATGCTTGCGACTCTTTATCAGATGCTGCGAAACTCATTTATCTAAGAAGCATTCTTTCTGATCATGCCTTTAACACTATTGTAAAGATGCTTGCGAATGTTTATCAGATCCTATGGAACTGAGTTAGCTAAGAAGCATTCCTTCTGATCATGCCTTTAACACTATTGTAAAGGTGCTTGCGACTCTTTATCAGATGCTGCGAAACTCACTTATCTAAGAAGCATTCTTTCTGATCATGCCTTTAACACTATTGTAAAGATGCTTGCGAATGTTTATCAGATCCTATGGAACTGAGTTAGCTAAGAAGCATTCCTTCTGATCATGCCTTTAACACTATTGTAAAGATGCTTGCGACTCTTTATCAGATGCTGCGAAACTCACTTATCTAAGAAGCATTCTTTCTGATCATGCCTTTTATACTATTTAAAAGATGATTGCGAATCTTTATCAGTTACTGGAAAACCCACTTATCTAAGAAGCATTCTTTCTGATCATGCCTTTAACACTATTGTAAAGATGCTTGCGAATGTTTATCAGATCCTATGGAACTGAGTTAGCTAAGAAGCATTTCTTCTGATCATGCCTTTAACACTATTGTAAAGATGCTTGCGACTCTTTATCAGATGCTGCGAAACTCACTTATCTAAGAAGCATTCTTTCTGATCATGCCTTTTATACTATTTAAAAGATGATTGCGAATCTTTATCAGTTACTGGAAAACCCACTTATCTAAGAAGCATTCTTTCTGATCATGCCTTTAACACTTTTGTAAAGATGCTTGCGAATGTTTATCAGATCCTATGGAACTGAGTTAGCTAAGAAGCATTCCTTCTGATCATGCCTTTAACACTATTGTAAAGATGCTTGCGACTCTTTATCAGATGCTGGGAAACTCACTTATCTAAGAAGCATTCTTTCTGATCATGCCTTTAACACTATTGTAAAGATGCTTGCGAATGTTTATCAGATCCTATGGAACTGAGTTAGCTAAGAAGCATTCCTTCTGATCATGCCTTTAACACTATTGTAAAGATGCTTGCGACTCTTTATCAGATGCTGCGAAACTCACTTATCTAAGAAGCATTCTTTCTGATCATGCCTTTTATACTATTTAAAAGATGATTGCGAATCTTTATCAGTTACTGGAAAACCCACTTATCTAAGAAGCATTATTTCTGATCATGCCTTTAACACGATTGTAAAGATGCTTGCGAATGTTTATCAGATCCTATGGAACTGAGTTAGCTAAGAAGCATTCCTTCTGATCATGCCTTTAACACTATTGTAAAGATGCTTGCGACTCTTTATCAGATGCTGCGAAACTCACTTATCTAAGAAGCATTCTTTCTGATCATGCCTTTTATACTATTTAAAAGATGATTGCGAATCTTTATCAGTTACTGGAAAACCCACTTATCTAAGAAGCATTCTTTCTGATCATGCCTTTAACACTATTGTAAAGATGCTTGCGACTCTTTATCAGATGCTGCGAAACTCACTTATCTAAGAAACATTCTTTCTGATCATGCCTTTAACACTATTGTAAAGATGCTTGCGAATGTTTATCAGATCCTATGGAACTGAGTTAGCTAAGAAGCATTCCTTCTGATCATGCCTTTAACACTATTGTAAAGATGCTTGCGACTCTTTATCAGATGCTGCGAAACTCACTTATCTAAGAAGCATTCTTTCTGATCATGCCTTTTATACTATTTAAAAGATGATTGCAAATCTTTATCAGTTACTGGAAAACCCACTTATCTAAGAAGCATTCTTTCTGATCATGCCTTTAACACTATTGTAAAGATGCTTGCGAATGTTTATCAGATCCTATGGAACTGAGTTAGCTAAGAAGCATTCCTTCTGATCATGCCTTTAACACTATTGTAAAGATGCTTGCGACTCTTTATCAGATGCTGCGAAACTCACTTATCTAAGAAGCATTCTTTCTGATCATGCCTTTAACACTATTGTAAAGATGCTTACGAACTTTTGTCAGATGCTAGAAAACTCACTTATTTAAGAAGCATTCTTTCTGATCATGCCTTTAACACTATTGTAAAGATGATTTTGAATCTTTATCAGATCCTGGGGAACTCACTTATCTAAGAAGCATTCTTTCTGATTGTCGTAAAATGCCCCCCTTTTTGTTCTAAGAGTGCTAAGTGTCTAATATATTGATATTATAATAATATCTTGAAGAATAGAGCCGTTGGAAACACGTAAGGATATATAGAAACGCACAATAATTCCCCAAATAAACTTATATTTTAACTTTAACACATGAATACTCAAAATTTAAACATAAACTACAGCAATACTCTGAATATTTTCATAAACAAGAATTAATTAAATTAGTTTGACCCTCTAAAATTGTTTTTTTTTCTCTACACACAGCAATATATAAGATTTAGGCTTACGGACTCAACTGGAGTTTAAATCCCTCAGGAATATTATTGTCTCGCGACGCGTGCCGCCTGGCCAGATGTAGGTGGGCAGTGTCACGATGTACTTTTAGCGAGGGTAGCAGCTGGGGGGTCCACACGGTATTCCGGGAAGGGGGGGAAGTTCTTCAAGGACGAGAACAATTACAGTGCTTTATGTGGCACCAAGGTATAGTGGTCTCTCTGGTGAGAGGGAGTCGAACTTAATTCTTAAACCAAGTTAACTCGCAGTGCGGTGTGACCACCGAGTAACGAGCTCGAGGAGGAGCTTTTCTCTTTCGTTACTTAATTCCTCATGGACGAGGACTGAACTCGGGGAGGGTCTTCTTCAAGGGCGAGGATCGATGAGGGGTGGTTTCTCTGATGAGAATAAGTTACTTAAAGTTCGGTTTGGTAACCAGGAACTAGCTCGAGGTTGAGCTTCTTCTTAGTTGCAGTCTTCTTCAAGGGCGAGAATAACGGAGGGGGGTTTCTCTGACGAGAATAAGTTGAACTTGGTTCCTAAACCAAGTTAACTTATGAGTTCGGTGTGGCCACCGAGTAACGGGCTCGAGGGGGAGCCTTTTCCTTCTTAATTTCTTAATTCCTCAAGGACGAGGAATACCCCTGGTGTTTAAGATGCACCAGGATATGAGGAGTCTCTCTGACGAGAGTCAGTTGAACTTAACAAAGTTAACTTAACGTTTGGTTTGATAACCAGGGATTAGCTCGAGGATAAGCTACTTCTTATCCTCTTTAGGTAGGTAGCCCTACCTCTCTTGCAGGGTACTTCTTGGTCTGGCGAGCAAAATTATCAGTCTCGGTATCCCGATCTTAATTCGGGGACTTCGTCACCAAGAGACTGACGTATACTACCGCGATTTTCCTCACTGTTCCTTATTTATAAGTTGTAACCCACTGGAAAAGTGCTAAGAGGGAAGGGGGGGGGGGCTTGATGGCGGGCCCAGGAGGGTTCTTATACCAACGGTTTTTCCCACCAAGTCTTACATCGGGTCTTCGTTAACCTTCGAGCTTGGGAGAAACACGTCTCCAAATTCTTATTTGACGTGAAATTAAATCTCACTCTCCTGGGAGAGATCTTGCATTTTAACCTTTAGGTCTTTCATAGCGCCGAGTGGTGCGGCGCTGCGGTTACGCGCTTGCCCCGAAGGTGCCGGTGGCCGGATGTCTTTGCGGTAACCGCCTCATGACTCCACCAGGAAAAAAGGGGAAGGGACGATTCCTCTACACTGATCATGCCTTTAATACTATTGTAAAGATGCTTGCGAATCTTTATCAGTTACTGGGAAACTCACTTATGTAAGAAGCAATCTTTCCCGTTCATGCCTTTAACAGTATTGTAAAGATGATTATGAATATTTTTATCAGTTACTGGAAAACACACTTATCTAAGAAGCATTCTTTCTGATGATGCCTTTAATACTATTGTAAAGATGCTTGCAAATCTTTATAAGGGCCTGGGAAACTCACTTATCTAAGAAGCAATCTTTCTGATCATGCCTTTAACACTATTGTAAAGATGCTTGTGAATCTATATCAGATTCTAGGAAACTCACTTATCTAAGAAGCAATCATTCTGATCATGACTTTAATAGTATTGTTAAGATGCTTGCGAATATTTATCAGTTACTTGGAAACTAACATATTTTAAGAAGCATTCTTTCTGATCATGCCTTTAACACTATTGTAAAGATGCTTGCGAATCTTTATCAGATTCTATGAACTCACTTATCTAAGAAGCAATCTTTCTGATCATGCCTTTAATAGTATTGTAATGATGATGGTGAATCTTTATCAGTTACTGGGAAACTCATTATCTAAGAAGCAATCTTTCTGATCATGCCTTTAATACTATTGTAAAGTTGATTGCAAATCCTTACCAGTTACTAGTAAACTCACTTATCTAAGAAGCATTCTTTCTAATTATGCCTTTAACACTATTGTAAAGATGCTTGCGAATCTTTATCAGTTACTTAGAGACTTACTTATCTGAGAAGGCTTCTTTCTGATCATGCCTTTAACGCTATTGTATTAATGATTGCGAATCTTTATCAGTTACTAGGAAACTCACTTATCTAAAAAGCCTTCTTTCTGATCATGCCTTTAATACTATTGTAAATATGCTTGCGAATCTTTATCAATTACTGGGAAACTCACTTTTTTAAGGAGCAATCTTTCTGATCATGCCTTTAAAACTATTGTAAAAATGATTGCGAATCTTTATCAGTTACTGGGAAACTCACTTTTTTAAGAAGCTTTCTATCCCGTTCATGCCTTTAACAATATTGTAAAGATGATTATTAATATTTATCAGTTACTGGGAGACTCAATTATCTAAGAAACATTCTTTCTGATCATGCCTTTAACACTATTGTAAAGATGCTTGCGAATCTTTATCAGTTAATGGGAAACTCACTTATCTAAGAAGCATTCTCTCTGATCATGCCTTTAACACTATTGTAAAGATGCTTGCAAATCTTTATGAGATTCGGGAAAATCACTTATCTAAAAAGCAATTTTTCTGATCATAACCTTAAAAGTATTGTAAAGATGATGGCAAATCTTTATCAGTTACTCGGAAACTCAGTTATCTAAGAAGCATTCTTTCTGATCTTCCCTTAACACTATTGTAAAGATGCTTGCGAATCTTTAACAGTTACTTCAAAACTCACTTATCTAAGAAGGATTCTTTCTGATAATGCCTTTAACACTATTGTTAAGATGATTGCGAATCTTTATCAGTTACTAGTAAACTCACTTATCTAAAAAGCCTTCTTTCTGATCATGCCTTTAATACTATTGTAAAGATGCTTGCGAATCTTTATCAGTTACTGAAAAACTCTATTATCTAAGAAGCATTCTTTCTGATCATGCTTTTAACACTATTGTAAAGATGCTTACAAATCTTTATCAGTTCCTTGAAAACTCCTTTATCTAAGAAGCATTCTTTCTGATCATGCCTTTAACACTATTTTGGAGATGATTGTGAACCTTTATCAGTTACTGGAAAACTCACTTATCTAAAAAGCATTCTTTCGGATCATGCCTTTGAAACCATTGTAAAGATAAGTGCAAATCTTTTTCAAATACTGGGAAACTCACTTATCTAAGAAGCATTCTTTCTGATCATGCCTTTAACACTATTGTAAAGATTCTTGCGAATCTTTATCAGATTCTGGAAAACATACTTATCTAAGGAGCACTCTTGCTGATCATGCCTTTAACACTATTGTAAAGATGATTTTGAATCTTTATCAGATTCTGGAAAACTCCCTTATCTAAGAAGCATTCTTTCTGATCATGCCTTTAACACCATTGTAAAGATAAAGGGAATTTTTATCGGTTACTGGAAAGCTTACTTATATAAGTAGCATTCTTTCTGTTCATGCATTTAACATTATTGTAAAGATGATTGCAAATCTTTATCAGTTACTTGAAACTCCCTTATCTAAGAAGAATTCTGTCTGATCATGACTTCAACACTATTGTAAAGATGCTTGCGAATCTTTATCAGTTACTGGGGAACTCACTTATCTGAGAAGAATTCTTTCTAACTAGGCCTTCAATACTATTGTAAAGATGATTGCGAATCTTTTTCAGTTACTGGAAAACTTGCTTATCTAAGGAGCTTTTTGATTATCATGCTTTTAACGCTATTGTAAAGATGCTGGCGAATCTTCATCAGATTCTGCGAAACTCACTTTTCTAAGAAGCATACTTCGTGATCAAGCCTTTAACACTATGTATAGATGATTGTGATTCTTTATCAGCTATTGTGAAACTCACTAATCTGAGAAGCATTCTTTTTGATCATGTCTATAATACTATTGTAAAGATGCTTGCGAATCTTTATGAGATTCTGGGAAACTCACTTATCTAGGAAGCATTCTTTCTGATCATGTGTTTAACACTATTGTAAATATGATTTAAAATCTTTATCAGATTCTGGGAAACTCACTTATCTAAGAAGCATTCTTTCTGTTCATGCCTTTAACACTATTGTAAAGATGATTTTGAATCTTTTTCAGTTACTGGGAAACTTACTTATATAAGAAGCATTCTTTTTGATCATGTCTTAAAAACTATTGTAAAGATGCTTGCGAATCTTTATAAGATTCTGGGAAACTCACTTATCTAGGAAGCATTCTTTCTGATCATGCCTTTAACACTATTGTAAAGTGATTGCGAATGTTTCTTAGTTACTGGGAAACTCACTTATCTAAGAAGCATTCTTTCTGATCATGCCTTCAACACTATTGTAAAGATGATTTTGAATCTTTATTAGTTACCGGGAAACTCACTTATCTAAAAAGCATTCTTTCTGATCATGCCTTTAATACTATTGTAAAGATTCTGGGAAACTCACTTATCTAAGAAGCATTCTTCCTGATCATGCCTTTATACTATTGTAAAGATTCTTTCGAATCTTTATCAGATTCTGGAAAACTCACTTATCCAAGAAGCATACTTCCTGATCATGCCTTTAATACTATTGTAAAGATGAGTGCGAATCTTTATTAGTTACTGGGAACCTCACTTATCTGAGAAGCCTTTTTTCTGATCATGTGTTTAACACTATTGTAAAGATGATTTCGAATCTTTATCAGATTCTGGGAAACTCACTTATCTAAGAATCATTTTTTTTTATCATGCCTTTAACACTATTGTAAAGATGATTTATAATCTTTATCAGTTTCTGGAAAACTCTCTTATCTAAGAAGCATTCTTTCTGATCTTCCTTTTAACACTATTGTAAAGATGCTTGCGAATCTCTATCAGTTACTAGGAAAGTCACTTATCTAGAAAGCATTCTTTCTGATCATGCCTTTAATACAAAGGTAAAGATGCTTGTGACTCTTTATCAGATTCTGGGAATCTCACTTATCTAAAAAGCATTCTTTGTGATCTTCCTTTTAACACTATTGTAAAGATGTTTGCGAATCTTTATCAGCTACTTGGAAACTCACTTATCTAAGAAGCATTCTTTCTGATCATGCCTTTAATACTATTGTAAAGATTCTTTTGAATCTTTATCAGATTCTGGGAAACTCACTTATCTAAGAAGCATTCTTCCTGATCATGCCTTTAACACTATTGTATAAATGATTGCGAATCTTTATCAGTTACTGGGAACCTCACTTATCTGAGAAGCCTTTTTTCTTATAATGCTTTTAATACTCTTGTAAAGATGATTTTGAATCTTTATCAGATTCTGGGAAACTCACTTATCTAAGAAGCATTCTTTCTGATCATGCCTTTAACACTATTGTAAAAATAATTGCGAATCTTTATCAGTTACTGGGAAACTCACTTATCTAAGAAGCATTCTTCCTGATCATGCCTTTAACACTATTGTAAAGATTCTTTCGAATCTTTATCAGATTCTGGGAAACTCACTTATCTAAGAAGCATTCCTTCTGATCATGCCTTTAACACTATTGTAAAAATGATTGCGAATCTATATCAGTTACTGGAAAACTCACTTATCTAAGAAGCATTCTTCCTGATCATGCCTTTAACACTATTGTAAAGATTCTTTCGAATCTTTATCAGATTCTGGGAAACTCACTTATCTAAGAAGCATTCTTCCTGATCATGCCTTTAACACTATTGTAAAAATTATTGCGAATCTTTATTAGTTTCTGGGAAACTCACTTATCTAAGAAGCATTCTTTCTGATCATGCCTTTAATAATATTGTAAAGATGCTTTTGACTCTTTATGAGATTCTGTGAAACTCACTTATCTAAAAAGCATTCTTTGTGATCTTCCTTTTAACACTATTGTAAAGATGTTTGCGAATCTTTATCAGTTACTGGAAAACTCACTTATCTGAGAAGCCTTCTTTCTAAACATGTGTTTAACACTATTGTTAAGATGATTTTGAATCTTTATCAGATTCTGGAAAACTTACTTATCTAAGAAGCATTTTTTTCTAATCATGCCTTTAACACTATTGTAAAGATACTTGACAATCTTTATTAGATTCTGGGAAACTCACTTATATAAAAGCATTCTTTTTGATCATGCCTTTAACACTATTGTAAAGATGCTTGCGTATCTTCATCAGTTCCCCTGAAACTCACTTATCTAAGAAACATTCTTTCTGATCATGCCCTCAACACTATTGTAAAGATTATTGTGACTCTTTATCAGTTACTTGGAAACTCACTTATCTAAGAAGAATTATGTTTGATCATCCCGTTAACACTATTGTAAAGATACTTGCGAATCTTTATCAGTTACTGGGAAACTCACTTATCTAAGAAGAATTCTTTCTGATCATGTTTTTAACACTATTGTAAAAATGATTGCGAATCTTTTTAAGATCCAAGTATACTCACTTATCTAAGAAGCATCCTTTCTAATCATGCCTTTAACACTATTGTAAAGATGATTGCGAATCTTTATCAGTTACTGGGAAACTCACTTATCTGATAAGCCTTCTTGCTGATCATGTGTTAAACACTATTGTAAAGATGATTTAGAATCTTTGTCAGATTCTGGGAAACTCACTTATCTAAGAAGCATTTTTTCTGATCATGCCTTTAACACTATTGTAAAGATTATTGAGAATCTTCATCAGTTACTTGGAAACTCACTTATATAAGAAGCATTCTTTCTGATCATGCCTTTAATACTATTGTAAAGATGCTTGCGAATCCTCATCAGTTAGTGGAAAACTCACTTATCTAAGAAGCATTCTTTCTGTTCATGCCTTTAATACTATTGTAAAGATGATTGCAAATCTTTATCAGTTACTGGGAAACTAACTTATTTAAGAAGCATTCTTTCTGATCATGCCTTTAATACTATTGTAAAGATGCTTGTGACTCTTTATCAGATTCTGGGAAACTCACTTATCTATAAAGCATTCTTTGTGATCTTCCTTTTAACACTATTGTAAAGATGTTTGCGAATCTTTATCAGCTACTTAGAAACTCACTTATCTAAGAACCATTCTTTCTGATCATGCCTTTAATACTATTGTAAAGATTCTTTCGAATCTTTATCAGATTCTGATAACTCACTTATCTAAGAAGCATTCTTCCTGATCATGCCTTTATCACTATTGTAAAAATGATTGCGAATCTTTATTAGTTACTGGGAACCTCACTTATCTGAGAAGCCGTTTTCTGATCATGCCTTTAATACTCTTGTAAAGATGATTTCGAATCTTTATCAGTTACTGGGAAACTCACTTATCTAAGAAGCATTCTTCCTGAGCATGCCTTTAACACTATTGTAAAAATTCTTTCGAATCTTTATCAGATTCTGGGAAACTCAATTATCTAAGAAGCATTCTTCCTGATCATGCCTTTATCACTATTGTAAAAATGATTGCGAATCTTTATTAGTTACTGGGAACCTCACTTATCTGAGAAGCCTTTTTTCTGATCATGCCTTTAATAATCTTGTAAAGATGATTTCGAATTTTTATCAGATTCTGGAAAACTCACTTATCTAAGAAGCATTCTTCCTGATCATGCCTTTAACACTATTGTAAAAATGATTGCGAATCCTTATCAGTTACTGGGAAACTCACTTATCTAAGAAGCATTCTTCCTGATCATGCCTTTAACACTCTTGTAAAAATGATTGCGAATCATTATCAGTTACTGGGAAACTCACTTATCTAAGAAGCATTCTTCCTGATCATGCCTTTAACACTATAGTAAAGATTCTTTCGAATCTTTATCAGATTCTGGGAAACTCACTTATCTAAAAAGCATTCTTTGTGATCTTCCTTTTAACACTATTGTAAAGATGTTTTCGAATCTTTATCAGCTACTTGGAAACTCACTTATCTAAGAAGCATTCTTTCTGATCATGCCTTTAATACTATTGTAAAGATTCTTTCGAATCTTTATCAGATTCTGGGAAACTCACTTATCTAAGAAGCATTCTTCCTGATCATGCCTTTAACACTATTGTAAAAATGATTGCGAATCTTTATCAGTTACTGGGAACCTCACTTATCTGAGAAGCCTTTTTTCTGATCATGCCTTTAATACTCTTGTAAAGATGATTTCGAATCTTTATCAGATTCTGGGAAACTCACTCATCTAAGAAGCATTCTTCCTGATCATGCCTTTAACACTATTGTAAAAATGATTGCGAATCTTTATCAGTTACTGGGAAACTTACTTATCTAAGAAGCATTCTTCCTGATCATGCCTTTAACACTCTTGTAAAAATGATTGTGAATCTTTATCAGGTACTGGGAAACTCACTTATCTAAGAAGCATTCTTCCTGATCATGCCTTTAACACTATTGTAAAGATTCTTTCGAATCTTTCTCAGATTCTGGGAAACTCACTTATCTAAAAAGCATTCTTTATGATCTTCCTTTTAACACTATTGTAAAGATGTTTGCGAATCTTTATCAGCTACTTGGAAACTCACTTATCTAAGAAGCATTCTTTCTGATCATGCCTTGAATACTATTGTAAAGATTCTTTCGAATCTTTATCAGATTCTGGGAAACTCACTTATCTAAGAAGTATTCTTCCTGATCATGCCTTTAACACTATTGTAAAAATGATTGCGAATCTTTATCAGTTACTGGGATCCTCACTTATCTGAGAAGCCTTTTTTCTGATCATGCCTTTAATACTATTGTAAAGATGATTTCGAATCTTTATCAGATTCTGGGAAACTCACTTATCTAAGAAGCATTCTTCCTGATCATGCCTTTAACACTATTGTAAAAATGATTGCGAATCTTTATCAGTTACTGGTAAACTCACTTATCTAAGAAGCATTCTTTCTGATCATGCCTTGAACACTATTGTAAAGATTCTTTCGAATCTTTATCAGATTCTGGGAAACTCACATATCTAAAAAGCATTCTTTGTGATCTTCCTTTTAACACTATTGTAAATATGTTTGCGAATCTTTATCAACTACTTGGAAACTCACTTATCTAAAAAGCATTCTTTCTGATCATGCCTTTAATACTATTGTAAGATTCTTTCGAATCTTTATCAGATTCTGGGAAACTCACTTATCTAAGAAGCATTCTTCCTGATCATGCCTTTAACACTATTGTAAAAATGATTGCGAATCTTTATCAGTTACTGGGAACCTCACTTATCTGAGAAGCCTTTTTTCTGATCATGCCTTTAATACTATTGTAAAGATGATTTCGAATCTTTATCAGATTCTGGGAAACCCACTTATCTAAGAAGCATTTTTTTTTTATCATGCCTTTAACACTATTGTAAAGATGATTTTTAATCTTTTTCAGTTTCTGGGAAACTCACTTATCTAAGAAGCATACTTCCTGATCATGCCTTTAACACTATTGTAAAAATGATTGCGAATCTTTATCAGTTACTGGGAACCTCACTTATCTGAGAAGCCTTTTTTCTGATCATGTGTTCAACACTATTGTAAAGATGATTTCGAATCTTTATCAGATTCCGGGAAAATCACTTATCTAAGAAGCATTCTTTCTGATCATGCCTTTAATACTATTGTAAAGATGCTTGCGTATTCTTATGAGTTACTGGAAAACTCACTTATCTAAGAAGCCTTCCTTCTGTTCATGCCTTCTTATACTATTGTAAAGATGATTACGAATCTTTATTAGTTACCGGGAAACTCACTTATCTAAAAAGCATTCTTTCTGATCATGCCTTTAATACTATTGTAAAGATTCTGGGAAACTCACTTATCTAAGAAGCATTCTTCCTGATCATGCCTTTATACTATTGTAAAGATTCTTTCGAATCTTTATCAGATTCTGGAAAACTCACTTATCCAAGAAGCATACTTCCTGATCATGCATTTAATACTATTGTAAAGATGATTGCGAATCTTTATTAGTTACTGGGAACCTCACTTATCTGAGAAGCCTTTTTTCTGATCATGTGTTTAACACTATTGTAAAGCTGATTTCCAATCTTTATCAGATTCTGGGAAACTCACTTATCTAAGAATCATTTTTTTTTATCATGCATTTAACACTATTGTAAAGATGATTTATAATCTTTATCAGTTTCTGGAAAACTCTCTTATCTAAGGAGCATTCTTTCTGATTCTCCTTTTAACACTATTGTAAAGATGCTTGCGAATCTCTATCAGTTACTAGGAAAGTCACTTATCTAAGAAGCATTCTTTCTGATCATGCCTTTAATACTATTGTAAAGATGCTTGTGACTCTTTATCAGATTCTGGGAATCTCACTTATCTAAAAAGCATTCTTTGTGATCTTCCTTTTAACACTATTGTAAAGATGTTTGCGAATCTTTATCAGCTACTTGGAAACTCACTTATCTAAGAAGCATTCTTTCTGATCATGCCTTGAATACTATTGTAAAGATTCTTTCGAATCTTTATCAGATTCTGGGAAACTCACTTATCTAAGAAGTATTCTTCCTGATCATGCCTTTAACACTATTGTAAAAATGATTGCGAATCTTTATCAGTTACTGGGATCCTCACTTATCTGAGAAGCCTTTTTTCTGATCATGCCTTTAATACTATTGTAAAGATGATTTCGAATCTTTATCAGATTCTGGGAAACTCACTTATCTAAGAAGCATTCTTCCTGATCATGCCTTTAACACTATTGTAAAAATGATTGCGAATCTTTATCAGTTACTGGGAAACTCACTTATCTAAGAAGAATTCTTCCTGATCATGCCTTTTAACACTATTGTAAAGATTCTTTCGAATCTTTATCAGATTCTGGGAAACTCACTTATCTAAGAAGCATTCTTCCTGATCATGCCTTTAACACTATTGTAAAAATTATTGCGAATCTTTATCAGTTACTGGTAAACTCACTTATCTAAGAAGCATTCTTTCTGATCATGCCTTGAACACTATTGTAAAGATTCTTTCGAATCTTTATCAGATTCTGGGAAACTCACTTATCTAAAAAGCATTCTTTGTGATCTTCCTTTTAACACTATTGTAAATATGTTTGCGAATCTTTATCAACTACTTGGAAACTCACTTATCTAAGAAGCATTCTTTCTGATCATGCCTTTAATACTATTGTAAGATTCTTTCGAATCTTTATCAGATTCTGGGAAACTCACTTATCTAAGAAGCATTCTTCCTGATCATGCCTTTAACACTATTGTAAAAATGATTGCGAATCTTTATCAGTTACTGGGAACCTCACTTATCTGAGAAGCCTTTTTTCTGATCATGCCTTTAATACTATTGTAAAGATGATTTCGAATCTTTATCAGAATTCTGGGAAACCCACTTATCTAAGAAGCATTTTTTTTTTATCATGCCTTTAACACTATTGTAAAGATGATTTTTAATCTTTTTCAGTTTCTGGGAAACTCACTTATCTAAGAAGCATACTTCCTGATCATGCCTTTAACACTATTGTAAAAATCATTGCGAATCTTTATCAGTTACTGGGAACCTCACTTATCTGAGAAGCCTTTTTTCTGATCATGTGTTCAACACTATTGTAAAGATGATTTCGAATCTTTATCAGATTCCGGGAAAATCACTTATCTAAGAAGCATTCTTTCTGATCATGCCTTTAATACTATTGTAAAGATGCTTGCGTATTCTTATCAGTTACTGGAAAACTCACTTATCTAAGAAGCCTTCCTTCTGTTCATGCCTTCTTATACTATTGTAAAGATGATTACGAATCTTTATTAGTTACCGGGAAACTCACTTATCTAAAAAGCATTCTTTCTGATCATGCCTTTAATACTATTGTAAAGATTCTGGGAAACTCACTTATCTAAGAAGCATTCTTCCTGATCATGCCTTTATACTACTGTAAAGATTCTTTCGAATCTTTCTCAGATTCTGGAAAACTCACTTATCCCAGAAGCATACTTCCTGATCATGCCTTTAATACTATTGTAATGATGATTGCGAATCTTTATTAGTTACTGGGAACCTCACTTATCTGAGAAGCCTTTTTTCTGATCATGTGTTTAACACTATTGTAAAGATGATTTCCAATCTTTATCAGATTCTGGGAAACTCACTTATCTAAGAATCATTTTTTTTATCATGCATTTAACACTATTGTAAAGATGATTTATAATCTTTATCAGTTTCTGGAAAACTCTCTTATCTAAGAAGCATTCTTTCTGATTCTCCTTTTAACACTATTGTAAAGATGCTTGCGAATCTCTATCAGTTACTAGGAAAGTCACTTATCTAAGAAGCATTCTTTCTGATCATGCCTTTAATACTATTGTAAAGATGCTTGTGACTCTTTATCAGATTCTGGGAATCTCACTTATCTAAAAAGCATTCTTTGTGATCTTCCTTTTAACACTATTGTAAAGATGTTTGCGAATCTTTATCAGCTACTTGGAAACTCACTTATCTAAGAAGCATTCTTTCTGATCATGCCTTTAATACTATTGTAAAGATTCTTTCGAATCTTTATCAGATTCTGGGAAACTCACTTATCTAAGAAGCATTCTTCCTGATCATGCCTTTAACACTATTGTATAAATGATTGCGAATCTTTATCAGTTACTGGGAACCTCACTTATCTGAGAAGCCTTTTTTCTTATAATGCTTTTAATACTCTTGTAAAGATGATTTTGAATCTTTATCAGATTCTGGGAAACTCACTTATCTAAGAAGCATTCTTCCTGATCATGCCTTTAACACTATTGTAAAAATGATTGCGAATCTTTATCAGTTACTGGGAAACTCACTTATCTAAGAAGCATTCTTCCTGATCATGCCTTTAACACTCTTGAAAAAATGATTGTGAATCTTTATCAGTTACTGGGAAACTCATTTATCTAAGAAGCATTCTTCCTGATCATGCCTTTAACACTATTGTAAAGATTCTTTCGAATCTTTATCAGATTCTGGGAAACTCACTTATCTAAAAAGCATTCTTTGTGATCTTCCTTTTAACACTATTGTAAAGATGTTTTCGAATCTTTATCAGGTACTTGGAAACTCACTTATCTAAGAAGCATTCTTTCTGATCATGCCTTTTATACTATTGTAAAGATTATTTCGGATCTTTATCAGATTCTGGGAAACTCACTTATCTAAGAAGCATTCTTCCTGATCATGCCTTTAACACTATTGTAAAAATGATTGCGAATCTTTATCAGTTACTGGGAACCTCACTTATCTGAGAAGCCTTTTTTCTGATCATGCCTTTAATACTATTGTAAAGATGATTTCGAATCTTTATCAGATTCTCGGAAACACACTTATCTAAGAAGCATTCTTCCTGATCATGCCTTTAACACTATTGTAAATATGATTGCGAATCTTTATCAGTTACTGGGAAACTCACTTATCTAAGAAGATTCTTCCTGATCATGCCTTTAATTCTATTGTAAAGATTCTTTCGAATCTTCATCAGATTCCGGGAAACTCACTTATCTAAAAAGCATTCTTTGTGATCTTCCTTTTAACACTATTGTAAAGATGTTTGCGAATCTTTATCAGCTACTTAGAACTCACTTATCTAAGAAGCATTCTTTCTGATCATGCCTTTAATACTATTGTAAAGATTCTTTCGAATCTTTATCAGATTCTGGGAAACTCACTTATCTAAGAAGCATTCTTCCTGATCATGCCTTTAACACTATTGTAAAAATGATTGCGAATCTTTATCAGTTACTGGGAACCTCACTCATCTGAGAAGCCTTTTTTCTGATCATGCCTTTAATACTATTGTAAAGATGATTTCGAATCTTTATCAGATTCTGGGAAACTCACTTATCTAAAAAGCATTCTTCCTGATCATGCCTTTAACACTATTGTAAAAATGATTGCGAATCTTTTTAAGATCCAAGTATACTCACTTATCTAAGAAGCATTCTTCCTGATCATGCCTTTAACACTATTGTAAAGATTCTTTCGAATCTTTATCAGATTCTGGGAAACTCAGTTATCTAAAAAGCATTCTTTGTGATCTTCCTTTTAACACTATTATAAAGATGTTTGCGAATCTTTATCAGCTACTTGGAAACTCACTTATCTAAGAAGCATTCTTTCTGATCATGCCTTTAATACTATTGTAAAGATTGTTTCGAATCTTTATCAGATTCTGGGAAACTCACTTATCTAAGAAGCATTCTTCCTGATCATGCCTTTAACACTATTGTAAAAATGATTGCGAATCTTTATCAGTTACTGGGAACCTCACTTATCTGAGAAGCCTTTTTTCTGATCATGCCTTTAATACTATTGTAAAGATGATTTCGAATCTTTATCAGATTCTGGAAAACTCACTCATCTAAGACACATTTTTTTTTATCATGCCTTTAACACTATTGTCAAGATGATTTTTAATCTTTTTCAGTTTCTGGGAAACTCACTTATCTAAGAAGCATACTTCCTGATCATGCCTTTAACACTATTGTAAAAATGATTGCGAATCTTTATCAGTTACTGGGAACCTCACTTATCTGAGAAGCCTTTTTTCTGATCATGTGTTTAACACTATTGTAAAGATGATTTCGAATCTTTATCAGATTCCGGAAAAATCACTTATCTAAGAAGCATTCTTTCTGATCTTGCCTTTAATACTATTGTAAAGATGCTTGCGTATTCTTATGAGTTACTGGAAAACTCACTTATCTAAGAAGCCTTCCTTCTGTTCATGCCTTCTTATACTATTGTAAAGATGATTACAAATCTTTATTAGTTACTGGGAAACTCACTTATCTAAAAAGCATTCTTTCTGATCATGCCTTTAATACTATTGTAAAGATTCTGGGAAACTCACTTATCTAAGAAGCATTCTTCCTGATCATGCCTTTATACTATTGTAAAGATTCTTTCGAATCTTTATCAGATTCTGGAAAACTCACTTATCCAAGAAGCATACTTCCTGATCATGCCTTTAATACTATTGTAAAGATGATTGCGAATCTTTATTAGTTACTGGGAACCTCACTTATCTGAGAAGCCTTTTTTCTGATCATGTGTTTAACACTATTGTAAAGATGATTTCGAATCTTTATCAGATTCTGGGAAACTCACTTATCTAAGAATTATTTTTTTTTATCATGCCTTTAACACTATTGTAAAGATGATTTATAATCTTTATCAGTTTCTGGAAAACTCTCTTATCTAAGAAGCATTCTTTCTGATCTTCCTTTTAACACTATTGTAAAGATGCTTGCGAATCTCTATCAGTTACTAGGAAAGTCACTTATCTAAGAAGCATTCTTTCTGATCATGCCTTTAATACAAAGGTAAAGATGCTTGTGACTCTTTATCAGATTCTGGGAATCTCACTTATCTAAAAAGCATTCTTTGTGATCTTCCTTTTAACACTATTGTAAAGATGTTTGCGAATCTTTATCAGCTACTTGGAAACTCACTTATCTAAGAAGCATTCTTTCTGATCATGCCTTTAATACTATTGTAAAGATTCTTTCGAATCTTTATCAGATTCTGGGAAACTCACTTATCTAAGAAGCATTCTTCCTGATCATGCCTTTAACACTATTGTATAAATGATTGCGAATCTTTATCAGTTACTGGGAACCTCACTTATCTGAGAAGCCTTTTTTCTTATAATGCTTTTAATACTCTTGTAAAGATGATTTTGAATCTTTATCAGATTCTGGGAAACTCACTTATCTAAGAAGCATTCTTCCTGATCATGCCTTTAACACTATTGTAAAAATAATTGCGAATCTTTATCAGTTACTGGGAAACTCACTTATCTAAGAAGCATTCTTCCTGATCATGCCTTTAACACTATTGTAAAGATTCTTTCGAATCTTTATCAGATTCTGGGAAACTCACTTATCTAAGAAGCATTCTTCCTGATCATGCCTTTAACACTATTGTAAAAATGATTGCGAATCTTTATCAGTTACTGGGAAACTCACTTATCTAAGAAGCATTCTTCCTGATCATGCCTTTAACACTATTGTAAAGATTCTATCGAATCTTTATCAGATTCTGGGAAACTCACTTATCTAAGAAGCATTCTTCCTGATCATGCCTTAAACACTATTGTAAAAATTATTGCGAATCTTTATCAGTTTCTGGGAAACTCACTTATCTAAGAAGCATTCTTTCTGATCATGCCTTTAATAATATTGTAAAGATGCTTTTGACTCTTTATGAGATTCTGTGAAACTCACTTATCTAAAAAGCATTCTTTGTGATCTTCCTTTTAACACTATTGTAAAGATGTTTGCGAATCTTTATCAGTTACTGGCAAACTCACTTATCTGAGAAGCCTTCTTTCTAAACATGTGTTTAACACTATTGTTAAGATGATTTTGAATCTTTATCAGATTCTGGGAAACTTACTTATCTAAGAAGCATTTTTTTCTCATCATGCCTTTAACACTATTGTAAAGATACTTGCGAATCTTTATTAGATTCTGGGAAACTCACTTATATAAAAGCATTCTTTTTGATCATGCCTTTAACACTATTGTAAAGATGCTTGCGTATCTTCATCAGTTCCCCTGAAACTCACTTATCTAAGAAACATTCTTTCTGATCATGCCCTCAACACTATTGTAAAGATTCTTGTGACTCTTTATCAGTTACTTGGAAACTCACTTATCTAAGAAGAATTATGTTTGATCATCCCGTTAACACTATTGTAAAGATACTTGCGAATCTTTATCAGTTACTGAGAAACTCACTTATCTAAGAAGAATTCTTTCTGATCATGTTTTTAACACTATTGTAAAAATGATTGCGAATCTTTTTAAGATCCAAGTATACTCACTTATCTAAGAAGCATCCTTTCTAATCATGCCTTTAACACTATTGTAAAGATGATTGCGAATCTTTATCAGTTACTGGGAAACTCACTTATCTGATAAGCCTTCTTGCTGATCATGTGTTAAACACTATTGTAAAGATGATTTAGAATCTTTGTCAGATTCTGGGAAACTCACTTATCTAAGAAGCATTTTTTCTGATCATGCCTTTAACACTATTGTGAAGATTATTGAGAATCTTCATCAGTTACTTGTAAACTCACTTATATAAGAAGCATTCTTTCTGATCATGCCTTTAATACTATTGTAAAGATGCTTGCGAATCCTCATCAGTTAGTGGAAAACTCACTTATCTAAGAAGCATTCTTTCTGTTGATGCCTTTAATACTATTGTAAAGATGATTGCGAATCTTTATCAGTTACTATGAAACTAACTTATTTAAGAAGCATTCTTTCTGATCATGCCTTGAATACTATTGTAAAGATGCTTGTGACTCTTTATCAGATTCTGGGAAACTCACTTATCTATAAAGCATTCTTTGTGATCTTCCTTTTAACACTATTGTAAAGATGTTTGCGAATCTTTATCAGCTACTTAGAAATTCACTTATCTAAGAACCAGTCTTTCTGATCATGCCTTTAATACTATTGAAAAGATTCTTTCGAATCTTTATCAGATTCTGGGAAACTCACTTATCTAAGAAGCATTCTTCCTGATCATGCCTTTATCACTATTGTAAAAATGATTGCGAATCTTTATTAGTTACTGGGAACCTCATTTATCTGAGAAGCCGTTTTCTGATCATGCCTTTAATACTCTTGTAAAGATGATTTCGAATCTTTATCAGATTCTGGGAAACTCACTTATCTAAGAAGCATTCTTTCTGATCATGCCTTTAACACTATTGTAAAAATGATTGCGAATCCTTATCAGTTACTGGGAAACTCACTTATCTAAGAAGCATTCTTCCTGATCATGCCTTTAACACTCTTGTAAAAATGATTGCGAATCTTTATCAGTTACTGGGAAACTCACTTATCTAAGAAGCATTCTTCCTGATCATGCCTTGTACACTATTGTAAAAATTCTTTCGAATCTTTATCAGATTCTGGGAAACTCACTTATCTAAGAAGCATTCTTCCTGATCATGCCTTTATCACTATTGTAAAAATGATTGCGAATCTTTATTAGTTACTGGGAACCTCACTTATCTGAGAAGCCTTTTTTCTGATCATGCCTTTAATACTCTTGTAAAGATGATTTCGAATTTTTATCAGATTCTGGGAAACTCACTTATCTAAGAAGCATTCTTCCTGATCATGCCTTTAACACTATTGTAAAAATGATTGCGAATCCTTATCAGTTACTGGGAAACTCACTAATCTAAGAAGCATTCTTCCTGATCATGCCTTTAACACTCTTGTAAAAATGATTGCGAATCTTTATCAGTTACTGGGAAACTCACTTATCTAAGAAGCATTCTTCCTGATCATGCCTTTAACACTATTGTAAAGATTCTTTCGAATCTTTATCAGATTCTGGGAAACTCACTTATCTAAAAAGCATTCTTTGTGATCTTCCTTTTAACACTATTGTAAAGATGTTTTCGAATCTTTATCAGCTACTTGGAAACTCACTTATCTAAGAAGCATTCTTTCTGATCATGCCTTTAATACTATTGTAAAGATTCTTTCGAATCTTTATCAGATTCTGGAAAACTCACTTATCTAAGAAGCATTCTTCCTGATCATGCCTTTAACACTATTGTAAAAATGATTGCGAATCTTTATCAGTTACTGGGAACCTCACTTATCTGAGAAGCCTTTTTTCTGATCATGCCTTTAATACTCTTGTAAAGATGATTTCGAATCTTTATCAGATTCTGGGAAACTCACTTATCTAAGAAGCATTCTTCCTGATCATGCCTTTAACACTATTGTAAAAATGATTGCGAATCTTTATCAGTTACTGGGAAACTCACTTATCTAAGAAGCATTCTTCCTGATCATGCCTTTAACACTCTTGTAAAAATGATTGTGAATCTTTATCAGTTACTGGGAAACTCACTTATTTAAGAAGCATACTTCCTGATCATGCCTTTAACACTATTGTAAAGATTCTTTCGAATCTTTCTCAGATTCTGGGAAACTCACTTATCTAAAAAGCATTCTTTATGATCTTCCTTTTAACACTATTGTAAAGATGTTTGCGAATCTTTATCAGCTACTTGGAAAATCACTTATCTAAGAAGCATTCTTTCTGATCATGCCTTTAATACTATTGTAAAGATTCTTCCGAATCTTTATCAGATTCTGGGAAACTCACTTATCTAAGAAGTATTCTTCCTGATCATGCCTTTAACACTATTGTAAAAATGATTGCGAATCTTTATCAGTTACTGGGATCCTCACTTATCTGAGAAGCCTTTTTTCTGATCATGCCTTTAATACTATTGTAAAGATGATTTCGAATCTTTATCAGATTCTGGGAAACTCACTTATCTAAGAAGCATTCTTCCTGATCATGCCTTTAACACTATTGTAAAACGATTGCGAATCTTTATCAGTTACTGGGAAGCTCACTTATCTAAGAAGCATTCTTCCTGATCATGCCTTTAACACTCTTGAAAAAATTATTGTGAATCTTTATCAGTTACTGGGAAACTCACTTATCTAAGAAGCATTCTTCCTGATCATGCCTTTAACACTATTGTAAAGATTCTTTCGAATCTTTATCAGATTCTGGGAAACTCACTTATCTAAAAAGCATTCTTTGTGATCTTCCTTTTAACACTATTGTAAAGATGTTTTCGAATCTTTATCAGGTACTTGGAAACTCACTTATCTAAGAAGCATTCTTTCTGATCATGCCTTTTATACTATTGTAAAGATTATTTCGGATCTTTATCAGATTCTGGGAAACTCACTTATCTAAGAAGCATTCTTCCTGATCATGCCTTTAACACTATTGTAAAAATGATTGCGAATCTTTATCAGTTACTGGGAACCTCACTTATCTGAGAAGCCTTTTTTCTGATCATGCCTTTAATACTATTGTAAAGATGATTTCGAATCTTTATCAGATTCTCGGAAACACACTTATCTAAGAAGCATTCTTCCTGATCATGCCTTTAACACTATTGTAAATATGATTGCGAATCTTTATCAGTTACTGGGAAACTCACTTATCTAAGAAGATTCTTCCTGATCATGCCTTTAATTCTATTGTAAAGATTCTTTCGAATCTTCATCAGATTCCGGGAAACTCACTTATCTAAAAAGCATTCTTTGTGATCTTCCTTTTAACACTATTGTAAAGATGTTTGCGAATCTTTATCAGCTACTTAGAACTCACTTATCTAAGAAGCATTCTTTCTGATCATGCCTTTAATACTATTGTAAAGATTCTTTCGAATCTTTATCAGATTCTGGGAAACTCACTTATCTAAGAAGCATTCTTCCTGATCATGCCTTTAACACTATTGTAAAAATGATTGCGAATCTTTATCAGTTACTGGGAACCTCACTCATCTGAGAAGCCTTTTTTCTGATCATGCCTTTAATACTATTGTAAAGATGATTTCGAATCTTTATCAGATTCTGGGAAACTCACTTATCTAAGAAGCATTCTTCCTGATCATGCCTTTAACACTATTGTAAAAATGATTGCGAATCTTTTTAAGATCCAAGTATACTCACTTATCTAAGATGCATTCTTCCTGATCATGCCTTTAACACTATTGTAAAGATTCTTTCGAATCTTTATCAGATTCTGGGAAACTCAGTTATCTAAAAAGCATTCTTTGTGATCTTCCTTTTAACACTATTATAAAGATGTTTGCGAATCTTTATCAGCTACTTGGAAACTCACTTATCTATGAAGCATTCTTTCTGATCATGCCTTTAATACTATTGTAAAGATTGTTTCGAATCTTTATCAGATTCTGGGAAACTCACTTATCTAAGAAGCATTCTTCCTGATCATGCCTTTAACACTATTGTAAAAATGATTGCGAATCTTTATCAGTTACTGGGAACCTCACTTATCTGAGAAGCCTTTTTTCTGATCATGCCTTTAATACTATTGTAAAGATGATTTCGAATCTTTATCAGATTCTGGAAAACTCACTCATCTAAGACGCATTTTTTTTTATCATGCCTTTAACACTATTGTAAAGATGATTTTTAATCTTTTTCAGTTTCTGGGAAACTCACTTATCTAAGAAGCATACTTCCTGATCATGCCTTTAACACTATTGTAAAAATGATTGCGAATCTTTATCAGTTACTGGGAACCTCACTTATCTGAGAAGCCTTTTTTCTGATCATGTGTTTAACACTATTGTAAAGATGATTTCGAATCTTTATCAGATTCCGGGAAAATCACTTATCTAAGAAGCATTCTTTCTGATCATGCCTTTAATACTATTGTAAAGATGCTTGCGTATTCTTATGAGTTACTGGAAAACTCACTTATCTAAGAAGCCTTCCTTCTGTTCATGCCTTCTTATACTATTGTAAAGATGATTACAAATCTTTATTAGTTACCGGGAAACTCACTTATCTAAAAAGCATTCTTTCTGATCATGCCTTTAATACTATTGTAAAGATTCTGGGAAACTCACTTATCTAAGAAGCATTCTTCCTGATCATGCCTTTATACTATTGTAAAGATTCTTTCGAATCTTTATCAGATTCTGGAAAACTCACTTATCCAAGAAGCATACTTCCTGATCATGCCTTTAATACTATTGTAAAGATGATTGCGAATCTTTATTAGTTACTGGGAACCTCACTTATCTGAGAAGCCTTTTTTCTGATCATGTGTTTAACACTATTGTAAAGATGATTTCGAATCTTTATCAGATTCTGGGAAACTCACTTATCTAAGAATTATTTTTTTTTATCATGCCTTTAACACTATTGTAAAGATGATTTATAATCTTTATCAGTTTCTGGAAAACTCTCTTATCTAAGAAGCATTCTTTCTGATCTTCCTTTTAACACTATTGTAAAGATGCTTGCGAATCTCTATCAGTTACTAGGAAAGTCACTTATCTAAGAAGCATTCTTTCTGATCATGCCTTTAATACAAAGGTAAAGATGCTTGTGACTCTTTATCAGATTCTGGGAATCTCACTTATCTAAAAAGCATTCTTTGTGATCTTCCTTTTAACACTATTGTAAAGATGTTTGCGAATCTTTATCAGCTACTTGGAAACTCACTTATCTAAGAAGCATTTTTTCTGATCATGCCTTTAATACTATTGTAAAGATTCTTTCGAATCTTTATCAGATTCTGGGAAACTCACTTATCTAAGAAGCATTCTTCCTGATCATGCCTTTAACACTATTGTATAAATGATTGCGAATCTCTATCAGTTACTGGGAACCTCACTTATCTGAGAAGCCTTTTTTCTTATAATGCTTTTAATACTCTTGTAAAGATGATTTTGAATCTTTATCAGATTCTGGGAAACTCACTTATCTAAGAAGCATTCTTCCTGATCATGCCTTTAACACTATTGTAAAAATAATTGCGAATCTTTATCAGTTACTGGGAAACTCACTTATCTAAGAAGCATTCTTCCTGATCATGCCTTTAACACTATTGTAAAGATTCTTTCGAATCTTTATCAGATTCTGGGAAACTCACTTATCTAAGAAGCATTCTTCCTGATCATGCCTTTAACACTATTGTAAAAATGATTGCGAATCTTTATCAGTTACTGGGAAACTCACTTATCTAAGAAGCATTCTTCCTGATCATGCCTTTAACACTATTGTAAAGATTCTATCGAATCTTTATCAGATTCTGGGAAACTCACTTATCTAAGAAGCATTCTTCCTGATCATGCCTTAAACACTATTGTAAAAATTATTGCGAATCTTTATCAGTTTCTGGGAAACTCACTTATCTAAGAAGCATTCTTTCTGATCATGCCTTTAATAATATTGTAAAGATGCTTTTGACTCTTTATGAGATTCTGTGAAACTCACTTATCTAAAAAGCATTCTTTGTGATCTTCCTTTTAACACTATTGTAAAGATGTTTGCGAATCTTTATCAGTTACTGGCAAACTCACTTATCTGAGAAGCCTTCTTTCTAAACATGTGTTTAACACTATTGTTAAGATGATTTTGAATCTTTATCAGATTCTGGGAAACTTACTTATCTAAGAAGCATTTTTTTCTCATCATGCCTTTAACACTATTGTAAAGATACTTGCGAATCTTTATTAGATTCTGGGAAACTCACTTATATAAAAGCATTCTTTTTGATCATGCCTTTAACACTATTGTAAAGATGCTTGCGTATCTTCATCAGTTCCCCTGAAACTCACTTATCTAAGAAACATTCTTTCTGATCATGCCCTCAACACTATTGTAAAGATTCTTGTGACTCTTTATCAGTTACTTGGAAACTCACTTATCTAAGAAGAATTATGTTTGATCATCCCGTTAACACTATTGTAAAGATACTTGCGAATCTTTATCAGTTACTGAGAAACTCACTTATCTAAGAAGAATTCTTTCTGATCATGTTTTTAACACTATTGTAAAAATGATTGCGAATCTTTTTAAGATCCAAGTATACTCACTTATCTAAGAAGCATCCTTTCTAATCATGCCTTTAACACTATTGTAAAGATGATTGCGAATCTTTATCAGTTACTGGGAAACTCACTTATCTGATAAGCCTTCTTGCTGATCATGTGTTAAACACTATTGTAAAGATGATTTAGAATCTTTGTCAGATTCTGGGAAACTCACTTATCTAAGAAGCATTTTTTCTGATCATGCCTTTAACACTATTGTGAAGATTATTGAGAATCTTCATCAGTTACTTGTAAACTCACTTATATAAGAAGCATTCTTTCTGATCATGCCTTTAATACTATTGTAAAGATGCTTGCGAATCCTCATCAGTTAGTGGAAAACTCACTTATCTAAGAAGCATTCTTTCTGTTGATGCCTTTAATACTATTGTAAAGATGATTGCGAATCTTTATCAGTTACTATGAAACTAACTTATTTAAGAAGCATTCTTTCTGATCATGCCTTGAATACTATTGTAAAGATGCTTGTGACTCTTTATCAGATTCTGGGAAACTCACTTATCTATAAAGCATTCTTTGTGATCTTCCTTTTAACACTATTGTAAAGATGTTTGCGAATCTTTATCAGCTACTTAGAAATTCACTTATCTAAGAACCAGTCTTTCTGATCATGCCTTTAATACTATTGAAAAGATTCTTTCGAATCTTTATCAGATTCTGGGAAACTCACTTATCTAAGAAGCATTCTTCCTGATCATGCCTTTATCACTATTGTAAAAATGATTGCGAATCTTTATTAGTTACTGGGAACCTCATTTATCTGAGAAGCCGTTTTCTGATCATGCCTTTAATACTCTTGTAAAGATGATTTCGAATCTTTATCAGATTCTGGGAAACTCACTTATCTAAGAAGCATTCTTTCTGATCATGCCTTTAACACTATTGTAAAAATGATTGCGAATCCTTATCAGTTACTGGGAAACTCACTTATCTAAGAAGCATTCTTCCTGATCATGCCTTTAACACTCTTGTAAAAATGATTGCGAATCTTTATCAGTTACTGGGAAACTCACTTATCTAAGAAGCATTCTTCCTGATCATGCCTTGTACACTATTGTAAAAATTCTTTCGAATCTTTATCAGATTCTGGGAAACTCACTTATCTAAGAAGCATTCTTCCTGATCATGCCTTTATCACTATTGTAAAAATGATTGCGAATCTTTATTAGTTACTGGGAACCTCACTTATCTGAGAAGCCTTTTTTCTGATCATGCCTTTAATACTCTTGTAAAGATGATTTCGAATTTTTATCAGATTCTGGAAAACTCACTTATCTAAGAAGCATTCTTCCTGATCATGCCTTTAACACTACATATTGTAAAAATGATTGCGAATCCTTATCAGTTACTGGGAAACTCACTAATCTAAGAAGCATTCTTCCTGATCATGCCTTTAACACTCTTGTAAAAATGATTGCGAATCTTTATCAGTTACTGAAAAACTCACTTATCTAAGAAGCATTCTTCCTGATCATGCCTTTAACACTATTGTAAAGATTCTTTCGAATCTTTATCAGATTCTGGGAAACTCACTTATCTAAAAAGCATTCTTTGTGATCTTCCTTTTAACACTATTGTAAAGATGTTTTCGAATCTTTATCAGCTACTTGGAAACTCACTTATCTAAGAAGCATTCTTTCTGATCATGCCTTTAATACTATTGTAAAGATTCTTTCGAATCTTTATCAGATTCTGGAAAACTCACTTATCTAAGAAGCATTCTTCCTGATCATGCCTTTAACACTATTGTAAAAATGATTGCGAATCTTTATCAGTTACTGGGAACCTCACTTATCTGAGAAGCCTTTTTTCTGATCATGCCTTTAATACTCTTGTAAAGATGATTTCGAATCTTTATCAGATTCTGGGAAACTCACTTATCTAAGAAGCATTCTTCCTGATCATGCCTTTAACACTATTGTAAAAATGATTGCGAATCTTTATCAGTTACTGGGAAACTCACTTATCTAAGAAGCATTCTTCCTGATCATGCCTTTAACACTCTTGTAAAAATGATTGTGAATCTTTATCAGTTACTGGGAAACTCACTTATTTAAGAAGCATACTTCCTGATCATGCCTTTAACACTATTGTAAAGATTCTTTCGAATCTTTCTCAGATTCTGGGAAACTCACTTATCTAAAAAGCATTCTTTATGATCTTCCTTTTAACACTATTGTAAAGATGTTTGCGAATCTTTATCAGCTACTTGGAAAATCACTTATCTAAGAAGCATTCTTTCTGATCATGCCTTTAATACTATTGTAAAGATTCTTCCGAATCTTTATCAGATTCTGGAAAACTCACTTATCTAAGAAGTATTCTTCCTGATCATGCCTTTAACACTATTGTAAAAATGATTGCGAATCTTTATCAGTTACTGGGATCCTCACTTATCTGAGAAGCCTTTTTTCTGATCATGCCTTTAATACTATTGTAAAGATGATTTCGAATCTTTATCAGATTCTGGGAAACTCACTTATCTAAGAAGCATTCTTCCTGATCATGCCATTAACACTATTGTAAAAATGATTGCGAATCTTTATCAGTTATTGGGAAACTCACTTATCTAAGAAGCATTCTTCCTGATCATGCCTTTAACACTATTGTAAAGATTCTTTCGAATCTTTATCAGATTCTGGGAAACTCACTTATCTAAGAAGCATTCTTCCTGATCATGCCTTTAACACTATTGTAAAAATTATTGCGAATCTTTATCAGTTACTTGTAAACTCACTTATCTAAGAAGCATTCTTTCTGATCATGCCTTGAACACTATTGTAAAGATTCTTTCGAATCTTTATCAGATTCTGGGAAACTCACTTATCTAAAAAGCATTCTTTGTGATCTTCCTTTTAACACTATTGTAAATATGTTTGCGAATCTTTATCAGCTACTTGAAAACTCACTTATCTAAGAAGCATTCTTTCTGATCATGCCTTTAATACTATTGTAAGATTCTTTCGAATCTTTATCAGATTCTGGGAAACTCACTTATCTAAGAAGCATTCTTCCTGATCATGCCTTTAACACTATTGTAAATATGATTGCGAATCTTTATCAGTTACTGGGAAACTCACTTATCTAAGAAGATTCTTCCTGATCATGCCTTTAATTCTATTGTAAAGATTCTTTCGAATCTTCATCAGATTCCGGGAAACTCACTTATCTAAAAAGCATTCTTTGTGATCTTCCTTTTAACACTATTGTAAAGATGTTTGCGAATCTTTATCAGCTACTTAGAACTCACTTATCTAAGAAGCATTCTTTCTGATCATGCCTTTAATACTATTGTAAAGATTCTTTCGAATCTTTATCAGATTCTGGGAAACTCACTTATCTAAGAAGCATTCTTCCTGATCATGCCTTTAACACTATTGTAAAAATGATTGCGAATCTTTATCAGTTACTGGGAACCTCACTCATCTGAGAAGCCTTTTTTCTGATCATGCCTTTAATACTATTGTAAAGATGATTTCGAATCTTTATCAGATTCTGGGAAACTCACTTATCTAAGAAGCATTCTTCCTGATCATGCCTTTAACACTATTGTAAAAATGATTGCGAATCTTTTTAAGATCCAAGTATACTCACTTATCTAAGAAGCATTCTTCCTGATCATGCCTTTAACACTATTGTAAAGATTCTTTCGAATCTTTATCAGATTCTGGGAAACTCAGTTATCTAAAAAGCATTCTTTGTGATCTTCCTTTTAACACTATTATAAAGATGTTTGCGAATCTTTATCAGCTACTTGGAAACTCACTTATCTAAGAAGCATTCTTTCTGATCATGCCTTTAATACTATTGTAAAGATTGTTTCGAATCTTTATCAGATTCTGGGAAACTCACTTATCTAAGAAGCATTCTTCCTGATCATGCCTTTAACACTATTGTAAAAATGATTGCGAATCTTTATCAGTTACTGGGAACCTCACTTATCTGAGAAGCCTTTTTTCTGATCATGCCTTTAATACTATTGTAAAGATGATTTCGAATCTTTATCAGATTCTGGAAAACTCACTCATCTAAGACGCATTTTTTTTTATCATGCCTTTAACACTATTGTAAAGATGATTTTTAATCTTTTTCAGTTTCTGGGAAACTCACTTATCTAAGAAGCATACTTCCTGATCATGCCTTTAACACTATTGTAAAAATGATTGCGAATCTTTATCAGTTACTGGGAACCTCACTTATCTGAGAAGCCTTTTTTCTGATCATGTGTTTAACACTATTGTAAAGATGATTTCGAATCTTTATCAGATTCCGGGAAAATCACTTATCTAAGAAGCATTCTTTCTGATCATGCCTTTAATACTATTGTAAAGATGCTTGCGTATTCTTATGAGTTACTGGAAAACTCACTTATCTAAGAAGCCTTCCTTCTGTTCATGCCTTCTTATACTATTGTAAAGATGATTACAAATCTTTATTAGTTACCGGGAAACTCACTTATCTAAAAAGCATTCTTTCTGATCATGCCTTTAATACTATTGTAAAGATTCTGGGAAACTCACTTATCTAAGAAGCATTCTTCCTGATCATGCCTTTATACTATTGTAAAGATTCTTTCGAATCTTTATCAGATTCTGGAAAACTCACTTATCCAAGAAGCATACTTCCTGATCATGCCTTTAATACTATTGTAAAGATGATTGCGAATCTTTATTAGTTACTGGGAACCTCACTTATCTGAGAAGCCTTTTTTCTGATCATGTGTTTAACACTATTGTAAAGATGATTTCGAATCTTTATCAGATTCTGGGAAACTCACTTATCTAAGAATTATTTTTTTTTATCATGCCTTTAACACTATTGTAAAGATGATTTATAATCTTTATCAGTTTCTGGAAAACTCTCTTATCTAAGAAGCATTCTTTCTGATCTTCCTTTTAACACTATTGTAAAGATGCTTGCGAATCTCTATCAGTTACTAGGAAAGTCACTTATCTAAGAAGCATTCTTTCTGATCATGCCTTTAATACAAAGGTAAAGATGCTTGTGACTCTTTATCAGATTCTGGGAATCTCACTTATCTAAAAAGCATTCTTTGTGATCTTCCTTTTAACACTATTGTAAAGATGTTTGCGAATCTTTATCAGCTACTTGGAAACTCACTTATCTAAGAAGCATTCTTTCTGATCATGCCTTTAATACTATTGTAAAGATTCTTTCGAATCTTTATCAGATTCTGGGAAACTCACTTATCTAAGAAGCATTCTTCCTGATCATGCCTTTAACACTATTGTATACATGATTGCGAATCTTTATCAGTTACTGGGAACCTCACTTATCTGAGAAGCCTTTTTTCTTATAATGCTTTTAATACTCTTGTAAAGATGATTTTGAATCTTTATCAGATTCTGGGAAACTCACTTATCTAAGAAGCATTCTTTCTGATCATGCCTTTAACACTATTGTAAAAATAATTGCGAATCTTTATCAGTTACTGGGAAACTCACTTATCTAAGAAGCATTCTTCCTGATCATGCCTTTAACACTATTGTAAAGATTCTTTCGAATCTTTATCAGATTCTGGGAAACTCACTTATCTAAGAAGCATTCTTCCTGATCATGCCTTTAACACTATTGTAAAAATGATTGCGAATCTTTATCAGTTACTGGGAAACTCACTTATCTAAGAAGCATTCTTCCTGATCATGCCTTTAACACTATTGTAAAGATTCTATCGAATCTTTATCAGATTCTGGGAAACTCACTTATCTAAGAAGCATTCTTCCTGATCATGCCTTAAACACTATTGTAAAAATTATTGCGAATCTTTATCAGTTTCTGGGAAACTCACTTATCTAAGAAGCATTCTTTCTGATCATGCCTTTAATAATATTGTAAAGATGCTTTTGACTCTTTATGAGATTCTGTGAAACTCACTTATCTAAAAAGCATTCTTTGTGATCTTCCTTTTAACACTATTGTAAAGATGTTTGCGAATCTTTATCAGTTACTGGCAAACTCACTTATCTGAGAAGCCTTCTTTCTAAACATGTGTTTAACACTATTGTTAAGATGATTTTGAATCTTTATCAGATTCTGGGAAACTTACTTATCTAAGAAGCATTTTTTTCTCATCATGCCTTTAACACTATTGTAAAGATACTTGCGAATCTTTATTAGATTCTGGGAAACTCACTTATATAAAAGCATTCTTTTTGATCATGCCTTTAACACTATTGTAAAGATGCTTGCGTATCTTCATCAGTTCCCCTGAAACTCACTTATCTAAGAAACATTCTTTCTGATCATGCCCTCAACACTATTGTAAAGATTCTTGTGACTCTTTATCAGTTACTTGGAAACTCACTTATCTAAGAAGAATTATGTTTGATCATCCCGTTAACACTATTGTAAAGATACTTGCGAATCTTTATCAGTTACTGAGAAACTCACTTATCTAAGAAGAATTCTTTCTGATCATGTTTTTAACACTATTGTAAAAATGATTGCGAATCTTTTTAAGATCCAAGTATACTCACTTATCTAAGAAGCATCCTTTCTAATCATGCCTTTAACACTATTGTAAAGATGATTGCGAATCTTTATCAGTTACTGGGAAACTCACTTATCTGATAAGCCTTCTTGCTGATCATGTGTTAAACACTATTGTAAAGATGATTTAGAATCTTTGTCAGATTCTGGGAAACTCACTTATCTAAGAAGCATTTTTTCTGATCATGCCTTTAACACTATTGTGAAGATTATTGAGAATCTTCATCAGTTACTTGTAAACTCACTTATATAAGAAGCATTCTTTCTGATCATGCCTTTAATACTATTGTAAAGATGCTTGCGAATCCTCATCAGTTAGTGGAAAACTCACTTATCTAAGAAGCATTCTTTCTGTTGATGCCTTTAATACTATTGTAAAGATGATTGCGAATCTTTATCAGTTACTATGAAACTAACTTATTTAAGAAGCATTCTTTCTGATCATGCCTTGAATACTATTGTAAAGATGCTTGTGACTCTTTATCAGATTCTGGGAAACTCACTTATCTATAAAGCATTCTTTGTGATCTTCCTTTTAACACTATTGTAAAAATGTTTGCGAATCTTTATCAGCTACTTAGAAATTCACTTATCTAAGAACCAGTCTTTCTGATCATGCCTTTAATACTATTGAAAAGATTCTTTCGAATCTTTATCAGATTCTGGGAAACTCACTTATCTAAGAAGCATTCTTCCTGATCATGCCTTTATCACTATTGTAAAAATGATTGCGAATCTTTATTAGTTACTGGGAACCTCATTTATCTGAGAAGCCGTTTTCTGATCATGCCTTTAATACTCTTGTAAAGATGATTTCGAATCTTTATCAGATTCTGGGAAACTCACTTATCTAAGAAGCATTCTTTCTGATCATGCCTTTAACACTATTGTAAAAATGATTGCGAATCCTTATCAGTTACTGGGAAACTCACTTATCTAAGAAGCATTCTTCCTGATCATGCCTTTAACACTCTTGTAAAAATGATTGCGAATCTTTATCAGTTACTGGGAAACTCACTTATCTAAGAAGCATTCTTCCTGATCATGCCTTGTACACTATTGTAAAAATTCTTTCGAATCTTTATCAGATTCTGGGAAACTCACTTATCTAAGAAGCATTCTTCCTGATCATGCCTTTATCACTATTGTAAAAATGATTGCGAATCTTTATTAGTTACTGGGAACCTCACTTATCTGAGAAGCCTTTTTTCTGATCATGCCTTTAATACTCTTGTAAAGATGATTTCGAATTTTTATCAGATTCTGGAAAACTCACTTATCTAAGAAGCATTCTTCCTGATCATGCCTTTAACACTATTGTAAAAATGATTGCGAATCCTTATCAGTTACTGGGAAACTCACTAATCTAAGAAGCATTCTTCCTGATCATGCCTTTAACACTCTTGTAAAAATGATTGTGAATCTTTATCAGTTACTGGGAAACTCACTTATCTAAGAAGCATTCTTCCTGATCATGCCTTTAACACTATTGTAAAGATTCTTTCGAATCTTTATCAGATTCTGGGAAACTCACTTATCTAAAAAGCATTCTTTGTGATCTTCCTTTTAACACTATTGTAAAGATGTTTTCGAATCTTTATCAGCTACTTGGAAACTCACTTATCTAAGAAGCATTCTTTCTGATCATGCCTTTAATACTATTGTAAAGATTCTTTCGAATCTTTATCAGATTCTGGAAAACTCACTTATCTAAGAAGCATTCTTCCTGATCATGCCTTTAACACTATTGTAAAAATGATTGCGAATCTTTATCAGTTACTGGGATCCTCACTTATCTGAGAAGCCTTTTTTCTGATCATGCCTTTAATACTATTGTAAAGATGATTTCGAATCTTTATCAGATTCTGGGAAACTCACTTATCTAAGAAGCATTCTTCCTGATCATGCCTTTAACACTATTGTAAAAATGATTGCGAATCTTTATCAGTTACTGGGAAACTCACTTATCTAAGAAGCATTCTTCCTGATCATGCCTTTAACACTCTTGAAAAAATGATTGTGAATCTTTATCAGTTACTGGGAAACTCACTTATCTAAGAAGCATTCTTCCTGATCATGCCTTTAACACTATTGTAAAGATTCTTTCGAATCTTTATCAGATTCTGGGAAACTCACTTATCTAAAAAGCATTCTTTGTGATCTTCCTTTTAACACTATTGTAAAGATGTTTTCGAATCTTTATCAGGTACTTGGAAACTCACTTATCTAAGAAGCATTCTTTCTGATCATGCCTTTTATACTATTGTAAAGATTATTTCGGATCTTTATCAGATTCTGGGAAACTCACTTATCTAAGAAGCATTCTTCCTGATCATGCCTTTAACACTATTGTAAAAATGATTGCGAATCTTTATCAGTTACTGGTAACCTCACTTATCTGAGAAGCCTTTTTTCTGATCATGCCTTTAATACTATTGTAAAGATGATTTCGAATCTTTATCAGATTCTCGGAAACACACTTATCTAAGAAGCATTCTTCCTGATCATGCCTTTAACACTATTGTAAATATGATTGCGAATCTTTATCAGTTACTGGGAAACTCACTTATCTAAGAAGATTCTTCCTGATCATGCCTTTAATTCTATTGTAAAGATTCTTTCGAATCTTCATCAGATTCCGGGAAACTCACTTATCTAAAAAGCATTCTTTGTGATCTTCCTTTTAACACTATTGTAAAGATGTTTGCGAATCTTTATCAGCTACTTAGAACTCACTTATCTAAGAAGCATTCTTTCTGATCATGCCTTTAATACTATTGTAAAGATTCTTTCGAATCTTTATCAGATTCTGGGAAACTCACTTATCTAAGAAGCATTCTTCCTGATCATGCCTTTAACACTATTGTAAAAATGATTGCGAATCTTTATCAGTTACTGGGAACCTCACTCATCTGAGAAGCCTTTTTTCTGATCATGCCTTTAATACTATTGTAAAGATGATTTTGAATCTTTATCAGATTCTGGGAAACTCACTTATCTAAGAAGCATTCTTCCTGATCATGCCTTTAACACTATTGTAAAAATGATTGCGAATCTTTTTAAGATCCAAGTATACTCACTTATCTAAGAAGCATTCTTCCTGATCATGCCTTTAACACTATTGTAAAGATTCTTTCGAATCTTTATCAGATTCTGGGAAACTCAGTTATCTAAAAAGCATTCTTTGTGATCTTCCTTTTAACACTATTATAAAGATGTTTGCGAATCTTTATCAGCTACTTGGAAACTCACTTATCTAAGAAGCATTCTTTCTGATCATGCCTTTAATACTATTGTAAAGATTGTTTCGAATCTTTATCAGATTCTGGGAAACTCACTTATCTAAGAAGCATTCTTCCTGATCATGCCTTTAACACTATTGTAAAAATGATTGCGAATCTTTATCAGTTACTGGGAACCTCACTTATCTGAGAAGCCTTTTTTCTGATCATGCCTTTAATACTATTGTAAAGATGATTTCGAATCTTTATCAGATTCTGGAAAACTCACTCATCTAAGACGCATTTTTTTTTATCATGTCTTTAACACTATTGTAAAGATGATTTTTAATCTTTTTCAGTTTCTGGGAAACTCACTTATCTAAGAAGCATACTTCCTGATCATGCCTTTAACACTATTGTAAAAATGATTGCGAATCTTTATCAGTTACTGGGAACCTCACTTATCTGAGAAGCCTTTTTTCTGATCATGTGTTTAACACTATTGTAAAGATGATTTCGAATCTTTATCAGATTCCGGGAAAATCACTTATCTAAGAAGCATTCTTTCTGATCATGCCTTTAATACTATTGTAAAGATGCTTGCGTATTCTTATGAGTTACTGGAAAACTCACTTATCTAAGAAGCCTTCCTTCTGTTCATGCCTTCTTATACTATTGTAAAGATGATTACAAATCTTTATTAGTTACCGGGAAACTCACTTATCTAAAAAGCATTCTTTCTGATCATGCCTTTAATACTATTGTAAAGATCCTGGGAAACTCACTTATCTAAGAAGCATTCTTCCTGATCATGCCTTTATACTATTGTAAAGATTCTTTCGAATCTTTATCAGATTCTGGAAAACTCACTTATCCAAGAAGCATACTTCCTGATCATGCCTTTAATACTATTGTAAAGATGATTGCGAATCTTTATTAGTTACTGGGAACCTCACTTATCTGAGAAGCCTTTTTTCTGATCATGTGTTTAACACTATTGTAAAGATGATTTCGAATCTTTATCAGATTCTGGGAAACTCACTTATCTAAGAATTATTTTTTTTTATCATGCCTTTAACACTATTGTAAAGATGATTTATAATCTTTATCAGTTTCTGGAAAACTCTCTTATCTAAGAAGCATTCTTTCTGATCTTCCTTTTAACACTATTGTAAAGATGCTTGCGAATCTCTATCAGTTACTAGGAAAGTCACTTATCTAAGAAGCATTCTTTCTGATCATGCCTTTAATACAAAGGTAAAGATGCTTGTGACTCTTTATCAGATTCTGGGAATCTCACTTATCTAAAAAGCATTCTTTGTGATCTTCCTTTTAACACTATTGTAAAGATGTTTGCGAATCTTTATCAGCTACTTGGAAACTCACTTATCTAAGAAGCATTCTTTCTGATCATGCCTTTAATACTATTGTAAAGATTCTTTCGAATCTTTATCAGATTCTGGGAAACTCACTTATCTAAGAAGCATTCTTCCTGATCATGCCTTTAACACTATTGTATAAATGATTGCGAATCTTTATCAGTTACTGGGAACCTCACTTATCTGAGAAGCCTTTTTTCTTATAATGCTTTTAATACTCTTGTAAAGATGATTTTGAATCTTTATCAGATTCTGGGAAACTCACTTATCTAAGAAGCATTCTTCCTGATCATGCCTTTAACACTATTGTAAAAATAATTGCGAATCTTTATCAGTTACTGGGAAACTCACTTATCTAAGAAGCATTCTTCCTGATCATGCCTTTAACACTATTGTAAAGATTCTTTCGAATCTTTATCAGATTCTGGGAAACTCACTTATCTAAGAAGCATTCTTCCTGATCATGCCTTTAACACTATTGTAAAAATGATTGCGAATCTTTATCAGTTACTGGGAAACTCACTTATCTAAGAAGCATTCTTCCTGATCATGCCTTTAACACTATTGTAAAGATTCTATCGAATCTTTATCAGATTCTGGGAAACTCACTTATCTAAGAAGCATTCTTCCTGATCATGCCTTAAACACTATTGTAAAAATTATTGCGAATCTTTATCAGTTTCTGGGAAACTCACTTATCTAAGAAGCATTCTTTCTGATCATGCCTTTAATAATATTGTAAAGATGCTTTTGACTCTTTATGAGATTCTGTGAAACTCACTTATCTAAAAAGCATTCTTTGTGATCTTCCTTTTAACACTATTGTAAAGATGTTTGCGAATCTTTATCAGTTACTGGCAAACTCACTTATCTGAGAAGCCTTCTTTCTAAACATGTGTTTAACACTATTGTTAAGATGATTTTGAATCTTTATCAGATTCTGGGAAACTTACTTATCTAAGAAGCATTTTTTTCTCATCATGCCTTTAACACTATTGTAAAGATACTTGCGAATCTTTATTAGATTCTGGGAAACTCACTTATATAAAAGCATTCTTTTTGATCATGCCTTTAACACTATTGTAAAGATGCTTGCGTATCTTCATCAGTTCCCCTGAAACTCACTTATCTAAGAAACATTCTTTCTGATCATGCCCTCAACACTATTGTAAAGATTCTTGTGACTCTTTATCAGTTACTTGGAAACTCACTTATCTAAGAAGAATTATGTTTGATCATCCCGTTAACACTATTGTAAAGATACTTGCGAATCTTTATCAGTTACTGAGAAACTCACTTATCTAAGAAGAATTCTTTCTGATCATGTTTTTAACACTATTGTAAAAATGATTGCGAATCTTTTTAAGATCCAAGTATACTCACTTATCTAAGAAGCATCCTTTCTAATCATGCCTTTAACACTATTGTAAAGATGATTGCGAATCTTTATCAGTTACTGGGAAACTCACTTATCTGATAAGCCTTCTTGCTGATCATGTGTTAAACACTATTGTAAAGATGATTTAGAATCTTTGTCAGATTCTGGGAAACTCACTTATCTAAGAAGCATTTTTTCTGATCATGCCTTTAACACTATTGTGAAGATTATTGAGAATCTTCATCAGTTACTTGTAAACTCACTTATATAAGAAGCATTCTTTCTGATCATGCCTTTAATACTATTGTAAAGATGCTTGCGAATCCTCATCAGTTAGTGGAAAACTCACTTATCTAAGAAGCATTCTTTCTGTTGATGCCTTTAATACTATTGTAAAGATGATTGCGAATCTTTATCAGTTACTATGAAACTAACTTATTTAAGAAGCATTCTTTCTGATCATGCCTTGAATACTATTGTAAAGATGCTTGTGACTCTTTATCAGATTCTGGGAAACTCACTTATCTATAAAGCATTCTTTGTGATCTTCCTTTTAACACTATTGTAAAGATGTTTGCGAATCTTTATCAGCTACTTAGAAATTCACTTATCTAAGAACCAGTCTTTCTGATCATTCTTTTAATACTATTGAAAAGATTCTTTCGAATCTTTATCAGATTCTGGGAAACTCACTTATCTAAGAAGCATTCTTCCTGATCATGCCTTTATCACTATTGTAAAAATGATTGCGAATCTTTATTAGTTACTGGGAACCTCATTTATCTGAGAAGCCGTTTTCTGATCATGCCTTTAATACTCTTGTAAAGATGATTTCGAATCTTTATCAGATTCTGGGAAACTCACTTATCTAAGAAGCATTCTTTCTGATCATGCCTTTAACACTATTGTAAAAATGATTGCGAATCCTTATCAGTTACTGGGAAACTCACTTATCTAAGAAGCATTCTTCCTGATCATGCCTTTAACACTCTTGTAAAAATGATTGCGAATCTTTATCAGTTACTGGGAAACTCACTTATCTAAGAAGCATTCTTCCTGATCATGCCTTGTACACTATTGTAAAAATTCTTTCGAATCTTTATCAGATTCTGGGAAACTCACTTATCTAAGAAGCATTCTTCCTGATCATGCCTTTATCACTATTGTAAAAATGATTGCGAATCTTTATTAGTTACTGGGAACCTCACTTATCTGAGAAGCCTTTTTTCTGATCATGCCTTTAATACTCTTGTAAAGATGATTTCGAATTTTTATCAGATTCTGGGAAACTCACTTATCTAAGAAGCATTCTTCCTGATCATGCCTTTAACACTATTGTAAAAATGATTGCGAATCCTTATCAGTTACTGGGAAACTCACTAATCTAAGAAGCATTCTTCCTGATCATGCCTTTAACACTCTTGTAAAAATGATTGCGAATCTTTATCAGTTACTGGGAAACTCACTTATCTAAGAAGCATTCTTCCTGATCATGCCTTTAACACTATTGTAAAGATTCTTTCGAATCTTTATCAGATTCTGGGAAACTCACTTATCTAAAAAGCATTCTTTGTGATCTTCCTTTTAACACTATTGTAAAGATGTTTTCGAATCTTTATCAGCTACTTGGAAACTCACTTATCTAAGAAGCATTCTTTCTGATCATGCCTTTAATACTATTGTAAAGATTCTTTCGAATCTTTATCAGATTCTGGAAAACTCACTTATCTAAGAAGCATTCTTCCTGATCATGCCTTTAACACTATTGTAAAAATGATTGCGAATCTTTATCAGTTACTGGGAACCTCACTTATCTGAGAAGCCTTTTTTCTGATCATGCCTTTAATACTCTTGTAAAGATGATTTCGAATCTTTATCAGATTCTGGGAAACTCACTTATCTAAGAAGCATTCTTCCTGATCATGCCTTTAACACTATTGTAAAAATGATTGCGAATCTTTATCAGTTACTGGGAAACTCACTTATCTAAGAAGCATTCTTCCTGATCATGCCTTTAACACTCTTGTAAAAATGATTGTGAATCTTTATCAGTTACTGGGAAACTCACTTATTTAAGAAGCATACTTCCTGATCATGCCTTTAACACTATTGTAAAGATTCTTTCGAATCTTTCTCAGATTCTGGGAAACTCACTTATCTAAAAAGCATTCTTTATGATCTTCCTTTTAACACTATTGTAAAGATGTTTGCGAATCTTTATCAGCTACTTGGAAAATCACTTATCTAAGAAGCATTCTTTCTGATCATGCCTTTAATACTATTGTAAAGATTCTTTCGAATCTTTATCAGATTCTGGGAAACTCACTTATCTAAGAAGTATTCTTCCTGATCATGCCTTTAACACTATTGTAAAAATGATTGCGAATCTTTATCAGTTACTGGGATCCTCACTTATCTGAGAAGCCTTTTTTCTGATCATGCCTTTAATACTATTGTAAAGATGATTTCGAATCTTTATCAGATTCTGGGAAACTCACTTATCTAAGAAGCATTCTTCCTGATCATGCCATTAACACTATTGTAAAAATGATTGCGAATCTTTATCAGTTATTGGGAAACTCACTTATCTAAGAAGCATTCTTCCTGATCATGCCTTTAACACTATTGTAAAGATTCTTTCGAATCTTTATCAGATTCTGGGAAACTCACTTATCTAAGAAGCATTCTTCCTGATCATGCCTTTAACACTATTGTAAAAATTATTGCGAATCTTTATCAGTTACTGGTAAACTCACTTATCTAAGAAGCATTCTTTCTGATCATGCCTTGAACACTATTGTAAAGATTCTTTCGAATCTTTATCAGATTCTGGGAAACTCACTTATCTAAAAAGCATTCTTTGTGATCTTCCTTTTAACACTATTGTAAATATGTTTGCGAATCTTTATCAGCTACTTGAAAACTCACTTATCTAAGAAGCATTCTTTCTGATCATGCCTTTAATACTATTGTAAGATTCTTTCGAATCTTTATCAGATTCTGGGAAACTCACTTATCTAAGAAGCATTCTTCCTGATCATGCCTTTAACACTATTGTAAAAATGATTGCGAATCTTTATCAGTTACTGGGAACCTCACTTATCTGAGAAGCCTTTTTTCTGATCATGCCTTTAATACTATTGTAAAGATGATTTCGAATCTTTATCACATTCTGGGAAACCCACTTATCTAAGAAGCATTTTTTTTATCATGCCTTTAACACTATTGTAAAGATGATTTTTAATCTTTTTCAGTTTCTGGGAAACTCACTTATCTAAGAAGCATGCTTCCTGATCATGCCTTTAACACTATTGTAAAAATGATTGCGAATCTTTATCAGTTACTGGGAACCTCACTTATCTGAGAAGCCTTTTTTCTGATCATGTGTTTAACACTATTGTAAAGATGATTTCGAATCTTTATCAGATTCCGGGAAAATCACTTATCTAAGAAGCATTCTTTCTGATCATGCCTTTAATACTATTGTAAAGATGCTTGCGTATTCTTATGAGTTACTGGAAAACTCACTTATCTAAGAAGCCTTCCTTCTGTTCATGCCTTCTTATACTATTGTAAAGATGATTACGAATCTTTATTAGTTACCGGGAAACTCACTTATCTAAAAAGCATCCTTTCTGATCATGCCTTTAATACTATTGTAAAGATTCTGGGAAACTCACTTATCTAAGAAGCATTCTTCCTGATCATGCCTTTATACTATTGTAAAGATTCTTTCGAATCTTTATCAGATTCTGGAAAACTCACTTATCCAAGAAGCATAATTCCTGATCATGCCTTTAATACTATTGTAAAGATGAGTGCGAATCTTTATTAGTTACTGGGAACCTCACTTATCTAAGAAGCCTTTTTTCTGATCATGTGTTTAACACTATTGTAAAGATGATTTCGAATCTTTATCAGATTCTGGGAAACTCACTTATCTAAGAATCATTTTTTTTTATCATGCCTTTAACACTATTGTAAAGATGATTTATAATCTTTATCAGTTTCTGGAAAACTCTCTTATCTAAGAACGATTCTTTCTGATTCTCCTTTTAACACTATTGTAAAGATGCTTGCGAATCTCTATCAGTTACTAGGAAAGTCACTTATCTAAGAAGCATTCTTTCTGATCATGCCTTTAATACTATTGTAAAGATGCTTGTGACTCTTTATCAGATTCTGGGAATCTCACTTATCTAAAAAGCATTCTTTGTGATCTTCCTTTTAACACTATTGTAAAGATGTTTGCGAATCTTTATCAGCTACTTGGAAACTCACTTATCTAAGAAGCATTCTTTCTGATCATGCCTTTAATACTATTGTAAAGATTCTTTCGAATCTTTATCAGATTCTGGAAAACTCACTTATCTAAAAAGCATTCTTCCTGATCATGCCTTTAACACTATTGTATAAATGATTGCGAATCTTTATCAGTTACTGGGAACCTCACTTATCTGAGAAGCCTTTTTTCTTATAATGCTTTTAATACTCTTGTAAAGATGATTTTGAATCTTTATCAGATTTTGGGAAACTCACTTATCTAAGAAGCATTCTTCCTGATCATGCCTTTAACACTATTGTAAAAATGATTGCGAATCTTTATCAGTTACTGGGAAACTCACTTATCTAAGAAGCATTCTTCCTGATCATGCCTTTAACACTCTTGTAAAAATGATTGTGAATCTTTATCAGTTACTGGGAAACTCACTTATCTAAGAAGCATTTTTCCTGATCATGCCTTCAACACTATTGTAAAGATTCTTTCGAATCTTTATCAGATTCTGGGAAACTCACTTATCTAAAAAGCATTCTTTGTGATCTTCCTTTTAACACTATTGTAAAGATGTTTTCGAATCTTTATCAGCTACTTGGAAACTCACTTATCTAAGAAGCATTCTTTCTGATCATGCCTTTTATACTATTGTAAAGATTATTTCGGATCTTTATCAGATTCTGGGAAACTCACTTATCTAAGAAGCATTCTTCCTGATCATGCCTTTAACACTATTGTAAAAATGATTGCGAATCTTTATCAGTTACTGGGAAACTCACTTATCTAAGAAGCATTCTTCCTGATCATGCCTTTAATTCTATTGTAAAGATTCTTTCGAATCTTTATCAGATTCTGGGAAACTCACTTATCTAAAAAGCATTCTTTGTGATCTTCCTTTTAACACTATTGTAAAGATGTTTGCGAATCTTTATCAGCTACTTGGAACTCACTTATCTAAGAAGCATTCTTTCTGATCATGCCTTTAATACTATTGTAAAGATTCTTTCGAATCTTTATCAGATTCTGGGAAACTCACTTATCTAAGAAGCATTCTTCCTGATCATGCCTTTAACACTATTGTAAAAATGATTGCGAATCTTCATCAGTTACTGGGAACCTCACTCATCTGAGAAGCCTTTTTTCTGATCATGCCTTTAATACTATTGTAAAGATGATTTCGAATCTTTATCAGATTCTGGGAAACTCACTTATCTAAGAAGCATTCTTCCTGATCATGCCTTTAACACTATTGTAAAAATGATTGCGAATCTTTATCAGTTACTGGGAAACTCACTTATCTAAGAAGCATTCTTCCTGATCATGCCTTTAACACTATTGTAAAGATTCTTTCGAATCTTTATCAGATTCTGGAAAACTCACTTATCTAAAAAGCATCCTTTTTGATCTTCCTTTTAACACTATTATAAAGATGTTTGCGAATCTTTATCAGCTACTTGGAAACTCACTTATCTAAGAAGCATTCTTTCTGATCATGCCTTTAATACTATTGTGAAGATTGTTTCGAATCTTTATCAGATTCTGGGAAACTCACTTATCTAAGAAGCATTCTTCCTGATCAGCCTTTAACACTATTGTAAAGATGATTGCGAATCTTTATCAGTTACTGGGAACCTCACTTATCTGAGAAGCCTTTTTTCTGATCATGCCTTTAATACTATTGTAAAGATGATTTCGAATCTTTATCAGATTCTGGAAAACTCACTCATCTAAGAAGCATTTTTTTTATCATGCCTTTAACACTATTGTAAAGATGATTTATAATCTTTATCAGTTCCTGGAAACTCACTTATCTAAGAAGCATACTTCCTGATCATGCCTTTAACACTATTGTAAAGATTCTTTCGAATCTTTCTCAGATTCTGGGAAACTCACTTATCTAAAAAGCATTCTTTATGATCTTCCTTTTAACACTATTGTAAAGATGTTTGCGAATCTTTATCAGCTACTTGGAAACTCACTTATCTAAGAGGCATTCTTTCTGATCATGCCTTTAATACTATTGTAAAGATTCTTCCGAATCTTTATCAGATTCTGGGAAACTCACTTATCTAAGAAGTATTCTTTCTGATCATGCCTTTAACACTATTGTAAAAATGATTGCGAATCTTTATCAGTTACTGGGATCCTCACTTATCTGAGAAGCCTTTTTTCTGATCATGCCTTTAATACTATTGTAAAGATGATTTCGAATCTTTATCAGATTCTGGGAAACTCACTTATCTAAGAAGCATTCTTCCTGATCATGCCATTAACACTATTGTAAAAATGATTGCGAATCTTTATCAGTTACTGGGAAACTCACTTATCTAAGAAGCATTCTTCCTGATCATGCCTTTAACACTATTGTAAAGATTCTTTCAAATCTTTATCAGATTCTGGGAAATTCACTTATCTAAGAAGCATTCTTCCTGATCATGCCTTTAACACTATTGTAAAAATATTGCGAATCTTTATCAGTTACTGGTAAACTCACTTATCTAAGAAGCATTCTTTCTGATCATGCCTTGAACACTATTGTAAAGATTCTTTCGAATCTTTATCAGATTCTGGGAAACTCACTTATCTAAAAAGCATTCTTTGTGATCTTCCTTTTAACACTATTGTAAATATGTTTGCGAATCTTTATCAGCTACTTTGAAACTCACTTATCTAAGAAGCATTCTTTCTGATCATGCCTTTAATACTATTGTAAGATTCTTTCGAATCTTTATCAGATTCTGGGAAACTCACTTATCTAAGAAGCATTCTTCCTGATCATGCCTTTAACACTATTGTAAAAATGATTGCGAATCTTTATCAGTTACTGGGAACCTCACTTATCTGAGAAGCCTTTTTTCTGATCATGCCTTTAATACTATTGTAAAGATGATTTCGAATCTTTATCAGATTCTGGGAAACCCACTTATCTAAGAAGCATTTTTTTTTATCATGCCTTTAACACTATTGTAAAGATGATTTTTAATCTTTTTCAGTTTCTGGGAAACTCACTTATCTAAGAAGCATGCTTCCTGATCATGCCTTTAACACTATTGTAAAAATGATTGCGAATCTTTATCAGTTACTGGGAACCTCACTTAACTGAGAAGCCTTTTTTCTGATCATGTGTTTAACACTATTGTAAAGATGATTTCGAATCTTTATCAGATTCCGGGAAAATCACTTATCTAAGAAGCATTCTTTCTGATCATGCCTTTAATACTATTGTAAAGATGCTTGCGTATTCTTATGAGTTACTGGAAAACTCACTTATCTAAGAAGCCTTCCTTCTGTTCATGCCTTCTTATACTATTGTAAAGATGATTACGAATCTTTATTAGTTACCGGGAAACTCACTTATCTAAAAAGCATTCTTTCTGATCATGCCTTTAATACTATTGTAAAGATTCTGGGAAACTCACTTATCTAAGAAGCATTCTTCCTGATAATGCCTTTATACTATTGTAAAGATTCTTTCGAATCTTTATCAGATTCTGGAAAACTCACTTATCCAAGAAGCATACTTCCTGATCATGCCTTTAATACTATTGTAAAGATGATTGCGAATCTTTATTAGTTACTGGGAACCTCACTTATCTGAGAAGCCTTTTTTCTGATCATGTGTTTAACACTATTGTAAAGATGATTTCGAATCTTTATCAGATTCTGGGAAACTCACTTATCTAAGAATCATTTTTTTTTATCATGCCTTTAACACTATTGTAAAGATGATTTATAATCTTTATCAGTTTCTGGAAAACTCTCTTATCTAAGAAGCATTCTTTCTGATTCTCCTTTTAACACTATTGTAAAGATGCTTGCGAATCTCTATCAGTTACTAGGAAAGTCACTTATCTAAGAAGCATTCTTTCTGATCATGCCTTTAATACTATTGTAAAGATGCTTGTGACTCTTTATCAGATTCTGGGAATCTCACTTATCTAAAAAGCATTCTTTGTGATCTTCCTTTTAACACTATTGTAAAGATGTTTGCGAATCTTTATCAGCTACTTGGAAACTCACTTATCTAAGAAGCATTCTTTCTGATCATGCCTTTAATAGTATTGTAAAGATTCTTTCGAATCTTTATCAGATTCTGGGAAACTCACTTATCTAAAAAGCATTCTTCCTGATCATGCCTTCAACACTATTGTATAAATGATTGCGAATCTCTATCAGTTACTGGGAACCTCACTTATCTGAGAAGCCTTTTTTCTTATAATGCTTTTAATACTCTTGTAAAGATGATTTTGAATCTTTATCAGATTCTGGGAAACTCACTTATCTAAGAAGCATTCTTCCTGATCATGCCTTTAACACTATTGTAAAAATGATTGCGAATCTTTATCAGTTACTGGGAAACTCACTTATCTAAGAAGCATTCTTCCTGATCATGCCTTTAACACTTTTTTAAAAATGATTGTGAATCTTTATCAGTTACTGGGAAACTCACTTATCTAAGAAGCATTCTTCCTGATCATGCCTTTAACACTATTGTAAAGATTCTTTCGAATCTTTATCAGATTCTGGGAAACTCACTTATCTAAAAAGCATTCTTTGTGATCTTCCTTTTAACACTATTGTAAAGATGTTTTCGAATCTTTATCAGCTACTTGGAAACTCACTTATCTAAGAAGCATTCTTTCTGATCATGCCTTTTATACTATTGTAAAGATTATTTCGGATCTTTATCAGATTCTGGGAAACTCACTTATCTAAGAAGCATTCTTCCTGATCATGCCTTTAACACTATTGTAAAAATGATTGCGAATCTTTATCAGTTACTGGGAACCTCACTTATCTGAGAAGCCTTTTTTCTGATCATGCCTTTAATACTATTGTAAAGATGATTTCGAATCTTTATCAAATTCTCGGAAACTCACTTATCTAAGAAGCATTCTTCCTGATCATGCCTTTAACACTATTGTAAAAATGATTGCGAATCTTTATCAGTTACTGGGAACCTCACTTATCTGAGAAGCCTTTTTTCTGATCATGCCTTTAATACTATTGTAAAGATGATTTCGAATCTTTATCAGATTCTGGAAAACTCACTCATCTAAGAAGCATTTTTTTTATCATGCCTTTAACACTATTGTAAAGATGATTTATAATCTTTATCAGTTCCTGGAAACTCACTTATCTAAGAAGCATACTCCCTGATCATGCCTTTAACACTATTGTAAAAATGATTGCGAATCTTTATCAGTTACTGGGAACCTCACTTATCTGAGAAGCCTTTTTCCTGATCAATTGTTTAACACTATTGTAAAGATGATTTCGAATTTTTATCAGATTCTGGAAAACTCACTTATCTAAGAAGCATTCTTCCTGATCATGCCTTTAACACTATTGTAAAAATGATTGCGAATCCTTATCAGTTACTGGGAAACTCACTAATCTAAGAAGCATTCTTCCTGATCATGCCTTTAACACTCTTGTAAAAATGATTGTGAATCTTTATCAGTTACTGGGAAACTCACTTATCTAAGAAGCATTCTTCCTGATCATGCCTTTAACACTATTGTAAAGATTCTTTCGAATCTTTATCAGATTCTGGGAAACTCACTTATCTAAAAAGCATTCTTTGTGATCTTCCTTTTAACACTATTGTAAAGATGTTTTCGAATCTTTATCAGCTACTTGGAAACTCACTTATCTAAGAAGCATTCTTTCTGATCATGCCTTTAATACTATTGTAAAGATTCTTTCGAATCTTTATCAGATTCTGGAAAACTCACTTATCTAAGAAGCATTCTTCCTGATCATGCCTTTAACACTATTGTAAAAATGATTGCGAATCTTTATCAGTTACTGGGATCCTCACTTATCTGAGAAGCCTTTTTTCTGATCATGCCTTTAATACTATTGTAAAGATGATTTCGAATCTTTATCAGATTCTGGGAAACTCACTTATCTAAGAAGCATTCTTCCTGATCATGCCTTTAACACTATTGTAAAAATGATTGCGAATCTTTATCAGTTACTGGGAAACTCACTTATCTAAGAAGCATTCTTCCTGATCATGCCTTTAACACTCTTGAAAAAATGATTGTGAATCTTTATCAGTTACTGGGAAACTCACTTATCTAAGAAGCATTCTTCCTGATCATGCCTTTAACACTATTGTAAAGATTCTTTCGAATCTTTATCAGATTCTGGGAAACTCACTTATCTAAAAAGCATTCTTTGTGATCTTCCTTTTAACACTATTGTAAAGATGTTTTCGAATCTTTATCAGGTACTTGGAAACTCACTTATCTAAGAAGCATTCTTTCTGATCATGCCTTTTATACTATTGTAAAGATTATTTCGGATCTTTATCAGATTCTGGGAAACTCACTTATCTAAGAAGCATTCTTCCTGATCATGCCTTTAACACTATTGTAAAAATGATTGCGAATCTTTATCAGTTACTGGGAACCTCACTTATCTGAGAAGCCTTTTTTCTGATCATGCCTTTAATACTATTGTAAAGATGATTTCGAATCTTTATCAGATTCTCGGAAACACACTTATCTAAGAAGCATTCTTCCTGATCATGCCTTTAACACTATTGTAAATATGATTGCGAATCTTTATCAGTTACTGGGAAACTCACTTATCTAAGAAGATTCTTCCTGATCATGCCTTTAATTCTATTGTAAAGATTCTTTCGAATCTTCATCAGATTCCGGGAAACTCACTTATCTAAAAAGCATTCTTTGTGATCTTCCTTTTAACACTATTGTAAAGATGTTTGCGAATCTTTATCAGCTACTTAGAACTCACTTATCTAAGAAGCATTCTTTCTGATCATGCCTTTAATACTATTGTAAAGATTCTTTCGAATCTTTATCAGATTCTGGGAAACTCACTTATCTAAGAAGCATTCTTCCTGATCATGCCTTTAACACTATTGTAAAAATGATTGCGAATCTTTATCAGTTACTGGGAACCTCACTCATCTGAGAAGCCTTTTTTCTGATCATGCCTTTAATACTATTGTAAAGATGATTTTGAATCTTTATCAGATTCTGGGAAACTCACTTATCTAAGAAGCATTCTTCCTGATCATGCCTTTAACACTATTGTAAAAATGATTGCGAATCTTTTTAAGATCCAAGTATACTCACTTATCTAAGAAGCATTCTTCCTGATCATGCCTTTAACACTATTGTAAAGATTCTTTCGAATCTTTATCAGATTCTGGGAAACTCAGTTATCTAAAAAGCATTCTTTGTGATCTTCCTTTTAACACTATTGTAAAGATGTTTGCGAATCTTTATCAGCTACTTGGAAACTCACTTATCTAAGAAGCATTCTTTCTGATCATGCCTTTAATAGTATTGTAAAGATTCTTTCGAATCTTTATCAGATTCTGGGAAACTCACTTATCTAAAAAGCATTCTTCCTGATCATGCCTTCAACACTATTGTATAAATGATTGCGAATCTCTATCAGTTACTGGGAACCTCACTTATCTGAGAAGCCTTTTTTCTTATAATGCTTTTAATACTCTTGTAAAGATGATTTTGAATCTTTATCAGATTCTGGGAAACTCACTTATCTAAGAAGCATTCTTCCTGATCATGCCTTTAACACTATTGTAAAAATGATTGCGAATCTTTATCAGTTACTGGGAAACTCACTTATCTAAGAAGCATTCTTCCTGATCATGCCTTTAACACTTTTTTAAAAATGATTGTGAATCTTTATCAGTTACTGGGAAACTCACTTATCTAAGAAGCATTCTTCCTGATCATGCCTTTAACACTATTGTAAAGATTCTTTCGAATCTTTATCAGATTCTGGGAAACTCACTTATCTAAAAAGCATTCTTTGTGATCTTCCTTTTAACACTATTGTAAAGATGTTTTCGAATCTTTATCAGCTACTTGGAAACTCACTTATCTAAGAAGCATTCTTTCTGATCATGCCTTTTATACTATTGTAAAGATTATTTCGGATCTTTATCAGATTCTGGGAAACTCACTTATCTAAGAAGCATTCTTCCTGATCATGCCTTTAACACTATTGTAAAAATGATTGCGAATCTTTATCAGTTACTGGGAACCTCACTTATCTGAGAAGCCTTTTTTCTGATCATGCCTTTAATACTATTGTAAAGATGATTTCGAATCTTTATCAAATTCTCGGAAACTCACTTATCTAAGAAGCATTCTTCCTGATCATGCCTTTAACACTATTGTAAAAATGATTGCGAATCTTTATCAGTTACTGGGAACCTCACTTATCTGAGAAGCCTTTTTTCTGATCATGCCTTTAATACTATTGTAAAGATGATTTCGAATCTTTATCAGATTCTGGAAAACTCACTCATCTAAGAAGCATTTTTTTTATCATGCCTTTAACACTATTGTAAAGATGATTTATAATCTTTATCAGTTCCTGGAAACTCACTTATCTAAGAAGCATACTCCCTGATCATGCCTTTAACACTATTGTAAAAATGATTGCGAATCTTTATCAGTTACTGGGAACCTCACTTATCTGAGAAGCCTTTTTCCTGATCAATTGTTTAACACTATTGTAAAGATGATTTCGAATTTTTATCAGATTCTGGAAAACTCACTTATCTAAGAAGCATTCTTCCTGATCATGCCTTTAACACTATTGTAAAAATGATTGCGAATCCTTATCAGTTACTGGGAAACTCACTAATCTAAGAAGCATTCTTCCTGATCATGCCTTTAACACTCTTGTAAAAATGATTGTGAATCTTTATCAGTTACTGGGAAACTCACTTATCTAAGAAGCATTCTTCCTGATCATGCCTTTAACACTATTGTAAAGATTCTTTCGAATCTTTATCAGATTCTGGGAAACTCACTTATCTAAAAAGCATTCTTTGTGATCTTCCTTTTAACACTATTGTAAAGATGTTTTCGAATCTTTATCAGCTACTTGGAAACTCACTTATCTAAGAAGCATTCTTTCTGATCATGCCTTTAATACTATTGTAAAGATTCTTTCGAATCTTTATCAGATTCTGGAAAACTCACTTATCTAAGAAGCATTCTTCCTGATCATGCCTTTAACACTATTGTAAAAATGATTGCGAATCTTTATCAGTTACTGGGATCCTCACTTATCTGAGAAGCCTTTTTTCTGATCATGCCTTTAATACTATTGTAAAGATGATTTCGAATCTTTATCAGATTCTGGGAAACTCACTTATCTAAGAAGCATTCTTCCTGATCATGCCTTTAACACTATTGTAAAAATGATTGCGAATCTTTATCAGTTACTGGGAAACTCACTTATCTAAGAAGCATTCTTCCTGATCATGCCTTTAACACTCTTGAAAAAATGATTGTGAATCTTTATCAGTTACTGGGAAACTCACTTATCTAAGAAGCATTCTTCCTGATCATGCCTTTAACACTATTGTAAAGATTCTTTCGAATCTTTATCAGATTCTGGGAAACTCACTTATCTAAAAAGCATTCTTTGTGATCTTCCTTTTAACACTATTGTAAAGATGTTTTCGAATCTTTATCAGGTACTTGGAAACTCACTTATCTAAGAAGCATTCTTTCTGATCATGCCTTTTATACTATTGTAAAGATTATTTCGGATCTTTATCAGATTCTGGGAAACTCACTTATCTAAGAAGCATTCTTCCTGATCATGCCTTTAACACTATTGTAAAAATGATTGCGAATCTTTATCAGTTACTGGGAACCTCACTTATCTGAGAAGCCTTTTTTCTGATCATGCCTTTAATACTATTGTAAAGATGATTTCGAATCTTTATCAGATTCTCGGAAACACACTTATCTAAGAAGCATTCTTCCTGATCATGCCTTTAACACTATTGTAAATATGATTGCGAATCTTTATCAGTTACTGGGAAACTCACTTATCTAAGAAGATTCTTCCTGATCATGCCTTTAATTCTATTGTAAAGATTCTTTCGAATCTTCATCAGATTCCGGGAAACTCACTTATCTAAAAAGCATTCTTTGTGATCTTCCTTTTAACACTATTGTAAAGATGTTTGCGAATCTTTATCAGCTACTTAGAACTCACTTATCTAAGAAGCATTCTTTCTGATCATGCCTTTAATACTATTGTAAAGATTCTTTCGAATCTTTATCAGATTCTGGGAAACTCACTTATCTAAGAAGCATTCTTCCTGATCATGCCTTTAACACTATTGTAAAAATGATTGCGAATCTTTATCAGTTACTGGGAACCTCACTCATCTGAGAAGCCTTTTTTCTGATCATGCCTTTAATACTATTGTAAAGATGATTTTGAATCTTTATCAGATTCTGGGAAACTCACTTATCTAAGAAGCATTCTTCCTGATCATGCCTTTAACACTATTGTAAAAATGATTGCGAATCTTTTTAAGATCCAAGTATACTCACTTATCTAAGAAGCATTCTTCCTGATCATGCCTTTAACACTATTGTAAAGATTCTTTCGAATCTTTATCAGATTCTGGGAAACTCAGTTATCTAAAAAGCATTCTTTGTGATCTTCCTTTTAACACTATTATAAAGATGTTTGCGAATCTTTATCAGCTACTTGGAAACTCACTTATCTAAGAAGCATTCTTTCTGATCATGCCTTTAATACTATTGTAAAGATTGTTTCGAATCTTTATCAGATTCTGGGAAACTCACTTATCTAAGAAGCATTCTTCCTGATCATGCCTTTAACACTATTGTAAAAATGATTGCGAATCTTTATCAGTTACTGGGAACCTCACTTATCTGAGAAGCCTTTTTTCTGATCATGCCTTTAATACTATTGTAAAGATGATTTCGAATCTTTATCAGATTCTGGAAAACTCACTCATCTAAGACGCATTTTTTTTTATCATGTCTTTAACACTATTGTAAAGATGATTTTTAATCTTTTTCAGTTTCTGGGAAACTCACTTATCTAAGAAGCATACTTCCTGATCATGCCTTTAACACTATTGTAAAAATGATTGCGAATCTTTATCAGTTACTGGGAACCTCACTTATCTGAGAAGCCTTTTTTCTGATCATGTGTTTAACACTATTGTAAAGATGATTTCGAATCTTTATCAGATTCCGGGAAAATCACTTATCTAAGAAGCATTCTTTCTGATCATGCCTTTAATACTATTGTAAAGATGCTTGCGTATTCTTATGAGTTACTGGAAAACTCACTTATCTAAGAAGCCTTCCTTCTGTTCATGCCTTCTTATACTATTGTAAAGATGATTACAAATCTTTATTAGTTACCGGGAAACTCACTTATCTAAAAAGCATTCTTTCTGATCATGCCTTTAATACTATTGTAAAGATTCTGGGAAACTCACTTATCTAAGAAGCATTCTTCCTGATCATGCCTTTATACTATTGTAAAGATTCTTTCGAATCTTTATCAGATTCTGGAAAACTCACTTATCCAAGAAGCATACTTCCTGATCATGCCTTTAATACTATTGTAAAGATGATTGCGAATCTTTATTAGTTACTGGGAACCTCACTTATCTGAGAAGCCTTTTTTCTGATCATGTGTTTAACACTATTGTAAAGATGATTTCGAATCTTTATCAGATTCTGGGAAACTCACTTATCTAAGAATTATTTTTTTTTATCATGCCTTTAACACTATTGTAAAGATGATTTATAATCTTTATCAGTTTCTGGAAAACTCTCTTATCTAAGAAGCATTCTTTCTGATCTTCCTTTTAACACTATTGTAAAGATGCTTGCGAATCTCTATCAGTTACTAGGAAAGTCACTTATCTAAGAAGCATTCTTTCTGATCATGCCTTTAATACAAAGGTAAAGATGCTTGTGACTCTTTATCAGATTCTGGGAATCTCACTTATCTAAAAAGCATTCTTTGTGATCTTCCTTTTAACACTATTGTAAAGATGTTTGCGAATCTTTATCAGCTACTTGGAAACTCACTTATCTAAGAAGCATTCTTTCTGATCATGCCTTTAATACTATTGTAAAGATTCTTTCGAATCTTTATCAGATTCTGGGAAACTCACTTATCTAAGAAGCATTCTTCCTGATCATGCCTTTAACACTATTGTATAAATGATTGCGAATCTTTATCAGTTACTGGGAACCTCACTTATCTGAGAAGCCTTTTTTCTTATAATGCTTTTAATACTCTTGTAAAGATGATTTTGAATCTTTATCAGATTCTGGGAAACTCACTTATCTAAGAAGCATTCTTCCTGATCATGCCTTTAACACTATTGTAAAAATAATTGCGAATCTTTATCAGTTACTGGGAAACTCACTTATCTAAGAAGCATTCTTCCTGATCATGCCTTTAACACTATTGTAAAGATTCTTTCGAATCTTTATCAGATTCTGGGAAACTCACTTATCTAAGAAGCATTCTTCCTGATCATGCCTTTAACACTATTGTAAAAATGATTGCGAATCTTTATCAGTTACTGGGAAACTCACTTATCTAAGAAGCATTCTTCCTGATCATGCCTTTAACACTATTGTAAAGATTCTATCGAATCTTTATCAGATTCTGGGAAACTCACTTATCTAAGAAGCATTCTTCCTGATCATGCCTTAAACACTATTGTAAAAATTATTGCGAATCTTTATCAGTTTCTGGGAAACTCACTTATCTAAGAAGCATTCTTTCTGATCATGCCTTTAATAATATTGTAAAGATGCTTTTGACTCTTTATGAGATTCTGTGAAACTCACTTATCTAAAAAGCATTCTTTGTGATCTTCCTTTTAACACTATTGTAAAGATGTTTGCGAATCTTTATCAGTTACTGGCAAACTCACTTATCTGAGAAGCCTTCTTTCTAAACATGTGTTTAACACTATTGTTAAGATGATTTTGAATCTTTATCAGATTCTGGGAAACTTACTTATCTAAGAAGCATTTTTTTCTCATCATGCCTTTAACACTATTGTAAAGATACTTGCGAATCTTTATTAGATTCTGGGAAACTCACTTATATAAAAGCATTCTTTTTGATCATGCCTTTAACACTATTGTAAAGATGCTTGCGTATCTTCATCAGTTCCCCTGAAACTCACTTATCTAAGAAACATTCTTTCTGATCATGCCCTCAACACTATTGTAAAGATTCTTGTGACTCTTTATCAGTTACTTGGAAACTCACTTATCTAAGAAGAATTATGTTTGATCATCCCGTTAACACTATTGTAAAGATACTTGCGAATCTTTATCAGTTACTGAGAAACTCACTTATCTAAGAAGAATTCTTTCTGATCATGTTTTTAACACTATTGTAAAAATGATTGCGAATCTTTTTAAGATCCAAGTATACTCACTTATCTAAGAAGCATCCTTTCTAATCATGCCTTTAACACTATTGTAAAGATGATTGCGAATCTTTATCAGTTACTGGGAAACTCACTTATCTGATAAGCCTTCTTGCTGATCATGTGTTAAACACTATTGTAAAGATGATTTAGAATCTTTGTCAGATTCTGGGAAACTCACTTATCTAAGAAGCATTTTTTCTGATCATGCCTTTAACACTATTGTGAAGATTATTGAGAATCTTCATCAGTTACTTGTAAACTCACTTATATAAGAAGCATTCTTTCTGATCATGCCTTTAATACTATTGTAAAGATGCTTGCGAATCCTCATCAGTTAGTGGAAAACTCACTTATCTAAGAAGCATTCTTTCTGTTGATGCCTTTAATACTATTGTAAAGATGATTGCGAATCTTTATCAGTTACTATGAAACTAACTTATTTAAGAAGCATTCTTTCTGATCATGCCTTGAATACTATTGTAAAGATGCTTGTGACTCTTTATCAGATTCTGGGAAACTCACTTATCTATAAAGCATTCTTTGTGATCTTCCTTTTAACACTATTGTAAAGATGTTTGCGAATCTTTATCAGCTACTTAGAAATTCACTTATCTAAGAACCAGTCTTTCTGATCATGCCTTTAATACTATTGAAAAGATTCTTTCGAATCTTTATCAGATTCTGGGAAACTCACTTATCTAAGAAGCATTCTTCCTGATCATGCCTTTATCACTATTGTAAAAATGATTGCGAATCTTTATTAGTTACTGGGAACCTCATTTATCTGAGAAGCCGTTTTCTGATCATGCCTTTAATACTCTTGTAAAGATGATTTCGAATCTTTATCAGATTCTGGGAAACTCACTTATCTAAGAAGCATTCTTTCTGATCATGCCTTTAACACTATTGTAAAAATGATTGCGAATCCTTATCAGTTACTGGGAAACTCACTTATCTAAGAAGCATTCTTCCTGATCATGCCTTTAACACTCTTGTAAAAATGATTGCGAATCTTTATCAGTTACTGGGAAACTCACTTATCTAAGAAGCATTCTTCCTGATCATGCCTTGTACACTATTGTAAAAATTCTTTCGAATCTTTATCAGATTCTGGGAAACTCACTTATCTAAGAAGCATTCTTCCTGATCATGCCTTTATCACTATTGTAAAAATGATTGCGAATCTTTATTAGTTACTGGGAACCTCACTTATCTGAGAAGCCTTTTTTCTGATCATGCCTTTAATACTCTTGTAAAGATGATTTCGAATTTTTATCAGATTCTGGGAAACTCACTTATCTAAGAAGCATTCTTCCTGATCATGCCTTTAACACTATTGTAAAAATGATTGCGAATCCTTATCAGTTACTGGGAAACTCACTAATCTAAGAAGCATTCTTCCTGATCATGCCTTTAACACTCTTGTAAAAATGATTGCGAATCTTTATCAGTTACTGGGAAACTCACTTATCTAAGAAGCATTCTTCCTGATCATGCCTTTAACACTATTGTAAAGATTCTTTCGAATCTTTATCAGATTCTGGGAAACTCACTTATCTAAAAAGCATTCTTTGTGATCTTCCTTTTAACACTATTGTAAAGATGTTTTCGAATCTTTATCAGCTACTTGGAAACTCACTTATCTAAGAAGCATTCTTTCTGATCATGCCTTTAATACTATTGTAAAGATTCTTTCGAATCTTTATCAGATTCTAGGAAAACTCACTTATCTAAGAAGCATTCTTCCTGATCATGCCTTTAACACTATTGTAAAAATGATTGCGAATCTTTATCAGTTACTGGGAACCTCACTTATCTGAGAAGCCTTTTTTCTGATCATGCCTTTAATACTCTTGTAAAGATGATTTCGAATCTTTATCAGATTCTGGGAAACTCACTTATCTAAGAAGCATTCTTCCTGATCATGCCTTTAACACTATTGTAAAAATGATTGCGAATCTTTATCAGTTACTGGGAAACTCACTTATCTAAGAAGCATTCTTCCTGATCATGCCTTTAACACTCTTGTAAAAATGATTGTGAATCTTTATCAGTTACTGGGAAACTCACTTATTTAAGAAGCATACTTCCTGATCATTCCTTTAACACTATTGTAAAGATTCTTTCGAATCTTTCTCAGATTCTGGGAAACTCACTTATCTAAAAAGCATTCTTTATGATCTTCCTTTTAACACTATTGTAAAGATGTTTGCGAATCTTTATCAGCTACTTGGAAAATCACTTATCTAAGAAGCATTCTTTCTGATCATGCCTTTAATACTATTGTAAAGATTCTTTCGAATCTTTATCAGATTCTGGGAAACTCACTTATCTAAGAAGTATTCTTCCTGATCATGCCTTTAACACTATTGTAAAAATGATTGCGAATCTTTATCAGTTACTGGGATCCTCACTTATCTGAGAAGCCTTTTTTCTGATCATGCCTTTAATACTATTGTAAAGATGATTTCGAATCTTTATCAGATTCTGGGAAACTCACTTATCTAAGAAGCATTCTTCCTGATCATGCCATTAACACTATTGTAAAAATGATTGCGAATCTTTATCAGTTATTGGGAAACTCACTTATCTAAGAAGCATTCTTCCTGATCATGCCTTTAACACTATTGTAAAGATTCTTTCGAATCTTTATCAGATTCTGGGAAACTCACTTATCTAAGAAGCATTCTTCCTGATCATGCCTTTAACACTATTGTAAAAATTATTGCGAATCTTTATCAGTTACTGGTAAACTCACTTATCTAAGAAGCATTCTTTCTGATCATGCCTTGAACACTATTGTAAAGATTCTTTCGAATCTTTATCAGATTCTGGGAAACTCACTTATCTAAAAAGCATTCTTTGTGATCTTCCTTTTAACACTATTGTAAATATGTTTGCGAATCTTTATCAGCTACTTGAAAACTCACTTATCTAAGAAGCATTCTTTCTGATCATGCCTTTAATACTATTGTAAGATTCTTTCGAATCTTTATCAGATTCTGGGAAACTCACTTATCTAAGAAGCATTCTTCCTGATCATGCCTTTAACACTATTGTAAAAATGATTGCGAATCTTTATCAGTTACTGGGAACCTCACTTATCTGAGAAGCCTTTTTTCTGATCATGCCTTTAATACTATTGTAAAGATGATTTCGAATCTTTATCACATTCTGGGAAACCCACTTATCTAAGAAGCATTTTTTTTATCATGCCTTTAACACTATTGTAAAGATGATTTTTAATCTTTTTCAGTTTCTGGGAAACTCACTTATCTAAGAAGCATGCTTCCTGATCATGCCTTTAACACTATTGTAAAAATGATTGCGAATCTTTATCAGTTACTGGGAACCTCACTTATCTGAGAAGCCTTTTTTCTGATCATGTGTTTAACACTATTGTAAAGATGATTTCGAATCTTTATCAGATTCCGGGAAAATCACTTATCTAAGAAGCATTCTTTCTGATCATGCCTTTAATACTATTGTAAAGATGCTTGCGTATTCTTATGAGTTACTGGAAAACTCACTTATCTAAGAAGCCTTCCTTCTGTTCATGCCTTCTTATACTATTGTAAAGATGATTACGAATCTTTATTAGTTACCGGGAAACTCACTTATCTAAAAAGCATCCTTTCTGATCATGCCTTTAATACTATTGTAAAGATTCTGGGAAACTCACTTATCTAAGAAGCATTCTTCCTGATCATGCCTTTATACTATTGTAAAGATTCTTTCGAATCTTTATCAGATTCTGGAAAACTCACTTATCCAAGAAGCATAATTCCTGATCATGCCTTTAATACTATTGTAAAGATGATTGCGAATCTTTATTAGTTACTGGGAACCTCACTTATCTGAGAAGCCTTTTTTCTGATCATGTGTTTAACACTATTGTAAAGATGATTTCGAATCTTTATCAGATTCTGGGAAACTCTCTTATCTAAGAACGATTCTTTCTGATTCTCCTTTTAACACTATTGTAAAGATGCTTGCGAATCTCTATCAGTTACTAGGAAAGTCACTTATCTAAGAAGCATTCTTTCTGATCATGCCTTTAATACTATTGTAAAGATGCTTGTGACTCTTTATCAGATTCTGGGAATCTCACTTATCTAAAAAGCATTCTTTGTGATCTTCCTTTTAACACTATTGTAAAGATGTTTGCGAATCTTTATCAGCTACTTGGAAACTCACTTATCTAAGAAGCATTCTTTCTGATCATGCCTTTAATACTATTGTAAAGATTCTTTCGAATCTTTATCAGATTCTGGAAAACTCACTTATCTAAAAAGCATTCTTCCTGATCATGCCTTTAACACTATTGTATAAATGATTGCGAATCTTTATCAGTTACTGGGAACCTCACTTATCTGAGAAGCCTTTTTTCTTATAATGCTTTTAATACTCTTGTAAAGATGATTTTGAATCTTTATCAGATTTTGGGAAACTCACTTATCTAAGAAGCATTCTTCCTGATCATGCCTTTAACACTATTGTAAAAATGATTGCGAATCTTTATCAGTTACTGGGAAACTCACTTATCTAAGAAGCATTCTTCCTGATCATGCCTTTAACACTCTTGTAAAAATGATTGTGAATCTTTATCAGTTACTGGGAAACTCACTTATCTAAGAAGCATTTTTCCTGATCATGCCTTCAACACTATTGTAAAGATTCTTTCGAATCTTTATCAGATTCTGGGAAACTCACTTATCTAAAAAGCATTCTTTGTGATCTTCCTTTTAACACTATTGTAAAGATGTTTTCAAATCTTTATCAGCTACTTAAAAACTCACTTATCTAAGAAGCATTCTTTCTGATCATGCCTTTTATACTATTGTAAAGATTATTTCGGATCTTTATCAGATTCTGGGAAACTCACTTATCTAAGAAGCATTCTTCCTGATCATGCCTTTAACACTATTGTAAAAATGATTGCGAATCTTTATCAGTTACTGGGAAACTCACTTATCTAAGAAGCATTCTTCCTGATCATGCCTTTAATTCTATTGTAAAGATTCTTTCGAATCTTTATCAGATTCTGGGAAACTCACTTATCTAAAAAGCATTCTTTGTGATCTTCCTTTTAACACTATTGTAAAGATGTTTGCGAATCTTTATCAGCTACTTGGAACTCACTTATCTAAGAAGCATTCTTTCTGATCATGCCTTTAATACTATTGTAAAGATTCTTTCGAATCTTTATCAGATTCTGGGAAACTCACTTATCTAAGAAGCATTCTTCCTGATCATGCCTTTAACACTATTGTAAAAATGATTGCGAATCTTCATCAGTTACTGGGAACCTCACTCATCTGAGAAGCCTTTTTTCTGATCATGCCTTTAATACTATTGTAAAGATGATTTCGAATCTTTATCAGATTCTGGGAAACTCACTTATCTAAGAAGCATTCTTCCTGATCATGCCTTTAACACTATTGTAAAAATGATTGCGAATCTTTATCAGTTACTGGGAAACTCACTTATCTAAGAAGCATTCTTCCTGATCATGCCTTTAACACTATTGTAAAGATTCTTTCGAATCTTTATCAGATTCTGGAAAACTCACTTATCTAAAAAGCATCCTTTTTGATCTTCCTTTTAACACTATTATAAAGATGTTTGCGAATCTTTATCAGCTACTTGGAAACTCACTTATCTAAGAAGCATTCTTTCTGATCATGCCTTTAATACTATTGTAAAGATTGTTTCGAATCTTTATCAGATTCTGGGAAACTCACTTATCTAAGAAGCATTCTTCCTGATCAGCCTTTAACACTATTGTAAAGATGATTGCGAATCTTTATCAGTTACTGGGAACCTCACTTATCTGAGAAGCCTTTTTTCTGATCATGCCTTTAATACTATTGTAAAGATGATTTCGAATCTTTATCAGATTCTGGAAAACTCACTCATCTAAGAAGCATTTTTTTTATCATGCCTTTAACACTATTGTAAAGATGATTTATAATCTTTATCAGTTCCTGGAAACTCACTTATCTAAGAAGCATACTTCCTGATCATGCCTTTAACACTATTGTAAAGATTCTTTCGAATCTTTCTCAGATTCTGGGAAACTCACTTATCTAAAAAGCATTCTTTATGATCTTCCTTTTAACACTATTGTAAAGATGTTTGCGAATCTTTATCAGCTACTTGGAAACTCACTTATCTAAGAAGCATTCTTTCTGATCATGCCTTTAATACTATTGTAAAGATTCTTCCGAATCTTTATCAGATTCTGGGAAACTCACTTATCTAAGAAGTATTCTTTCTGATCATGCCTTTAACACTATTGTAAAAATGATTGCGAATCTTTATCAGTTACTGGGATCCTCACTTATCTGAGAAGCCTTTTTTCTGATCATGCCTTTAATACTATTGTAAAGATGATTTCGAATCTTTATCAGATTCTGGGAAACTCACTTATCTAAGAAGCATTCTTCCTGATCATGCCATTAACACTATTGTAAAAATGATTGCGAATCTTTATCAGTTACTGGGAAACTCACTTATCTAAGAAGCATTCTTCCTGATCATGCCTTTAACACTATTGTAAAGATTCTTTCAAATCTTTATCAGATTCTGGGAAATTCACTTATCTAAGAAGCATTCTTCCTGATCATGCCTTTAACACTATTGTAAAAATATTGCGAATCTTTATCAGTTACTGGTAAACTCACTTATCTAAGAAGCATTCTTTCTGATCATGCCTTGAACACTATTGTAAAGATTCTTTCGAATCTTTATCAGATTCTGGGAAACTCACTTATCTAAAAAGCATTCTTTGTGATCTTCCTTTTAACACTATTGTAAATATGTTTGCGAATCTTTATCAGCTACTTTGAAACTCACTTATCTAAGAAGCATTCTTTCTGATCATGCCTTTAATACTATTGTAAGATTCTTTCGAATCTTTATCAGATTCTGGGAAACTCACTTATCTAAGAAGCATTCTTCCTGATCATGCCTTTAACACTATTGTAAAAATGATTGCGAATCTTTATCAGTTACTGGGAACCTCACTTATCTGAGAAGCCTTTTTTCTGATCATGCCTTTAATACTATTGTAAAGATGATTTCGAATCTTTATCAGATTCTGGGAAACCCACTTATCTAAGAAGCATTTTTTTTTATCATGCCTTTAACACTATTGTAAAGATGATTTTTAATCTTTTTCAGTTTCTGGGAAACTCACTTATCTAAGAAGCATGCTTCCTGATCATGCCTTTAACACTATTGTAAAAATGATTGCGAATCTTTATCAGTTACTGGGAACCTCACTTAACTGAGAAGCCTTTTTTCTGATCATGTGTTTAACACTATTGTAAAGATGATTTCGAATCTTTATCAGATTCCGGGAAAATCACTTATCTAAGAAGCATTCTTTCTGATCATGCCTTTAATACTATTGTAAAGATGCTTGCGTATTCTTATGAGTTACTGGAAAACTCACTTATCTAAGAAGCCTTCCTTCTGTTCATGCCTTCTTATACTATTGTAAAGATGATTACGAATCTTTATTAGTTACCGGGAAACTCACTTATCTAAAAAGCATTCTTTCTGATCATGCCTTTAATACTATTGTAAAGATTCTGGGAAACTCACTTATCTAAGAAGCATTCTTCCTGATAATGCCTTTATACTATTGTAAAGATTCTTTCGAATCTTTATCAGATTCTGGAAAACTCACTTATCCAAGAAGCATACTTCCTGATCATGCCTTTAATACTATTGTAAAGATGATTGCGAATCTTTATTAGTTACTGGGAACCTCACTTATCTGAGAAGCCTTTTTTCTGATCATGTGTTTAACACTATTGTAAAGATGATTTCGAATCTTTATCAGATTCTGGGAAACTCACTTATCTAAGAATCATTTTTTTTTATCATGCCTTTAACACTATTGTAAAGATGATTTATAATCTTTATCAGTTTCTGGAAAACTCTCTTATCTAAGAAGCATTCTTTCTGATTCTCCTTTTAACACTATTGTAAAGATGCTTGCGAATCTCTATCAGTTACTAGGAAAGTCACTTATCTAAGAAGCATTCTTTCTGATCATGCCTTTAATACTATTGTAAAGATGCTTGTGACTCTTTATCAGATTCTGGGAATCTCACTTATCTAAAAAGCATTCTTTGTGATCTTCCTTTTAACACTATTGTAAAGATGTTTGCGAATCTTTATCAGCTACTTGGAAACTCACTTATCTAAGAAGCATTCTTTCTGATCATGCCTTTAATAGTATTGTAAAGATTCTTTCGAATCTTTATCAGATTCTGGGAAACTCACTTATCTAAAAAGCATTCTTCCTGATCATGCCTTCAACACTATTGTATAAATGATTGCGAATCTCTATCAGTTACTGGGAACCTCACTTATCTGAGAAGCCTTTTTTCTTATAATGCTTTTAATACTCTTGTAAAGATGATTTTGAATCTTTATCAGATTCTGGGAAACTCACTTATCTAAGAAGCATTCTTCCTGATCATGCCTTTAACACTATTGTAAAAATGATTGCGAATCTTTATCAGTTACTGGGAAACTCACTTATCTAAGAAGCATTCTTCCTGATCATGCCTTTAACACTTTTTTAAAAATGATTGTGAATCTTTATCAGTTACTGGGAAACTCACTTATCTAAGAAGCATTCTTCCTGATCATGCCTTTAACACTATTGTAAAGATTCTTTCGAATCTTTATCAGATTCTGGGAAACTCACTTATCTAAAAAGCATTCTTTGTGATCTTCCTTTTAACACTATTGTAAAGATGTTTTCGAATCTTTATCAGCTACTTGGAAACTCACTTATCTAAGAAGCATTCTTTCTGATCATGCCTTTTATACTATTGTAAAGATTATTTCGGATCTTTATCAGATTCTGGGAAACTCACTTATCTAAGAAGCATTCTTCCTGATCATGCCTTTAACACTATTGTAAAAATGATTGCGAATCTTTATCAGTTACTGGGAACCTCACTTATCTGAGAAGCCTTTTTTCTGATCATGCCTTTAATACTATTGTAAAGATGATTTCGAATCTTTATCAAATTCTCGGAAACTCACTTATCTAAGAAGCATTCTTCCTGATCATGCCTTTAACACTATTGTAAAAATGATTGCGAATCTTTATCAGTTACTGGGAAACTCACTTATCTAAGAAGCATTCTTCCTGATCATGCCTTTAATTCTATTGTAAAGATTCTTTCGAATCTTTATCAGATTCTGGAAAACTCACTTATCTAAAAAGCATTCTTTGTGATCTTCCTTTTAACACTATTGTAAAGATGTTTGCGAATCTTTATCAGCTACTTGGAACTCACTTATCTAAGAAGCATTCTTTCTGATCATGCCTTTAATACTATTGTAAAGATTCTTTCGAATCTTTATCAGATTCTGGGAAACTCACTTATCTAAGAAGCATTCTTCCTGATCATGCCTTTAACACTATTGTAAAAATGATTGCGAATCTTTATCAGTTACTGGGAACCTCACTCATCTGAGAAGCCTTTTTTCTGATCATGCCTTTAATACTATTGTAAAGATGATTTCGAATCTTTATCAGATTCTGGGAAACTCACTTATCTAAGAAGCATTCTTCCTGATCATGCCTTTAACACTATTGTAAAACGATTGCGAATCTTTATCAGTTACTGGGAAACTCACTTATCTAAGAAGCATTCTTCCTGATCATGCCTTTAACACTATTGTAAAGATTCTTTCGAATCTTTATCAGATTCTGGAAAACTCACTTATCTAAAAAGCATTCTTTTTGATCTTCCTTTTAACACTATTATAAAGATGTTTGCGAATCTTTATCAGCTACTTGGAAACTCACTTATCTAAGAAGCATTCTTTCTGATCATGCCTTTAATACTATTGTAAAGATTGTTTCGAATCTTTTTCAGATTCTGGGAAACTCACTTATCTAAGAAGCATTCTTCCTGATCATGCCTTTAACACTATTGTAAAGATGATTGCGAATCTTTATCAGTTACTGGGAACCTCACTTATCTGAGAAGCCTTTTTTCTGATCATGCCTTTAATACTATTGTAAAGATGATTTCGAATCTTTATCAGATTCTGGAAAACTCACTCATCTAAGAAGCATTTTTTTTATCATGCCTTTAACACTATTGTAAAGATGATTTATAATCTTTATCAGTTCCTGGAAACTCACTTATCTAAGAAGCATACTCCCTGATCATGCCTTTAACACTATTGTAAAAATGATTGCGAATCTTTATCAGTTACTGGGAACCTCACTTATCTGAGAAGCCTTTTTCCTGATCAATTGTTTAACACTATTGTAAAGATGATTTCGAATCTTTATCAGATTCCGGGAAAATCACTTATCTAAGAAGCATTCTTTCTGATCATGCCTTTAATACTATTGTAAAGATGCTTGCGTATTCTTATCAGTTACTGGAAAACTTACTTATCTAAGAAGCCTTTCTTCTGTTCATGCCTTCTTATACTATTGTAAAGATGATTGCGAATCTTTATTAGTTACCGGGAAACTCACTTATCTAAGAAGCATTCTTTCTGATCATGCCTTTAATACTATTGTAAAGATGCTTTTGACTCTTTTTAAGATTCTGGGAAACTCACTTATCTAAAAAGCATTCTTTCTGATCATGCCTTTAATACTATTGTAAAGATTCTTTCGAATCTTTATCAGATTCTGGGAAACTCACTTATCTAAGAAGCATTCTTCCTGATCATGCCTTTATACTATTGTAAAGATGATTTCGAATCTTTATCAGATTCTGGAAAATTCACTTATCCAAGAAGCATACTTCCTGATCATGCCTTTAATACTATTGTTAAGATGATTGCGAATCTTTATCAGTTACTGGAAACCTCACTTATCTCAGAAGCCTTTTTTCTGATCATGTGTTTAACACTATTCTAAAGATGATTTCGAATCTTTATCAGATTCTGGGAAACTCACTTATCTAAGAATCATTTTTTTTTATTATGCCTTAAACACTATTGTAAAGATGATTTATAATCTTTATCAGTTTTTGGGAAACTCTCTTATCTAAGAAGCATTCTTTTTGATCTTCCTTTTAACACTATTGTAAAGATGCTTGCGAATTTCTATCAGTTACTAGGAAAGTCACTTATCTAAGAAGCATTCTTTCTGATCTTCCTTTTAACACTATTGTAAAGATGCTTGCGAATCTTTTTATCAGTTACTTGGAAACTGACTTATCTAAGAAGCATTCTTTCTGATCATGCCTTTTATACTATTGTAAAGATTCTTTCGAATCTTTTTTAGTTACTGGGAAACTCACTTATCTAAGAAGCATTTTTTCTGATCATGCTTTTACCACTATTGTAAACATGCTTGCGAATCTTAATCAGTTACTGGGAAACTCACCTATCTAAGAAGCATTCTTTCTGATCTTCCTTTTAACACTATTGTAAAGATGCTTGTGAATCTTTATCAGTTACTTGGAAACTAACTTTTCTAAGAAGCATTCTTTCCGATCATGCCTTTAATACTATTGTAAAGATGCTCGCGAATCTTTATCAGTTACTGGGAAACTCACTTATCTAAGAAGCATTTTTTCTGATCATGCTTTTAACACTATTGTAAACATGCTTTCGAATCTTTATCAGATTCTGGAAAACTCACTTATATAAGAAGCATTCTTTTTGATCATGCCTCTAACACTATTGTAAAGATGGTTGCAAATCTTTATCAGTTATTGGGAAACTCACTTATCTGAGAAGCCTTCTTTCTGATCATGTGTTTAACACTATTGTAAAGATGATTTCGAATCTTTATCAGATTCTGGGAAATTTACTTATCTAAGAAGCATTTTTTTCTGATCATGCCTTTAACAGTATTGTAAAGATACCTGCGAATCTTTATTAGATTCTGGGAAGCTCACTTATATAAAAGCATTCTTTTTGATCATGCCTTTAACACTATTGTAAAGATGCTTGCAAATCTTTATCAGTTTCCCTGAAACTAACTTATCTAAGAAGCATTCTTTCTGATCATGCCCTCAACACTATTGTAAAGATTCTTGCGACTCTTTATTAGTTACTTGGAAACTCACTTATCTAAGAAGAATCCTGTTTGATCATCCCTTTAACACTATTGTAAAGATGCTTGCGAATCTTTATCAGTTACTGGGAAACTCACTCATCTAAGAAGCATTCTTTTTGACTCATGCCTTTAATACTATTTCTCATTTATCAATAGCGGATGATAACTATGAAATAGAACTAAAATGCTTAAAGAGGAATTTTGGATATTGAGTATATTGTAGATGAAATTTTTAAACAGTTAATTTATAGATCTTTTAAGTTTGATAATACATTTGGTGAGGTTAAAGTGTATATAAGTGAATGTAGAGCTTTTTTATATGAATTTAAAACTTATAATATACATCTTTTGCAGAAAAGTTCTTTGGGTTGCCAAATTATCATTCATATACTATTTTCCAATCTACCCCCCTCCTTTAAAAGAGAATTGGTGCATCAATAAATTGTAATTATCCATCAGTGGTAGAATCTTTTGAACATTACAATGACAAAATTTAAACTCTACTTAAAACTTCCAATAGTTGTAAAATTACCCCGGAAAGTATAGATTTTTAAGCTAAACCGAAGAATAAATTCAATTGGAAAACAAATAAGCCCTCCTTTAATTTTAATTCAATGGAGAGTCACACAAAGTCATCTAGTCTAGAAAATTCTGAAACATCAGTAACCTTGGCCAAGGAAACGGAAAACTTTGTAAATTTTGTGAAGTTCAGGGACATTCAATTGTTTCCTGCTTCAAGTACGAGACTTTAGATTCTAGAAAGGCTGGATGTAAAGAATTAAAACTTTGTTACTTTTGTTCTAGCAATAAACACTTAAGTGATACGTGTCCTGGAAAAAATAATCATCTTTCTTTCCATGATTTTACTGTAAATATCTTAGTCACATATCAGCACTTTGTCACAAAACCCCAAATAATAAATCCCTGCATTCATATCTTTGCATTAATATGGGCGCTTCTTTATATCAACCACATCTGTTGCCTATAATTTAATTAAGATTTAAAAGAGGCGGAAATCCTTATAACGTTAAATGTTTATTAGATCATGGCAGTCAGAGATCTTATCTAAGTCAAGAAGTAATGGATGTTCTTAAATGTAATATCTTTGATTGCACACATTTGAATTATGCTGTGAAAACTTTTCTTGGAACAAATAAGAGAAAATTTAAAGAATATGTTATGGACTATAAAAATCTTCCATTGCCTATCTTAATTGATAGTAAATTTGATATACATTTACATGTAACAGATCTTCCCATAGCTGTTAACAACATAGTATCTGAAGATTTTAAATTGGCGGATCAATCTCTTGCAAAACATTGTGAAAATATCATATTACAAGAACTTTTTGGAGTTGACGTGATTCAATTTATTCCTGTAATGGAAAAAATAAAGTGCCTTAATGGATCAGCATGGCTTTTCTCTACAGGTATCGTGCCCTTTGGAAATATAATGCATTTTTTGGATCCATCCCAAGTAACCAGCCGTTCAACTGTGCATCATTCTTCGGTGGTAAATACTCACATTAATTTGATAGATGCTGTTGAACTATATGGGGTTGAGGAGCCCTCTGCTCATGTTAATTTTCTCTTGAAACTGAATGTTCTGTAGAACAAGGATTAGAAGACAAGTTTTCTTTAGAGTCTGTTGGATGCACTGAATTAAGTGAAGATCAAAGTAAATAACACACTATGAAAATTGAAGAGTTTAAATCTCAAATTGAGTTCAAGGACAATAAATATTTTGTAGCTCTGTCTTGGCAGCATGATATCATAAAAGATGTTGCAGCAAATATAGACATTTCTATTACCATCCACAACAAAGTAGTTAATAAACTTTAAAAGAATTGCCAATTGCAGGCCTTTCAAGAGCTCTTGAAAAAGACAACTAGATGATGGAATCATTGAAAAGGTTGATGTCTCATCAGAAATGTATCACAAACTTATATGGATTCCTCATCAACCAGTTATAATATCTGAACCAAATGTGACTACTAAAATCCATCTAGTTTTCAATTGTTCTAATAAAGTCAACAGCAGGCCATCTTTAAATGAAGCAGCATATACTGAAATTAATTTAATGACTAATCTTACTTAACTAATCTTACAATTCAGATCCAATAGGTGCACCATGCTTGGCGACATAAAAGAAGCATTTTTGCAATTTCAATTAGCAAAGAAGATAAAAATCGTTTTAGATAGAGGATGGCATGATAGAGGATGGCAAATTAGATGAATAGAGATATAAAAATATTATATCTTGAATTTAATGCCAGCCATTTTATTCTGAATTATATAATTAAACATTACGTTAACCAATATCCCAAAGATTATTGCACAAACATCTTAAACTAAAATTTTTATGTAGATAACTTGATACTCACTGGAAACTCTGAAGAAGAACTATTTGATCTCTATAAGGAATCCGATGCGAGAATGAAGGAAGGTGGATTCCAGTTACATTCTTGGAATTTTAATTGCAAAGGGGTAAGAGATGCATTTGCTAGAGATAACTGCATTTTCCGACATCATAATGATTATGAGAAAGTTCTTGGCTATAAATATTTAATAAATGAAGATGCTCTTCAGTTAGTAGCTATTGATATCGATCCAGCTGCAAATACTAAACGCAGTATTTCATCTCAAATTTCGAAGTTATTTGATCCATTTGGATTTATTTTCCCTATAACAACTCGGGGGAAAGTTCTAATGCAAAGGCTTTGGGCAGAGAAACTCTCGTGGGATCAAGCTATTCCAAAACAATATAAAAAAAAACAGTGAGAAGAACTTCATGCTGATTTTAAGCAAATCTTTCATTCAACTTTTCCTAGAAATTGCATCTCTGAAGATGACATTAACAGTTTATTCATATTTTCTGATGCTTCTAAGCTATGTTATGGTTTCACTGTATGCAATGTAAGCAATGGAAACTCACAACTTCTGTATGCAAATGCTAAAGTGGCTCCACTAAAAAGGAGAACTCTGCCTCCTTTGGAACTAATGGCAGTTTACTTGGGTTTAAAATGTCTTCCTACAATCTTGGATTCTTTCCCTGCCATAAAGTTTAAAGATATATGCATATATGTAGACTCACAAATAACTGTTCCAGGAATTCAACAGAAGATAATCTCGACATCCACCCACATCCTTCAATATGCTTACTACCACTGATCATCCTTCTCTTGGCGGGAACATAATCATGCCAAATCCAGTGAAATTTAACTTCATCATTGAGGTCATGGAAGGTTCTATATTCCTGCCTTCCCTTAATAAATGAGTGAAAAAGACTAACACTCTTCTTTTCCATTGTTTGGATGTATTTAAGATTTTCAAAGGATGAATTCGCGAAAGTATCAAGAATCTTCTCGGATAAGGAAAACTGAATGGTTTCATTTTTCGTCATTATCCCAAGCTATTTCAATTCGTCTCGTCAAACCGAGAAATCTGTTCTTTGCACCTGTGTTCTAATGGAAATTAACATTTTTGTGGGTAATATTTCGTTAAAAACTGAATAAATGCAGGTATTGAGGAGATGTAGAAACAGTGTGGGAATATAAGAAACCAGATGGTTTGTTCATAAAAAAGAGGAAACACAAAAGTATTTTTGTTTCTTCTCAACTAATCATGAATCCTGGCGCTTTTTTTCCAGTGGGTCGCCTCAGCTCACCTTTAGATATTGAGTGATAAGCCAAAAAGGTAGTGGTGGTGTGGGTTTCACTGACTAAGGGATAGGCTGTGTGTACGAATATTATGTACTTTGCAGTTTTTCAGAATATATTTTACCTTATTACGTAAATGGAAAGGGAGTAAAATAATGGAGTTCTCTGGTAATTTTTATTTTAATATACTTTAGAGATTTTGCCTCCAATTGGCAAAAGGTCTTTTCTGAAAGTTGACTGAGTTTTTTAAGTTCTTGATACATCATAAACGAGACTTTTAATATATATTCATTCATGTGTACTAACGTTTTGTATTTCACACGATTCAAATATTCAGAACAGAGCAGAATAAGCTTCATCTAGTATTACATACACACACACACACACACACACACACATATATATATATATATATATATATATATATATATATATATATATATACAGTGTGGGGGGGAAACAGATATTTCTATACCCGATAAATTCTTTATTAATAAACTACAAGTATCCAAATAAATAAATTAAAATTTCTACTGTAATTCGTTAAAATTAAAATTATTCAAATTGGGAATGGGAATAAAGTATTCGTACATACAAATTAACATATTTTAAAGTAGTAATTGCGAACGTTTATAGAAAAACTGCAGTTGAATGAAGAGTTAAGAATAGTCTAGAATATTTCACTAATATTCTTATCAAGTTATGACATTTGGAACTTAGTTTAACAGCCATTCAGTGTCAGTTGTCATCATTGTGAAAACGAAGTGGTTCTCTATTAAATGTAAGAATGAAATTGTTAACATTTACAATAAATGGTTGAGTTATCAAAATATATCGAAGAGGCTAAATATTCCGTTCATTACCATTGGTTCTCAAATTTTGAAATGGAAAAGGACGTACTGCACACAATCATCCGTAAGCTGGCGAACCCCGTATAATCTCAGCTAGAGCTTGGAGAAAGATTATAGGAAGAGTTAAGGCGAACCCTATGACGGCACGTAAGGACATCCAAGGAGAACTACTTGCTGCGGGGAATTGTGTATCAAAACGATTAATCATTAAGGAACTGCACCGTAACAATCTGAAATCTCAATAACTGAGAAGAGCAGCTACACTCAATAAATAACACAGAGATGCGCGGATAAATTTTGCCCGTAAGCATTTGGAAAAGCCGAGAGAAATTTGGAGTAGTCTGTTATAGTTAGCTGAAACAAAAATTGTTTAAAAGAAATTCAGCTCGTCATGTATGAAGGAAAGATGAAAATGCTTATGATACAAAGCTCACGATCCCGGCAGTAAAATTCGGCGGTGGAAGCATCATGTAATGGTAGTGTTTTTAAGCTACAGGTACGGGAACACTTCATGTGTTAGATGTGAGGGGGCTGCAGAGGCTTTGCCGGTTATTTGATTTAAACCTCATATATAATTTATGGCCAAAATTACAAAAATCAGATTGAATTGTTATACCCGCAAGGACATAGCCTAGATGAAGGTCATATGTAAAGAAGAATGGGAAAAATTCAGACGCAAACAATGCTAAACAATGAAAAACTGCTCCACTTCAGGTCCAGCGGGTGATCTTATCCTCCTCACACTGGAAGACTACATTTGCAGGATGGTTCATCCCCCAGTCCAAAAAAACTGGTTTCAAAGTCACCCCTTTATGTCGTCTTTCTTACCGTCACAGAAAAATGTTATTATTAATATATTAACAGCGTTGACTAGCCAAAACGCTAGAAAGATGGAAAAATATCCAAGACAAATTGGTGCGGTTAAGGTAATGGCATCTTTCGAGCGTTTTGACTAGTCAATGCTGTTATTATATTAATACTAACCGTTTTCTGTGACGGTAAGAAAAACTACATAAAGGGGAGACTTTGAAACTAGTTTCTTTGGACTACGGGATGAGCCATTCTGCAAATGTAGTCTTCCAGTTTGAGGAAGATAGGATCACACGCTGGACCTGATGCAGAGCATTTGTCTAATAATGCCATTACCTTAACCGCACCAATTTGTCTTGGATATTTTTCAATATATATATATATATATATATATATATATATATATATATATATATATATATATATATATATAAAGTTTGGGAGCTGAAATTATCGAATTAAAGATGCATAGCTATCATAAAATCATATATTTTCCTACTCTTTAACTTCCATTTCAATATCTTTGACCATCTTCATTTTAAAGCCTTGAACTTGCACTCCTTTAAAGGCATAGAAGCTGACAAATTTTATTTTACCTAACACTTCCATTAATTTTATAACGTCACCATCCATATTATATATATATATATATATATATATATATATATATATATATATATCACATCTCCTCTCTACCAGCCTACCACCTTGGAGCTCTCTACCTCTCCTCGAGCCTCCCAGCCTACTCACCTCTTCTTGAGCCTCCCAACCTATTTACCTCTCTTCAAGCTCCCAGCCTAAACCCCTCCTCCTTCACCTTCCTTCAACTTCACCCTTCATCATCATGATTTTTAACTTTACTCACCTTCACCCTCCTTCAACTTCACCCACCTTCACCCTTCTTCAACTTTACCCTCCTTCAGCCTTTTCCTCTTCAACCTTATCAATTTTCTGAAAACAAAGAAAGGAGAAGAAGTAATCTTAAGATTAAATAAGCTCCTTTCATTATTGCAGCTAAATAAGATGAGTGACTTGGAAGTAGGTAGTTCATGTAGAGTTGATCAACTAGAAAGAATCACAACGAAATAGGGTGAAGCTATTATCACTTCTTATCTAATGAAGATTCTTCTTTTAAATATTCTTACCTCGCCCATATGTAAAGCTATTGAAAAACTCTGATTTTATGTATATTACCTTTATTAGATATCCCGGGGGTGAATACCATGGAGTTGAGTTTTATTAATCTATACTACAAACCTTTAGGAGTTTATATTATCTTCATCAAAACCCCCTCCTCCTTCTTTCCACTTCTTTAACCTACTCCTCCTTCTCTTCAACTTTATCAACTTCAACAAGGCTACCAGCTCACCTCTCCAAATATCTTCAAACACCCTAGAGTTCTTTGTGTAGTAAGGATAGCTAGATTCTCTTAGTATTAGAAGACCTAACTAAGCTTGGTCTCTAGGACATCTGAAACCAAAGTTTTAAGGTAGTAAGGAGATAGACTCTATTACTAAGAGACCTAGCTAGTCTTTCCAAACAGACTTAAATAGGAAGCTATACAACTCCCCTCCTTCTACTAATAGTAAGAGAAGTTAACCACTATTTTTAAAAATATATTGTACTATAATAAATGAGTATTAATATTTATGGTCAAGGAGCGAAATTTTATTTCAGTAGTTAATTTGATGAAGATGAGGAGGGTAATATATACATTGATAATAAAAAATTAGTTGAGTTAGTAACTAAAGAGTATCTAGACGATATAATTTGTAAACTTAAAACTGCGATGAAAGTAAAGGAAGAATATGAGACAATTATTTTTCAAACGAATGCCAAATTAGTTAAAGGCGGCTTTCCTTTCATATTAGCGATGAAGGGGTCAGCTAATAAGAATACAGGTTTTATCATGCCTTATGATGAGGAGATTGATATAATCACTCTTTCCTCTCAAGAATTAGATCAAAGTTTTTCTGTGAAACTATATGTTAATGGTGATGAATATATATTTACTGAATTTGATAGAGAAAAAGATATATATTATAGACAGCATAAAAATATAAATATTAATTTGACAAGTCGTGATATCATCCAATTTCAATCTAAATGCGATATGAAGTTACTGAAGTCTCTACATACTGTTCAAGTTACTTTTAATTATACTAACTTGAATGAGGTAGCTGATGATGATTGGAATCTCTAAGTAAAGAAAAGGTTATTTCAAAGAGCCCTAGGGTTCTTTGCATTATACCAATAGAAGCTTCCTTCGAAAAATTAATTTAAAAGATTTTGTACTATAATAAATAACTATGTCTACTGATGTAATCACCAAACCCCTCTGTCACAAATCTTATTGTAAGACTTGCGATAAATATGTATGTCGACTCAGACACCATGAAAGGAGTAAGGTGCAGAAGAAGAGATGTAACCCCCATTACCTCCATCCTCAAAGAACCTCAAATGGTAAGTATACGAGTATCTGTAATATCTTTAATGTAGGTGTTACTAATCTTAAAGTTATCAGACAATCTAAGAAACAGTGAAACAAGTGCTGTAAATACATTGATTGCCAAAGAGTAATAAATTAAATGTTTAAACGATATAGATATGAGGATATTAAGCTCCTTGACCCTAAGCTATTTATTAAAGCGATGAAAGAAGATATAAGAAAAAGATGTAAAGGTCAAGAATGTGATAATATGAAGCTAGGCTTATCTCTTCTAGTTGAGTTTTATAAATTGACTCTCTATGGAGAAAGAAGAACTCAAATAGCTTGGTTCAATGCTGGTTCAATGCAGAAGTTTACATCCATAGATTTATTTGCTAACCTACTTCTAGATCTGATTGGTTATTTGAATGAATGTATTGGTATGTTTACGAACGAAGGATCAAGATGGATTAATAATAAACTTTTATCCTTTCAAATTAAACTTGCTAAATACCAGCCTTTAAAAGCCTCTTCCTGTATTACTCTTCCTAAGAAATATTAAAATCCAAAGTTGAAATTAATTAATATGAAAATAAAGATAATGAATGCTTCAAATGGTGTATTGGAAGAACTAGCTGTATAGATCAGAAAAACCCTCAACGAGTAAGTCAAAGAGTGAAAGAAGAAGCGGAAAAATATAACTGGAATGGAATTATATTCCGAACACCCTTAAATCAAATTGATAAGTCTGAAATACAGAATGATTTAGCTGTAAGCGTTTATGGTTTGGATGAGAAGGAGGAGTTATATCCATTACGCATTAGTAAGGTGAAGAATGATAAACATGTAATGTTACTCTTAATAGAGGATGAAGGAAAAAAACATTACGTAATGATACAAGAGCTTAGTCCTTTTATTAATATTAAGCATAAAAATAAAACTTATCCCTGTCTATATTGTCTACATAGTTTCTACGGTCAAGAATTATTAGAGGATCATATAGGTAACTGCTTAATCCATACACCAGTTCGTATGGATTTAGGAGCTAACCTCATATATTTTACACACTATTCTAACCAAGTCAAGTATCTCTTTGTAATATATGCAAATTTTGAATCTACATTACAAAAGATCTACGCCACACAACCCAATCCCACAGACTCCTACACAATAGACATACAAAAACATATTCCAAATAGCTTTTCTGTCTACACAAAATGTGAAGTTGAAAAACATTCTAAGTTGAAGGTGTATAATGATAACTTTGCAACTAGTAAATTTGTAGAATATCTTATTGAAGATAGTTCTAGAATACATCAACTTATGGATGTAAGCATACAATATAACCTTACACCAGAACAAGAAGAGTATCATCAGGCTGCAGTTAGATGTTATGTTTGTAACCAGTGTTGGATTGATGTAAAGAATTTTAACCATTTTACAGATGAATATTGAGGCCCTACTTATAAGTTGTAAAACCTTAAAATTTGTAACCCTAAATACATACTCATGTACTTACATAATGTCTCTAATCCTAATGTTCATCTGTTTGTTAAAGAGTTTGGGAAAGTGGATCGTAAATTGAAAGCCATCACTCAAACTGATGAAAAATATATGAGTTTTACCCAAACAATTACTGTAGGTTCAGATGAGAAGAAGGATGGTACCTATAAAACTATTACAGTAGAGTTAAGATTTCTAGATAGTTAGAGATTTATGCCATCATCTCTAGAAATATTAGCTTTAAACCTAGTGGATGATTTATTCAGAAGTAAAGGTGTATATCCCTATGAATGGATGGATGATGTATCGAAATTTGATGAAACACAATTACCATCTATTGAATCGTTATATAGCAGTTGTCGTAGAATATGGTCAAGTTAACCCTTTTTGCGTTTCTCAGCCGAGGTCGATGACGACTATGTGTGTGGGAGATTTATAATACAAGCAGAGTGCAAATTATCTGAATGTAGATTGGCCAAATAGTCAACTATCTTGGAGGCTCCGAGACAATAGAAAAACGGGTAAAAAAATAACTTTACTAATATGCCTATTAATATTAGTTTACAAGGTTAAAAGTGGTTTGAAAATAAACTATATATACATTAGACGTACACAAGTCTCAGCAGCCGAATGGGGGAGACCTGGAGGGGAGGGTCGCCGTACAAACAAAGGAACAATATTGACCGAGAGTTGCTCGAGTGATCTTGAGCGTATACGAAGCCGATAATGGAGGCTTACAGTGGGGGTTGGGTGGGTAGTGAGAGAGCACTTGCACAGGAGAGTCGGACCAAGAGAGTAATCTTTGCCTTGGCGCAAATAATAGTTTCTTTGCAATGACTATTTCGGGATAAACTTAGATCTTGCTTTCGAGTTAGAACACGAATCGAGACTGGGCGCGTTTCGTTCGAGGAGCGGGTAAAACGAGTGCGGAGTAGACTCACACGAATTAATCGAGAGTACCCGGAGCTTGAGAGGTTCTGAGAGAAATGCGCAGACTCCAATGGGACGCGAATAACTGGTACAAACGGGGAACCGGAAGAAGATTCTGATGGGGCAGGCAAGTGACGGGTGCTTCCTTCCAACCCTGGCGCCGGAGGATTTATACTCGGATCGAATGTGGTTTTCCTCCTTTCGTCCGAAGGGAAGGGTTCCATGGTCCGGCGCATTGGCAGGCGAGAGTACTCTCGCCCTTTTAGTACCACCGTGAGAAGGTTCCTAAGTGGGCGAGGCGAAACTTTGTCTAACTCCCGATGGGACCTATTGTGCTCTCAAACTTTTGCGGCTTTCTGCGATGGTGAGTTTGCAAGCCACCACAACGTCGCATGATTTCACACTTCCCTTAGCGCAGAAAAAACGGGTAGAGCAGGTGTCTGTTTTCTCTCTCTTCATTGAAGGCGCTGACACGCGCATCTTTTTTTTTTCTCTCTCTCTCTCTCTCTCTCTCTCTCTCTCTCTCTGATCTCTGACAGCAGTTTAAAAGAAGAAGTTATAATTGATGCTGATTATGATCATGCTAAAAATGTACGGGATGCATTCAATTGTGAAACGTTAAAGACTATCATAATCTTTACCTAAAATCAAACAAACTATTATTAACAGATGTCTTTGAAAACTTTAAAGAACCTGCTTCAGGACATATGGGTTAGGTCCAGCCCGTTAATTCACAGCTCCTAGTTAATCATGGAGTGCCCTATTAAAATAAACGAATAATAAGCTAGTGCTTATCCAAGATCCCGAGATGTTATTAATGGTTGAGAAGGGGATTAGAGGTGGGATAAGCACATAGATATGCTAAAGCAAATAATAAATATTTGCCTGAAACTCTATCTAACTCTATCATATATTTAGACACCAACAATCTATATGGATGAGCAATGTCTCAGTATTTACCTACAAGTGGTTTTAAATGGTCATCAAAAGGTTGTATTTTATCTGTAGATCTAGAGTATCCTTCTGAACTGCACAACTTACATCATGACTATCCGTTTGTTGCTCAGAATCGGAAAATCGGAAATGTAGATAAGCTAATTCTTAATTTCCAAAACAAAACTAAGTATATTATACATTACAGAACACTAAAACAATGCTTAAGTCAAGTGTTCAAATTAATTAAGATCCATTGAGTTTAACTATTCCTCATTTATTCTTTGAATTCCCAATTAATTTTCTATTTCTTTCATAGTCTCCGTTCGAGCTTGCGAAAGTGTTCCTTAAAAGCTATTCTATTCAGAGAATTTTTCGGTTCTCTGCGTAGCGTAGTGTACTAACGGCATACTTTTTACTGTGATCAAAGTGGTGCTCGCTGCCTCAGTGTGCCTGGTTTGAATCGCTTCCTTTCACGGATTTTTCGAAAAAAAAGTAATAAATATATTACTGCAAGGAAAAATTATTCCGTTTTCTCTTTCAATGTGGTTTAATGGATTCATTTTCATCATTCTCTTGTGCTACTTTGAGAGAAATATACATTTGTATATCTGCCACGCGTTTAACTATTCCTCATTTATTCTTTGAATTCCCATTTTATTTTCTATTTCTTTCATAGTCTCCGTTCGAGCTTGTGAAAATGTTACTTAAAAGCTATTCTATTCAGAGAATTTTTCGGTTCTCTGCGTAGCGTAGTGTACTAACGGCATACTTTTAACTGTGATCAAAGCGGTGTTCGCTGCCTCAGTGTGCCTGGTTCTAATCGCTTCCCTTCACGGATTTTTCGAAAAAAAAGTAATAAATATATTACTGCAAACAAAAAATTATTCCGTTTTCTCTTTCAATGTGGTTTAATGGATTCATTTTCATTATTCTCTCGTGCAACTTTGAGAGAATTATACATTTGTATATCTGCCACGCGTTTAACTATTCCTCATTTATTCTTTGAATTATCAATTAATTTTCTATTTCTTTCATAGTCTCAATTCGAGCTTGCGAAAGTGTTCCTTAAAAGCTATTCTATTCAGAGAATTTTTCGGTTCTCTGCGTAGCGTAGTGTACTAACGGCATACTTTTAACTGTGATCAAAGCGGTGCTCGCTGCCTCAATGTGCCTGGTTCGAATCGCTTCCCTTCACGGATTTTTCTAAAAAAATATATATATATATACAGGATGCGCTGAATAATTTGTTGCAGTTGGCAACTCTGAATCAGGCACATGCATCTCGGCTGGCGTCGGCTTCAGTATATAAAGGCAAACAAAATACTAAACAAAAGGGAAAAGGTAGGAAACAAACTGGAAAAACATAAATATTTGGCATGGATCTGGGGGTAAGTTACTAATTCCCGTTAAAACATAGTTGCCAATCTTATTTATAAACAGCCGCCAGAACCATTTTTCACGGAAATTTGTAACTTACCACCGAATCCACTCCAAATATTTATGTATTTCCAGTTTGTTTCCTCGTTTTCACTTTGTTTTGTATCTTGTTTGCCTTTATATACTGAAGTCGCTTTCCTTGCATTTCATTACTCAATTGAAAATGACATTAATTAGCCAGAATTAGTTCTATTTTATAAATAAATTAGATTCAAATATTGTAATTTATTATTATTATTTTCTCACTAATATATATATATATATATATATATATATATATATATATATATATATATATATATATATATATATATATATATATATGAATGAAATTTCCCGCAGAAAAACTGAAAAGGTGTTTCCAAGTACTTTCGAACTTTATTCAGTTCATTCTCAAGTTCGAAAGTACTTGGAAGAATCTTTTCATTTTTCCTGCGGGACATTGCATTTATTGCAAACCTCACGGGCTTCTTTGTGAGTTATTCATTTCATATATATATATATATATATATATTTATAAAACGTCGCATTTTCCGAAAGGTTTCCCTGGCAACGTATGGACGCGCCTTCCGCATTCTCTCGAGGCTAACACGCATGCCGCTCTCATAGCAACCAGCTATCATCTCCAGGAGGAGAAAATTAAGGTAATAGTGAAATTTGGGTATAGATTTCGAGTGCGTCTTGATTTCGTTTGAAGGTATTATTACTGTGTTAATGAAGCGGAAGTCATTTATTTGAACAGGTTTTAATAAAACTCATCCGTTGCCAACAGGGTAATGCATTTTTCTTCGTGCTTGAGACCCATAATAAATAAGAACACAATTATATAATTAAAGGATATTCATGGGGCGATATTGTATGGGGTAGTGTTTGGTGTGATAAGAAATAATTAGGTCGCGCTTTTTTCTACTAATTTATACACTTTTTCGAATTATGAAAGTGTCGATCTATGTCTGTATTCACAGTTGCCACAATTATTTAGGTCAGAATTTACGCTAAATTTAGTTTAGTGAATATTATTATTTGATGAGAACTAAAGTGGTTTTTGGACATCTATTGTTTTAACATACTAGATGAGACCTTTATGAATGAAATATATTAAATCTAGTGAATTCTCTACATTTTTGCGCTATTTCAAGAATACTCTCTAAAAATTTCGACATGGTTTTGTTTCAAAACATAGGTGCCAAATTTCTGAAATGTGGCCTTTTCCTAGCTTATGTAGTTTTATGTTTATTAAATTTTTACTCGTGGATATCAGCCAAATATTTGCATAAACAATTGCCTATTTTTAAATTTTTATCGAAGATGTGAGGAAAAATATTATTACTCGGTACACAGCATAGCAAAGCCTATACTCGTATGAGTGCAAGTCTATTCGACGATTTATAAAACATATAAAATAATTATATCGTTGCTAACCTGAATTTGTCCGAAAAAAAAAGAATGATGTTTCGTCTCAATCAATGGACCTGATCTGGTTTTATTCATCAAGAAAACATGTTTTACTCGTATATTGGTTCATTGTGACAAAATGCAATATATATATATTTATATATATGTATATATATATATATATATATATATATATATATATATATATATATATATATATATATATATATATATATATATATATATATATATATATATATATATATAGAGAGAGAGAGAGAGAGAGAGAGAGAGAGAGAGAGAGAGAGAGAGAGAGAGAGAGAGAGAGAGAGAGAGCGGAGAGAGAGAGAGATAAAAAGAGAAAGAGAAAGGGACATTAGAAGAACACTAGCATCAAAGAGAGCAGAGGGCGGCACAATGAAGGCAATCCTTTACCGAGATGACAGTTACAGCAATACAAGGTTTCTTGGCCGGAACTTAAACCCGAATCCTACCAGGAATTTTCAAAACTTTTTTCCCCTGGCGTTATTTCTGACTTCTCGGTAAAGGATTGCCTTCACTGCGCTGCCCTCTGCTCCCTTTGATTCTGGATTCTTCTAATGTCCCTCTCTCTTGCCTTTAAAAAACTCCGGTTTCTTGTTTCATTTGCTCATTCGCGTCCAATTATCTTCTCTCGTATATATATATATATATATATATATATATATATATATATATATATATATATATATATATATATTATATATATATATATATATATATATATATATATATATATATATATATATATATATATATATATATATATAACACCCACAAATCCTTACTATTTAAGACAATGTCTTAAATAGTAAGGAGTGGGGGCTTAAAACGGCTACCTGCATCAAAACCCTAACTAGGGGGTACAAATTCTTTAAACACTTTAATTTGTGATTTAATATAATTAGATATGATAGGATCTAAGCTAAACAATCCAGAGCTGATATTAAAATTTGGGAAAGTATTAATAGAGATACACTCCAAAAATATTTCTCGAAATGTAATTTGGACATTTAATAACAGGTTTAGCCCTATTCCAATTAATAGTATGATCCTGACTATAGATATGTAAAATAATGCAGATTGTTAACAAAGATTACTAACATTAGTTTGGTGCTGTTTAACTCTAATATTCCATTCTTTACCTGTCTGTCCATAATAGCATTTTTCACCATTATTGCAACCAATAGAATATACAATGCCTGGTTTAAGGGGTGATCTTTTTACGAGAAGGCGATGGATAGTGTTTTCATATTTAAAAATAACATTTATGTTCAAAGGTTTTAGTAAACAAGGTAAGGTAATGAAACTTTGGTTAAAAGGTAAAACTAATACATTTTTGGCATGAAATTTAGGGATGTTACGATTAGGTTGATAAAATGCACGCTTAGCAGAATTCTAAAATTTTTTAAGTATGTAGAAAGGGTAACACAAATTTAAACTATATTATATATCCTATCAACCTCTTTTCGTAAAAAAATATTCGGGTGAAACAATTTTCAGGGCACGGAGAAACATGGAAGAGAAAACACTTTTTTATACTCATATGGTGATCGGAATAGAAATGGATGTATGAGTCAATGGCTGCATGTTTTCTATAAATTTCATATTTGAAACCTTCTGACTTTCAGTTGTTCAAGTGAACCGATAGTAAAGTACTTAATGGGAAGTCCGGAACAAGCTTTAGAAGAGGGTTTATAGTGGGAGACGGAAAGTTTTGAGTTAAAAGAGGACATACTGGTGAAGAGGCAGATTGAGCAACCTCTGTAGTCAAAGGTGGAAAGGGTGGAATACCCTTGCCCGAGGGACAAGGGAGACCTGCTGATTAATGTGTATTCCGGACCATCGTCATGCATTTACTTATCATTCATCATGCTTACTTCCTTTCTCACACTTTAGCACTTATGTTCCTCATGCAGAAGCGGGGGAACCGCCTAATCTCTATTCCCTTATTCTTTTCATCTTTCATTCATGTGTTTATTGTAGAATTCATGCTGTATTGAGTTATCTTAGCTCTGAGCTTTGTTTATGTATTGTAATGTTACTCGTTTTTACTTTCCTTACTTTGTTTCACTTCCTCTTGTTGTTATCACTTTTTCACATTAGTTTCACTTTGTTCACTTGTTTTACTATTAACTTCCACTTCACTATCATATTTAAAAAAAAATTAATACTATAGTTCACTTATTACACTTTTAGTTTACTATGTTTGTTTTATTTTTGCTTTACTCTTAATTTTCATTTCACTATGATTTTTGTGAAACATTTTACTATAGTTCACTTATTACACTTTTCGTTCATTTTGTTCGCATTATTTCTGTTCACACTTTTGATCTGTGTTGTCTTCTTAGTCGGTTGTTTCTTCCAATTTAGGTTGTTTAAATTCGTTTGTCTTATTAGGGTATCAATCTGGTGTCTTGGTTGGATATTTCGTTGGTTGGGTTTGTATATAGTCGGGTGAATATCTTTATCGTCATGCTTGTTCCTTCTCTCTTTTTGAATTTCTACTTAAGTAAACATGGGAACCTCCTCGATTCTCAGCTGTTATCTGCCGCTGGGAAATGGAGTGTTAAAGGGGATTCCAGCTCTGGTGTTCGTGTGCTTTGCAAATATCGGAGATAGATCGTCTATCTTCCTCCATATTTTTTCCGCTCTCATCCTGATGTTGATATTGAGCGTTTCTAATCCTGCTTTTTGGTGTAGATCCTGTAGTCTTCTCCTCTCTCTCCTACGTGTGTTGGTGATTAGGTAAAGAGCATTGATTTTTAAGGGGTATTTATTCCGCCTTGGTTAAACGTAACGTTAGAGGAAATGAGCCACTCCTGTGAGTGGAATTTTAAAATAGTTTTAATGTACGATTCCAGCTTGTCGCTTTACTGTTGAAGGTAAGCGGACCATCAACAGTCAAGCGACCTGCTGAAATCGCACATTAAAAATCTTTTAAAATTCCAACTCACAGGAGTGGCCCATTTCCTCTAACTTTACGTTTAACCAAGGCGGAATAAATACCCCTTAAAAATCGTTTTCTTTCACTGTCAGATCCTCACTCCACTCATTACATCGGTAAAATTGCTAAGATCGAAAGCTTAGCAATTTAGTTTGGTTTTTACCAAACACATTGATTTAAAAAGGAGATGAATACTGGACAAGTAATCCACCATCTACAAGATGGAATAAAAAAGATAGTTAGAAGAAGAGAAAGTTGCTAAAGGAAATTAATTAAGGCAAAATATACAATGGTCTTCAACAAAATTTGCATATATATATATATATATATATATATATATATATATATATATATAACAATAGAGAGAGAAATTGGATGCGAATGAGCAATGAAACAAGAAACAGGAGTTTTTTTAGAGGTAAGGGAAAAGGACATTACAAAAACACTAGAATCACAGAGATCTGAGAGGGGCACAATGAATGCAATCCTTTACCAAGAAGACAGAAATAATGCCAGGAAAAAGAAGTTGGAAATTCCTGGCCAGGACTCGAACCCGGCTCTGCTGATTGCCGGTCAAAGCATCGATTTCGATGTGATTCCCAAAGCTAAAAAACATTTTTTTCAGATCCATGCTTATTTTCTATGCCGACGGCAAGTAAATATTTTATGGCTATTCTTTTGATAAAGGAGAAAACAATCCTCAGAGCTCTTTTATTCCATCTAAATTGGCATGCCTTAATTTTAATACATTTTCTGAACTTTAGGATTTGTTATAATAATTTTAATTCCAAAAGCATTCTATAATCCTATATATATTTTTAGGAACACGTAGAAATAACTGATAAAAGCTTCGAATATATGAATAACCAGCTTTAATTTAAATTATTTTGAAAAATTTCTCTATCTCTCTGGAAATATTTTCCAATCTTTTTACTTTAAAAGCTCCATATGATTGAATAATATCCTTTAATTTTAAAAAGTTTTATTATGATATAGTTTTTTTAATATAATTACAATAACATACAAAGTCACATTGAACTAGGAGAAATTAAAGTAAAAAATTCAAGCTCTTCTAAAATTGCTTTCTTAAAATATAGTTTCAGGGTTTAAAGATTTGCAAATTGCAACAGAATCTTCATTTGTCCTAGATTTCCAAAACAGAATTACAATCGTTGATAACCCAGTGTAAAGATTTGAAATCGGTACTTTATCTATGTATGGAATTTGGGACTCCCAAAAGTATTATAGAAAGAATTTTTTCATCAGAGCAAATGTATATAGTATCTTCCAATAATCTAGATAAAATAATCAAATAGGAAAGCAAAGGTTCTATAAATGAATAATAAAAATGGATTTGTCATCGCAACACTTGTGTTCATTTGCAATGGAAGACTTCATTTCCTCTTCCTATTAAGATAGTCGCGGCAGTGTGTGCTTTCCTCGTGACCCACAAATCTTATATACTCGTATGGTTTGCTGCGTCAAGGATGTGGACAGTTCTCTAAATATTGAAATAAATGCACTTGGATACAGCCACACATGCGAGGAGTTAGTGTATATTGACTGACTTAGATGAAATTCTATTACGTTCGATATTATATATCTTATTTTTTATTAATCTATATTTTTTCCCCTAGTGATGGAAAATTGGCGCTCTGCAAAGGCTCTCAACCTGAAAGAACCGTCTATAGGTATTCTCGTTGCTCAGTGGTAAGGCGCTTGTGTCTCACGCTTGGGCACTCGCGGGTTAATTTATCGACTCGAGCTGTCCACACACCGAAAAATTGAGTACAAGTATATCAATCTCACGCCAATCAAGTCAGGGAACTGAGATTCATACATGCGCGCAGATACAGTTTTATAATTTTATATCTTTGCGCCAAAGGCCAATTATAACACGTATTTCTTCTCTTACCCTCGTCCTCGCACAACACATCACTCATCCGTCTATGAAACCAGACGAAGGATATTTACGCTATATAAAACATTCTTCTTCAATTTTTTTCTTATTTTTCTTATTCTTCCTCTTTTTTATCTCATTGTGTATATTAATGACTTTGATAATGTTTTGTTAGGGAAAATATCCACATTCGCAGATGCACGAAGCTAAAAAAGACCCGAGCTGTTTTTAGAGGCGATGTTGCGGGAATGAGACGAAGCCTAAATAAAATTGTTGAGTGGGCCGATGAAGGCCATATGAAATTTAATATACGTAAATGCAAGGTTGTTTTCTTATGATGTCGAAATTAAACGTGGATTTCCTTATAAACGGATAAATTATAGAGTCTGCTATCTTAGGAGGGGAGTTAGGGGTATTAATTTCAGATGACCTCAAAGTGTCAAAACAATGAGTCAAAGCTCGTAAGAAAGTAGTCGGCATTCTGGGATACATCACTAAAAACTTCTTTTTTAAGTCGAAAGGTATAATTGTACCTCTATATAAATCGCTCGTTCGACCTCATCTATATTATGTAGTGCAATTTTTGTCTCCCTACCTCAACAAAAACGTAGCGCTGAAAGCCTAATACTCACTATGTGAAGAACTTAAAAGGATCCACTAATATAAAATATATAATACTGTTTGACAAGGATAATAGGGCTAATACTGCTCAAAATTGATTCATATTAGTTAGGAAAACCTTCAACAAGGCCATAGCTCAAAATTACTTTAGTTATAAAGCACTCAAACGGGAAATGCCCTAACTAACCGAGTCGTGGGAAACATTTCAGGAAATACGTTTAAAAATCGACTTGAGGTCTTTATGAATGTAAATATTTCTAATAGGCGGCAAAGATGAGGAATGATTTAAAAAAGTAAAATGATGCTAGGGATAAGTCCTCAGTGAAGTATGTGTTTTCCGCATTCCTTTTTCCTTTCACTCTTTTTCTTTCAACACTATCAAGCAAAATTCGGAGTGAGAATAAGATTTGTCTAACCTCTCATCCACAATAGTTTCGAATTATATTAAATTTTGCATAAATCATTGCCAGACATATAAAAAATTAAGTACATTTGTTCCGAAAATCAAAAACGATTTCAATTGAGGAATGATTTAAATGTATATAAGTGTGTATTATTTTTCACGGACTATAATAGCTCCAAGGTAATTCCTCGGCTTTTGAATTTGCAAAAGGGTTATGCTTCTGATAGAGTTACTTTCCTAAAGCTTTCTTCTTCTTGTTATCGGGTTTGTCTTGGGAAGATCGAAAGTAGTTCTTATTCTTCCTCTTTCACTTTTTTCTTAGTTGTGTCCATCTTCTTATTTTCATGTTAGGAATTTCATCTTTAGGGTATTTAATAGGCACTTTCTCTTACCTATTTTAGTCTTTGTTATATCTTATCTTTTACTCTACCCCTATTTTTTTATCCAATTTTCCCGTTTAATCTCGCCTTGTTTCATTCCTTTCCCAAAGTGCTGAAAATCCCTAAGAGGTGACACCATTTTCCCTTCTTTATTTTAAATTTTAAATACCAAAGTCTAGTCTCTTTTTCAAAGGTCGGATGCCACCTTTAATGTCCATGAGATTTACTGCTAAAGTTGGTTGTCTTTTACCGTTAAATTTGCTTCAATTTTATTTCATTACGCATACATTTTATTCAATTTTGTCTCTCCTTTGGCGTAATTTTTCTCAAAGAGAAAGTCGGGTTTTCTCTCTCGTTATGTCAATAAATTCGGATTAAATTCTACTCTAGATAGTTAAGCTGATTGACTGAAATCTTTATTTGTTTCACACACACACGCAAATTACCACCGTATTCCGTCTAAATTTCAACTTATGGTATTTCTTTTCATTCTTTTAAAGAAATTTCTCCCATTTTCTAGAAACTACTTGAAAAATCAACATCAATATTTGAGAAAAATAGAAAAAATTACATAATACATATCTGGTGTATTTTTTCACTCCTCCCCACCTCTCCAATTTTCCTTCATTGATTCATTTTATGAATATGTAGGATATATTTTGAATTCAGATTCACGACATAGACAAAAACACATATTTTAGTGGTCAGTTAAACACGACATAAGTAAAAAATATATGCTAGTGAGGTTTTTTTTTTACGGCATTTTCTAAAACCACACATGCTAACACAAATACTAGTGAAGCAGGTAACCCGAAAGTGTCAAAACACCCCTTGAAAAATCAACATCAATATTTGAGAAAAATAGAGAAAATTACATCATACATATTTGGTGTATTTTTCACTCCTCCCCCCTTTCCAATTTTCCTTCATTTATTCATTTTATGAATATGTAGGATATATTTTGAATTCAGATTCATGACATAGAAAAACCATATTTTAGTGGTCAGTTAAACATGGCATAAGCAAAAAATACATGCTAGTGAGGTTATTTATATACGGCATTGTCTATAACCACACATGCTAACACAAATACTAGTGAAGTAGGTAATCCGAAAGTGTCAAAAAACCCTTAGATTCTAGTGAAGTCAGTTAAATACGACATAGGAAAAAACACATATACTAGTGAAATCAGATATAAAGATGTATGCAAAAATACACATGATAGATAAATCAGTTAAACACGACAGTAAAACAACACATATGGTATTCAATAAGTTAAGCACACTCCTGGAAAAAATACACATGGTAATGAAGTAAGTTAAACACGAGATATACTTAAAAAGAACATACTAGTGAAGTTAATTAAACAAGACATAGAAAATAAACACACATGCGACCGAAGACAGTTAAAGTTGACATAGAGACAAAAGAAACATTCTAATGAAGTCAGTTAAACTGGACATAAGTAAAAATCCACATGTTAATGAAGCAGATAACTCGACCTTGTCAAAACCAAACTGGATATTGAACTCAGTTAAACAGAACATAGTGAACATAGGAAGAAAACACTTGTTAGTGAAGTGTGCTAAGAAAAAAATATGTTAGTGAGGTCAGATAAATAGGAAATTGGCAAGAAACACACACTCGAATGGATTCAGTTAAACAGGGCATATGCATATACCAAGTATGCTAAAGGAGTTAGTAATAAACACACATGCTAATGAAGTTAGGTTAATAGGACGCAGGAAAAAACACACCTGCTAGTAAGGTCAGGTATCTCGCTATTGTTAAAACACAAACAGGATTGTGAAGTAAGTTAAACACGACATAGACAAAACAACAGCTATTCTGGTGAAGTCAGTTAGGATCGATATTGACATAAACACAAATGCTAATGAAGTCAGTTAAAAACGATATAGGCAAGAAAAAACATATGTTAGAGAAGTCTTTTAAACACGACTTAGGTAAAAAATATGATTGTGATTTATAATACGAAAAAGGAAAAAAAACATGATGCTGAAGTCAATTAAACATGAGAAACGTCTAAAACACAAATACTAATGAAGTCAGCTAGACATGACTTAGCCAAAAAACATATGCTCGTAATCAGTTAAACACAACATTGGAAAGAAACACATGACAATAAAATCAGTTCAACACCACATAGATTAAAATAAATATGTTAGTGAACCCAGTTAAACACGGTATAGAGAAAAACGCAAGCCAGTGAAGTAAGTTAGAGACGAAATTGTAAAGAAAACACACAAGATAATGAGGTCAGTTAATAAATTAGCAAGAAAATATAGGCATTCTATTGATATCAGTTAAACACGAAATAGTTTAAACCACATATCTATTGATTAACTTAAACACAACAAACACCTGAAGCACATATACCAGTGAAATTAGTTAAACACGAAATAGGCCCAAAAAATATACATCCGAATAAAAAATCAGTTAAAGTCAACATAGAGAAAGAACAATTATGCTAATGAAGTCTTGTAAAGAGGACATAGGCAAAAACACACATGCTAATGAATTAATGAAGGAGTTAACTAGACCTTGTTGAGAATCAAACATGATAGTGAGGTAAGATAAACAAGACATAGGAAAAAAATATATGTTAGTGAAGTTAGTTAAAAACGACATATACATTAAACACACATGCTTATGAAGTCTATTAAATACGACAAAAGATAAAACTAAGCTAGTTAAGTCTGATAAGCACGGCATAGGCAAAGGACACACATGCTAATGAAGTCCTTTTAACAACCATTGCTAAAAGAAACATGCTCCCAAAATAAATTAAATCTGTATATACAAAAAGACAATCTAAAAAAACAAAATAATTAGAATCAGTTAAACACAATATAGACCTAAATTACACATGTAAGTGAATAGGTTAAAGAACATATAGGTAAAAAAAAAACATTAGCTAGTGAAGTCATTATAAAAGGACAATAGCAAAAATAAAAAATATAATGAATTCACTCAAAAAAGACAAATCCTAGTGAAGTTAGGTAAACATAACCTAGGAAAAACACACACTCCAATAAAGTCAGTTAAATACGACATAGACAAAAACCAAACTAGTTAAGTCAGCTTAACTCGACATGGAACAAAAAACAAACATGATAATCAAATTAGTTAAACAGGAAATAGGCAATACCACTTATGTAAATGAAGCATGTTAAAGACAATTTTGGCAAGATCACGTGCACCTGCTAATGAGGTCAGTTATACACGACATAGTCAAAAAACACATTTTAAAGTGAAGTCGGTTAAGCAGGACCTAGGCACAAACACATGCTAATAAAGTCAGGTAACTCGAGATTGCCAAAAAACAAAACAAAAACAAGATAATGAAGTAAGTTATTTACGAAATAAGTTAATCCTGACATAGACAAACAAGAGGGAAAGTCCCTACAATGACTTGCGGCGTTTTGGTGATAAGATGATAAATGGTTATTCCATTGATGATTTCCCATGGTTTAAATCACTTACAATTGCCTTTGAATGGCTAAATAGCTAAATAAGAGTTCTGCCACTAGATGGTGCCCCACCCCCCTAGCGCCAAATTCGATGGCAGATTTAAAATTCCATGGTGAATAACTATATGATCCATGGTCATATTTGGCTCTTAAAGGGCAAAATTGAACTTTACTCCTTTTGAAAAAAAAGCGACGCCTTGCCATGGCGCTTCGTCGCAGTTAAAAACACACATGACCGTAAAACTCAGTTAAATACGATATAGGCAAAAAGCACATATGTTAGGTATGTCTGTTAAACACAATAATGACAAGAAACACGATTATACTGAAGACAGTTAATTACGAAATATACACAAACACGTTACAAAAGTCAGTTAAATAAGACATAGGCAAAATATTTACATGCTAAAAAGCCAGTTAAAGACGACATTGTCAAAAAAACACATGCTAGTAAAATCAAGTAAATACGGCATCTACACAAAAACGCATAATCTAGAGAAGTCAGTTAAACAAGAAAATTGAAAAAAACAAACATGCAATGAAGTCTATTAAACACGAAATAGTGCTAACTAAATTCCACATGTTAGTGAAGGCAGTTATAAAGGAGAAGGGAAAAAATACAAACTTTTGAATTCAGTTAAACAAGCCATAGATGAAAATGAAAGAAATGAGTAAAATAAGTTAAATACGACTTAGGAAAAACACATAAGTGAGTTAAATAGACAAAGGAAAGATCACATGCTAGTGAAGTTAGTTAAACTCGACAGAGAAAAAAACAGACACGCTAATCAAGTCAGTTAATCAGGAAAAATAGAAAAAACCGCATATGTTAGTAAGTTTAAATGACTAACCCAAGAAACACATACTGGAGAAGTTAGTTAAATTCGACATGGAACAAAATCGAGATGAAAATGGGTAAGTTATAAAGAAAATATTTCAAAACATATTTTAATTGTCTGTTAAACACAACATTGGTAAGAAACAGAAATGCTAATGAATTAAGTTACGCAAGATATACACAAAAAACACGCATGCTAGTTTAGTTACTTAAACAATAAATAGGCTAAAACAAATGCTGATTAACCCTTTATACTCAAAATAGAAAAAAAATCATAGAAAAAACACTTCAGTTAAAAACGACGCTGTCCTAAAATAAAGAGGCTAATGAAGTCAGTTAATCACGATATATACAATAAACACATAAGTAAGCGAAGCTAATTAACTCACAAATTTTAAAAAATACATGTAAGTGAAGTTGTTAAACAAGACATATAAAAAAACTCACGGATTAGTGATGTCAGTTAAAACGACATTGCGATAGATTACACACAGTTAAACACGAGATAGTCAAAAACACCAATGCTAGTTAAGTAAGTTAAATACGATTTAGGCAAGATCATACTTGTTTATGGAGTCAGTTAAACGCGAGAAAACCAAATAAGACAAACGATAGTGTAGTCAGTTAAACTTATCATGAAATATAATACATACATGGTAATGAAGTCAGTTAAACAGGGTATAGGTAAAAACACATATATTAGTGAAGTCAGATAAACATGACATTGACAAGAAACACACATGCAAATGAAGTCAATTAAAAACGGCATAGGAATAAAACAGTATGTTAAAGAAGTTAATCAAAAGCTCAGATGCTATGAAGTTAGGTTAATAGGACGCAGGTGAAAATACACCTCGTAGTGAAGTCAGGTAACTCGTCATTGCCATAAAACAAAACAAACATGATTGTGAAGTCAGTTAACTACAACATAGAGTAAAACACAGTTATTCTCCTGAATCAGTTAACACAACTATGTCATGAAAAACACTAATGCGAATGAAGTCAATTAAACACGATATAGTATAGAAAACATATATTAGATACTCTGTTAAACACATTAATGGCAAGAAACACAAGAGAGTGAAGGCAGTTAAATACAAAAGCGACAAAAAATATGCTATTGAAGTTAGTTAAATACGGAACATACAAAAACGCACATGTAAAATGTAAGTTAAACACGACAATTAAAAAACACACAAATGCTAATGAATTCAGTTTAACTCAACAAACAAAATACAGACATGCTAGTGACGTCAGGTAAACAAGACATAGGAAAAAACACATATGCAATGAAGACAGTTAAACAACACAATGTCAAGTCACACACATTCTTGTGAAGTTAATTAAACATGACATATAAAAACATGCTAGTGAAATCAGTTAAAAATAAAAATAGCAGGAAAAACACATGCATATAGTTAGTTAACTCAGTAATGGCAAAAATATATGGTAGTAAAGTAATTTAAACACGATATAAACAAAAGAACACATACAATTTAGGTCAATTAAACAGTATAATGACAAAAGGACAAAAACATTTGCTATTGAAGTCGGTGAAACATGTAAATTGTAAAAACAGACATGTACTAATTTCAATTAAACATGACGTACATTTACATACAAATACTAATAGAGTTAAACATGATAGACACAAAAACATATGACATTGAAGTCAGTTAAAACGGCAAGGGCAAAATCAGATATGATACTAAAGTCAATTAAGATGACTGACTTCAATGCTATTGAACTCAGTTAAAGGGGATAATGGTAAAAATACAAGCTAATGACGTTTGTTATACAAGAATGACACCTAAAACAGACATGCTAATGATTTCTGTTCAAAACAATCTCGTAAAAATATACAGGCTATTAAAGTCAGTTAAAAAGGACCTAGGCAAAAAACACATATGGTAGTAGTTAGTTAAACACGTATTTTCAAAAACACAGATTATAACCTAATTCAGTAAAATGCGACATAGACAAACTATAGATCCTAAGGAGGTTAGTTAAATTCACATAAGCAAAAAGCATATCTTGTGAAATCAGTTAGAAAGGGCATAGACAAAAACACATATACTAGTGAAATCATTAAAATAAAGACATTTGTCAAAAGAAGCATGCAAATGGAGACAGTTTAACCCGAAATAAGCAAAACACACATGCTAATGAAGTCATTCAAACAGTTCATAATCAAAAACACACATGCCAATGAATTTAGTTTAACTCGACATTTAACAAAAAATAAACAAGTTAGTGAAGTAAAATAAACATGACATAGGCCAAAAACACATATGTAAGAGATGTCTGTTAAACACAACATTGACAGGAAACTCATTCCAATAAGGTCAGGTAAACACGACATAGGCAAAAACACGTGCTTGTCAAGTCAGTTAAACACAGTGTATGCAAAAATACACGAATGCTAGTGAAGTTAATTAAAACTCTTATACTAGTGGTCAGGTAACTCAACATTGTTAATAAACAATCATGATAGTGAAATAATTAAACAAGTAATTTTGATAAGCACACATTCTAATAATTTAGTTAAACAAGGCCTAAAAAAATAAAAACAAAAATACATATGCCCTGAAAGTAATTTAAACCCTGCAGAGGCAGAAAATACACATGCTAATAAAGTTAATGAAAAACTACATGGAATTAAAACATATATGCTAATAAAGTTAGTTAAAAAAGACATATGCAAAATAAACACATATACTTATAGTCATTTAACACGACAATGAATAACACCCCATATACTTTGTAAAGCATTTAAACAGGACAATTGCAAATAAAAACAACAACATACTATCGTAGTCAGCTAAACACGGTAATGGTAAAAATGCACATGATAATTAAGTCCGTTAACCATTACATACAACTAAAACACACATTCTTGTAAAGTGAATAATATACTACATAGAAAAAGTGACATGCTAATGAATTAGGTTAAATCCAACGTATGGGAAAATTCGAAAGTTTCGATTGATAAAATAATGCTAATATTTAAGTTATTAGGATATACTTCCTTTAAAGTACTTTTGCGTGTATTGCATAAACATCTACGAGTAGAAGGACCATTCTTATTCAAACTCGACCAGTAATGAAATAGTTTCCATACCAAACCATGACATTAGCTTATAATGGTGTTCATTAGAGACATCCTCTCTGACTTTTAAAACAATATAACCATTTTAATCTTTGTTTACATAAAATAGAAACATTCACTATTAAAAAAAAGGAATAAAAAAAAATAGTATTACATTTAGAAAACAATAAGCATTAAATTCAAACCTTTAAAACTTATTCGCACTTAAACCTAATGGTTTCTAATATTACAATGCTCTAATATGTATATAACATATTTCAGATGTTTTTTAAGAGCGAAATTAAGTGATGTATAATTCCTCGACTTTTGAATCATAACTTTCGTGCTTGGAATCAGATTTATACCATGAGTAGTTTGTTAGATATCAATAAAACTATAATAATCCGTCATGGCGGAATAAATCTCAATTAGCTATAACACAAATTAATTAACAGCATATAATTCTTTGGCTCGAGAAACCTCCCACTCGCTCTAGAAATCATGTGCCTATCTTCAGCATCTTGTGAATTATATCAATGGCCGATAAGGACCTCATAATCATACAAATATAATATTTTAACTTTAAGATAAAAACTAAATATGTTTAAAGGATACTAAATTGGCATTATCTCAGTTACAAATTTTTGGCAGTCCAATATTTTTACCACTCTCCATTGTGACTCTGCATATTTGAATCTCACAGATCTGGATTCGGTCCTGCGTTAAATCTTGGATGTTGGTAGAACGCCAGAATTTTTCCATCCCCCTGGTATTTTTAATTTGACTTCTTCATTATTTTATGATATTGACAAAAGCATTAGAAAATGCAATATCTTGCAACGCTGTAGAAAGAGAATAAGTAATAAAAAAATCCACATCCGCATCGGGATCTCGCTCCAAATCAGCTCTTTCTTGGCCAAAAAACGCCCCCTTCCTCTAAATTAGTTAATAACATTTTAAATATGTACAAGGAGCGGTCAATAAGTTTTGCAATTCGGATATAAGGAAACGAGATATCATGAAAAGTGTGTTATTATTTTTCAATATGACTGCCCTCGACTTCAATACACTTGCGCCACTTGTCCCTGATGCTTCGAATTCCCGACAACCAGAAATCTCCCGACTGCTGTTCAATCCACTCCTGGACGGCGAGCTGGACATCTTCATCGTCCCCAAACCGGCGTCCACACAGTGCAGCCTTGAGTGGTCAGAATAAAAAGTAGTCGCTAGGGGCCAGATCTGGACTGTAGGGGGGATGGTTGAGCTCCTCGAATCCGCACTCGCGCAGGGCAGCTTGTGCAACTCTGGCCTTGTGGACTTTGACGACGTTGAAATCGATCATGGGGCGTGAGGTTTCTAGGGACCCAACGGGCAGAGACCTTGGTCATAGCCAAATTGTCGTGGATGATGTTCCTAACACTTCCATGTGATATTCCAAGTTCTCACTCGATTTCTTTCGACCTTCCCCCGTCGTTTTTCGAGGATCATCCTCTCCACACGGGTCACATTGTCCTCGTTGGTCAAGTCTGACGGGCGTCCTGGACGGGGTCATCTTCGAGGGACTCACGACCATGGCGGAACTCCCTATTCCAGCGAGCAATGATTTCATAGGCGGGGGGGGGGGTGCTGTAAACTGCAACCATGCGTTCATGGATCTCTTTTGCATTCTTGCCTTCCTTGGTCAAAAATTTAATCACTGCACGATGCTTAACCTTCTCCATTGTTGAAAATTTGTGACTGACGATCTGCGATCAGCTACTTCTTCTAAAATATATGAGGCAGGAGCGTGCGGCTGCAGGTCCTAACTTTTCATAACCTGTCCTAACATCCCCACAAACAGCCATCCTCCTTTCTCTGTTTTGCCCTACCAATTCGCAAAACTTATTGACCACCCCTCGTAGTACAAAAACAGACGAACATGTACGGTTGATCACTCACCTTGTGCCCAACTCTGTTTACAAAGGTAACCAACCAGTAAAAGAAACGGTGGTTTGTTGGTTTCTTGTTGTTTAAATTCTTGAGAAATAAATGTCGAGCTATAAATGCGATTCAATCCTCAAGCCCTGTCTCAGAAAACAGGCAATAAGAGTTACTTCAACATAAAAATCTCTGCAACCAAGATCGGCAAGATTCTTCTTTTACCAATACTAGATATATATGACCTTAAATGCATTGTATAGGTTGATTACTACTCTTTCAATCGCGATTTGTTGACGATTTATTCGTTTTCACACACACATATATGATTTTCAATTGAGTATAATAATTTTGTTTATTATTATTCATATTTCCTTGCCAAAGGTTACTGATTACTGAAAGAGAAACCGAAAGTCATTTATATAAAGAAGACATTTTTTATTTAATGGGAAAAGGGGAAAGTGAGGGAGAGAACACAGTTTAAAAGAGTGTGTAAAAGAAACTAATAGTAAATATAATCAAGTAAAAGCCATTCTGAGGTAAGCTTATTCAATTCTAAAACTGAAAAGAGAGAAGGGGCTCATAATAAAAAAAACCTTTAGTGAAAAGCATTTACAAAAATCTTAGGTAACTGTAATTCTGAAGAAGAACCTCTTTGAGATCCTTGACCTCGGAAATGCATAGCTTAATTTTATTTCAAGAACAACAACAATTATTGACTTATCAAAAGGAACCGCACTTATCTAAGAAGTATGATGGCTTTTTGGATAAGAGAAGTAACTAGTGACTTAACTATTTAAACCAAATAACTAAACGAATAAAATAACTGACGCATGAACCCTTATTTACATTCCATTAAGAGAATAGAATGTACCTTTTAATTCTTGCTGGATTAGTTGAACAATAGATTATGAAGATATTAAGAATTAACCAAGATAAAAAGTCCTCTCTAGGTTGCTATAACTAATGAATATTTTAGAATTCTAAACAATCCTCAGTGCGTTTCTTCCCCGCTGTATAATTTTAAGCTACACATAGAAATGAAGCATTTGCAAAGGAACTACTTTACTGAGTGAGAAAATAGCCTTAGATTATCACACATGCCAGTTCTTTTAACTATCCTAGTGTCTTAGGTAGAGACCAAGTACATATTTATGCGACTCAAATGTAGAGACCAAGTTCTTATGTGACTCAAATGAGACAACACAAATTTGATGCAAGTTTTGGCAGTCTGATTATTTGTTTATAGATTTGAACACACCGATAGGGAATTCAAAAGCTGGAAAAAGAAGAGACATGTGTTGAAACTCTCAATCTAAGTGTGAAATAACATGTAGTAAATAACCTTGTGAGGAACAAGCATACTAAATGCCATAAACCAAGACTAATGAAGAGTAATTGAAAAAGATTGTAATGGATTTTTGAATGTATATGATACTTCCGATGGAGGCTATTGTTGATTTTTTAGATAACGTATAGCAGTGAAAACTTATCCATTTCATTTTGGTATCTGTAATCCGATAGCGGACTCATGATGTGTGTAGACTTAAAATTAGACTGAGTACGTAGTTGAAAGGATGAGTGTAATGCTTGTAAAATTAGCTCTGTATTACATAAATTAGCGACTGACTGCAGTTTTTGATTTAGTAAATAACATTGTATCTATTGTTTATCTTTGGAAAGGCAGGGAAATTTAAATAAATATATTTAGATATCAAAAAATATGAGATAATTTGACTTAGCGGGATATGGATAATTGGGAGGTAATGCAATTTAAATATTTTGTACTAACTAGTGAGTGTAATGTTTTCTCTTTCTTTATTTTCCCATCTAACATTTTAGCATCGATATTTGCTAAAACTATGTAAGGAGTCGAATTAAGCAAAGTCCGCTGCAAAATAAAGGAGTTTCAGAGAAAATATTATTACGCTGAACTAATAAAGATTCTGTGAATCCTTTGATTTGCTTCCATTGTTCTTCTTGACAATGCTGAAACTAAACGAGGCTGGAGTTAATATATTATCGATTAAACTTGAAGAGACTACAACTTTGATTTTTTACGAACAAGATAATGAAGCTATTAACATCAATGAGGTAGAACACGAAGTTGAAATTGAAAGGTGGGCCTCATACCTTAAGGTAAGTACCATATAATAGACTAATGTAATTTGGAAAATAAAGGTTTATCTAGTTTATTGGCTTCGTTGTGTTCCAAGAAACTTCATATCTATAAAGTTTTTGAGTTTTTTCTAAGTTATACATGTTAGGAAACTAATAACTTTATTCCTTTGTTGTTAGTTGATGCCAATCTGAAATCATTTAACAGTTCTTATAGCTACATGTATTGAATTTACGGAAGTTTAATTTTTTACTCTGGCTGAATTTAGAAATTAATGACTCCGGAAATGTTCTTGAAAGAAATTTCTTTCATTCACTGGGGAACAAATTTCAACTTTTTGTTTATTCACTTAGATTTGAAAGTAAATTATGTGTAATTTGAGTCCGCTGAGCACGATTATTTAGTCCTTTTGCTGTATCAGGTCCTGATTTTGTTCAACACACTTCCTCTTTCATCATATTCACAAAAAGGATATTTTATCATTACTTGCTAAGTCATTTTTCAGTTGCACATTATAATTATAATTATTTATTAGTCGCTGTTTAAACTAATGTTTGTTTTTATATTTCATATTTTGAAAATAAGAAATTGAAAGGCCTTTACAAATTGACAAAACAATCAAGTAATATGTCCTCAAGCAATAGAAAATTCAGATGAAAGAAACTCTCCTGATTAATTTTGCAACATATGTGGAAATTCTACAGTCCAAATCAACAAGGAAATATAACGGACTTCATGAAAAGAGCTTACTTAGCTTATTTTGGCATAAAACTGGGGGATCAAGATAAATCATGGGTTCCGCGTAGAGCCTTCACTGTATGCATTGAAAGACTGTGACATTGGACGAAGGGTTCGGAGTCAAAAATACCTTTCGGAGTTCCAATGGTAAGTTTATGATTTCATAAAACTACGTAACTTAGTTATTTGTGTAATGTAAATTACTTAAGTGTAATTATAACAGGTGCATAAACAACTTTTGATAAAATTTGCTTTTGTCAACGCTTCACAATTTCTTTTCCATTTCAGGTGTGGCGAGAGCTTACTAGCCAAGAGATGGATTGCTACTTCTGCTTTGGCAAGACTTCGGGGCTTCACTAAGAAAAGAAAATAAACATTGTATCTAGTACCCAAATTTCAACACCGCAGTACAACCTGTGCTACATTCAAATGAAATTCCCATTCCAAAATTTAAGTCTTCATCTCAGGAATTAGTTGAAGATGTTTCTGAAAATATTGTTATGCACTCTGAGAAGTCAGACACATAATTTAGGCCCAGCGTAGTTGTAAGTGAAAGTGATCAGCAAAGGTCTAACTAGGCCGAGTTGAATGATCTTGTAAGGGATCTAAATTTACCATAAAAGGCTGCGAAAATTTTAGCTTCAAGACCTAAACAGAAAAACATGCTTAGTTCGGAGAAACAGATAAAAAGAATTTCTTAAATATTTTTGGAAAGAGTATAATTTAGTATTTTGCTGCGACATACCAGGTTTGATAAAGGAGATGGGGGTTCAATCTTACAATGCAAGTGATTGGCGTTTGTTTTTAGACAGCTCCAACCGAAGTCTTAAGTATGTCTTGCTTCATAATGGCAATCTATACCAATTGAGCACTCAACAACATTAAAAAAAAATTATGACCATATAGAAACTGTTTTAAAACTTATCAAATATATGGAGCACGAGTGGATCATATACGTTGAATTAAAAATGGTCAATTTTCTGCTAGGGCAACAAATAGGGTATACAGAATATCCCTGCTTCCTTTGCTTATGGGACAGCAGAGATAAGGAAGAACATTATTCCAAACAAATCTGGCCAGCACGAACATCACTTATTGTGGGAGAAAAAATTGTAATTAATCCACCTTTAGTGAGCAGAGACAAAATCATATTTCCTTCTCTGCATATCAAACTAGGTCTCATGAAACAATATGTAAAGGCTTTAGATACAAACGGCGAGTGCTTGAAACACATAATTTCAAAATTCCCAAGTTTAAGTTATGAAAAAATCACAGCTGGAATTTTCGACGGTCCACAAATAACGAATAAGAACATTATTTAATGACAGCAGTTTTCCTAATGTCATGATTGAACGCCTAGTTCTCATTATGGACTTGATAAAAAGCTTTTTGTGAAATTATAATGTAGATGACTACGGAGAAGGCGTAAAAAATCCTTTAGGGAACTACAAAGAGCTAGGTTGTAATAGGAGCATAGAAATGCATTTTATGAATAGTTATCTGGACCAATTCCAAAGTAATTTAGGTGCTGTATATGACGAAAAATGGAGAGATTCCACCAAGATATTAAAATTATAGAGGAATGTTACCAAGGACACTGGGATTACCACATAATGACTGATTATTGCTGGTGCTTGAAAAGAGAACTTCCGTCAACAACCAAATACTCTAGAAAGACTTTAAGTATAAAAGAAAGTTTTACCAGAGTGAAAGCTTCATATCTCTTTGTTTTGTTTCATTTTAAGTCATTTCTATCGTTATAATGTAATTTTAGAATAGTTTGAACTGCATTTATTCATGAAAATTGGAGATAAATGTTAACGCAGGACTTCATTTTTAGTCCTAATTTTGAAAAACTGGAAAATAGCTCATGGGCTGTTTGCAAGAATTAGGACCTGATAGAGCCGAACCGAGGTGAAATTCGTTTTCAGCGCACAAAAATCACTTAAAATCAAGTGTCAGATATCATTCAATAAAATACTTGATCCAAAGTGAATTATCTATTCCTCGAGATTTCCTAAGCTGATGGTCTTTGTGTAATTAGAGTGTATAACAAAAATAATTGAATTTCACCAGAATTTCACAAAACTTTTAACAGTTCCTCAAAGCTGGTTTCATTTTGGTTCATCAATATTTTTACGGAGATCAACTACTAGCCACATCTAAAAATAAATAGGAGATGGTGCTCTTTCTAATTCAATGTAAAACACACGAGAATAAGTGAATACTAGGCGTCTGGAAAGTCATCTAAAAGATGTGATTAGCGCATGCCACACTTCGCTAAATTAATACAAATATAAATACATATGTTAGGTTTATTTGCATGTAATATTTTTTGTCATATAGTAAGATGAAGAGGACAAAATAAAACAAGAAAAATAAATTAAAATATGATGGATTTTAATCAATAAAACAGTGAGAATATGGGATTCAAAGTGGTGAATATGTATGCTGCTACAAAACGTCTAATCTCCAAACTCTACTAGGCTAAGAGTTGTGGGGCATGCCTTTGTGATTTGGTTGCTGTTGTTTCACCTGGTTCTAAAATGAAAAATTAATGATCATTTCACTATTCCACTCAAAAGTAACCATAATATTTCTGAGTGCAACACAGGTTTTGGCATTTAACTTCGTGTTTCTTTTCTTGCCTCAGACCAATTTGTTATCATATAGGATTTATTTTTCATCATATGCCACAATTTTCATAAAGAAGACCCCTATTCTCTCTTAGATTATGCGACGAGCAGAGTTCAAGATATTGTAATTTCTTAATTTAATCCATGTGGAATTCATTTTACCAATTTTCTACCTCTATTTCCTTAATAATACGTAAGACGGGGACTGTTGAAGTCTCGAAGTCTTTAGCAAGTACTTATACTGTTGCTCGTAGGTCACTTTTTCATAATTAATAACAGGTTTCTTCTTCCTCAAGGTTAAATAATGGTGTCCATATGTAGCAAACCTATGCTGTGCAGTGCTTATTATAATAATATCGTTATTTGCACCCCAAATGCTATGATGATGTTATCAGCAGCTTCAAATCAGTGTCTCAATTTGAATTGCTACTTGAGAATTACTCAAATTTCTTAGGTAGATACAAATACATACTATTGAAGGAAATAAAATGATAAAAAAACATTTACTCTACAACGAATCTGAAAAAAAGTAAATGCAGTATTTAATTATTCATTTAAGAGTTTTATTCTTGATGTACATCCTCTCCCGAAATTTTGTGCAAACCAACCTAATAAATTATATAATTCTGAATACTATTTTCGTTTGATTATTTATTTAGCTTTAGGCATGGACAAATTTTGATAAATTATTAGTTTCCTTGGGTTCCATATTTAGTGGTCCCCGACTCTCGAGTTGTTGTTGTAACTGTAGGAATTTGCTCTTGGCCGGTAATAATCCATTCTAACGGCTGCCAAAGTTCCTAGTGCTGAGAGGGTATGCTATTTATTCCTTTTCCTTTGATATATTTCCTTTCTTTCATAAACTATCGATACCCACCCTTAATTTAGCTTCGTTAGGTATAATGTCCCTCGTTTGTTCCATAAACTACGAAGATTACACCTTAAAAGAAGAAATTAAGTCTAATCAACGAAGAAGAAAATTCTGAACAACATTTACGAGTTGCTTCAGGTTTTGGAATCCCTTTTATAAGCTCATATCGCCTTACTATTCATGTAATTTAGTATTTTTAATTTAAAGCAAGAACCAATGAAGCCATCTCCCTCAGAAAGCTTGCAGTTTAAGTTACGTTAGGTTGGGAGATCTGTAATGAAGGTTGTTAAGTTAGAGGAAGAATAAGTGAGGGAATAAAATCAGTAAGGTACAAAATCTGTCAGATATTAGCTACAGTCTTGTTGCTTAGGCTAAAATTCATACACGATTTGCTGGTCATATGATTTCAAAATATTTAATGACGTTAAGTCTGAACGCTAAATGGGTGAAAGAGATAAACCAGAATTAAAGCGTTTACTAATTGAAAAAAAATATATCAACCATTTCTTTCAACATAGAATTTTAAATTGAAAGTTTACGCAAACGATGCTTAAATTTTTAGTCATAAATTGAAAAATAAATCCTTCATCCGTAGGGATAAAGAGAATAATATTTCTTGTTATGATTAAATGTGGCATTCGTAAGAAGATGTCAGCCGTAACCACTTAAACAATAAGAGCGTTTTCATGTTCAACTCCTGCAGATTATGTTTTTTCGATGGAGGAATTTTTTTATATTAAAAGAGGTAAAGAATCAACCTAAGATTTTTTATAGAAATTTCTTCAAATTGTTATAAAAAACGGTGAACTTTTGGGAAGAATAAAAATGAGGATCACTTATTGCTAGAATAGGTAAAAAAAGGAGATTGTTATAATTATACGTACAACGAGAACGTAACTCTCCTGAAAATAGTCCAATTCTGCAAAGAATTAAGGTTCTCATTTAGTTCCTCCTTCCCCATTAACAAAGTGAGAGGATAGAGTCTTAGAATGCGGCTGTTTGATAATCTGTATATTTGTATTGGTTCGGATCCAGTAAACTCCAGTCTTTAGATACTGAAGAAGAAATTTGTCTAGTCCACGTAACATATATTTCAAAGGAATAGAAAGATTAAATATCACTTTTCAAAAATGTTTCTCTCTGTTTATGTCATAAAATATTCGGTTGAAATTTCATTAAACTATTTTAAATTCAGATCCCTAATTTTTATTCAGTTTTAAGCATACCGCCAATTTAATTTTTACACTGACATTTTCTTCTGAACTATCATTTAACGCAACAGTCTCACAGACACTAATGGAAATTTTGGAGTGTATTTACTGTCTATGAACAAACAATTGTTTGGCCAAAGTAATTTCAAATTTATGGCGTGTTCATTGTAAATTAGAGTGAAATTATAGTGGTACACTGCCTGTATTTAAAGCAAAAGATTCTAAAAATGGAAAAAATGCGCACTTTTTGCACAATAAAATTTCCGTAAGCAAAAGAGCGAAAAGTGAAATAGAAAATAGAATAATACAATATTTAGAACAAGAAATGTGTCTTAAAAGCTTCTGAAACACGACTAAAAGAATCCAAGGTAAACCACGGGAAACAAAAATCGAAATGCAAGATCACCGTAATCCGTACCAAATACCCAAATGTATCGGTTTCCTTTTCTCTCGCAATGGCTAAGTTTTCAATATCGTAAAGGAAAACAACTAGGAATATAACCATATGTTATTCGAAACAGAGATAATGGATGAAGTGAACACCAATCTTACATATACTAACATAGCCTCTACGCAAGTGAAATTCACCGAAGAGGTGTAACTACACATAGGCAGCACCCTTTAAGCAGAGATCATCAGGATTATCTGATTTTTAAAAACTAACTACAACAAAACTGCCACATAACACGATAAAGGCAATCATCAAGCTTCTTAACACCGCATGGGAGATTGAATACTTCCCTGCAGCGTTCAAAGAAGTAAACATGATGGCCATACACAAAATCAGAAACTACCAACACAGATCGCCAACTTTAAACCAAGCTCTCTGCTGAATTTTCTCGGCAACGCTATGGAGAAGATTATATGCTGACGCTTGTTGAAGCATTTTAAGTTCAGGAAAAGCAGAGGGTCAGAAACTGCTTTAGCTCTTTCTACTAACCGAAAAGATCTCGTAAGCAAAGGCATTGGGCCACAAACTTGACATAGTCTCACGTGAATTAAAGCAAGTTTCAACAGACTGGCAGGATAGTCTTAAATACAAATTAAAGAAAATCGCTCCATCAAAGAAGTTCATAATTTTCCTTTATAATTTCATCAGCGAACAAAAGGATACCATCATAATAGGAAACTACCAAGACCCCTAAGTCCCAATAAACGAAGCCATACTGCATAGAAGCTGCCTATCTCCGGTTATATACTTAATTTAAATATATACAAGTACATTCAATTCTCAAACGATGTAAACTAGCTTATCTTATCACCAAATAGTTACAAAAAAATCTTAGACATGAGAACAGCGAGAGAAATCGTAAACATAATCCAAAACGAGCGGAAATAAAAAAATTAAAACGAACATAAACAAATAAAAATAGAATTCCAATCAATAGGAAAAAAAGGATCTATTTTAATGGGTCGCACGAGGGGCGGTCAATAAGCTTTGCGAATCGGTAAGGCAAAATAGAGGAAGGAGGATGGCTGTTTGTAGGGGTGTTAGGACAAGTTATGACAAGTCAGGGCATGCAGCTGCACGCTCCTGCCTCGTCTATTTAAGAAGCAGTAGCTGATCGCAGATCATCAGTCACAAACTTTTCAACAATGGAAAAGGTTGAGCACCGCGCAGTGATCAGATTTTTGATCAAGGAAGGCAAGAATGCAAAAAGAGATCCATGAAGGCATGGTTGCAGTGTACACCGACACCGCCCCTTTCTATGCCACATTGCTCGCTGCAATAGGGAGTTCTACCATGGTCGTGATTCCGTGGAAGATGACTCCGTCCAGGACGCCCGTTAGACGTGACCAACGAGGACAATGTGGCCCTTGTGGAGAGGATGATCCTCGAAAATCGACGGGTGAAGGTCGAAGAAATCGAGCGAGAACTTGCAATATCACATGGAAGTGTTATGAACATCATCAACGACAATTTGGCCATGAACAAGGTCTCTGCCCGTTGGGTCCCTAGAAACCTCACGCCCCATGTTCGACTTCAACGTCGTCAAAGTCCACAAGGCCAGAGTTGCACAAGCTGCCCTGCGCGAGTGCGGATTTGAGGAGCTCAACACTTCCCCCGACAGTCCAGATCTGGCCCCTAGCGACAACGTTTTATTCCGCCAGCTTAAGGCTGCACTGCGTGGACGCCAGTTTGTGGACGATGAAGATGTCCAGCTCGCCGTCCAGGAGTGGATTGAACAGCAGTCGAGAGATTTTTGGTTGTCGGGAATGTAAGCCTCAGAGACAAGTGGCGCAAGTGCATTGAAGTCGAGGGTAGTTATATTTAAAAATAATAAAATATTTTTCCTGATATATCGTTTCCTTATATCCGAATTGCAAAACTTATTAACCACCCCTCGTACCATCTACTCGTACGAGATCTTGACTGCAATACTGTATCTAAAAGTAACAGCTCGAGTATACAGTACCCAGAGGAAACAAGTAATAGAAGGAAATAACAATTTACAAAAACTATACATATTTTGATGATAAAAAAAAAGAAGAAAAGGAACATACACGGAGGATCATCATGGTGTGAATACACTACCCAGTAGTATTCTTACACATCTTCACAAAATCAAATAGGCTAAAACTTGAAAGGGCACAAAATAAAGGCGCCAGATTGATAAATTACACACGAAGGGATGATTGGATAACATCATAACTATTGCAAGCAATGGACACATATCATCAATCAACCTAGTTCTACATGAGAGATCGAGTACATCTGGTTGAATATACAGAGGACAGTGACACAAGACCCAATAGATTCAATAGAGATAGAGGAGGATGTGGTAAGTAAAGTTAATACCCACGTTGTTTTACGTTTAGTGACCTTCTGCCTATATCAGTATATAGGCAGAACATGATAATAGATTATAAAATATATGTTAGAAATTAGGGAAAAAAAGAAATCATTACTTACAGAAGCAAGAAAAGAGGAAAAGCTGACCATTTAAATTAAAAACTAGATGAAGAAATAGCATCATAAAGGAGAACAAACATCGAAACTAACCACCTGTCATCCTTCAAGTCATATATATATATATATATATATATATATATATATGAGAAAAAAACAGAGTAATGCATCACCCATGTACAACGAAAGGACACAAAATAGAAAAATATTAGCAAAGACCGATATGAACTATAAAACCAAATAGAAAAAGTCTACTTCTGGAGAGGTCTACTTCATTTAACTAAATACATACACACCTAATTGTGAATACATAAAAATAAACGAGAGAAACATAACTAAATTTATAAATCAAAGGGCTAAGATTTAAAATGGACAATTTTGTTATAAATAAGCCTTTTAATAACAGGGTCTAGTTTAAAGAGACCGGGGGATATATTAAAATTAAGCGAGGAATTAATGAATGAGCATTCGACAATATTTCTTTGAATAAGGTCATCAGATTTTTAAATGAATTTAGCCGAATTATAATGGATAGGGTGACTGTTTTTAGATAAATGGACAAAGAAAGCACTGCTGCATTCCCCTCCTAATATTGTATTTATGTTGCGTGAAACGTACACTTAATGATTTACCGGTTTGCCCAAAGTATTGCTTAGGGCAAACTGAACAACTGACAGAATAAATCCCCTACCATACTATTGTTATTATTATAAATCAACATTTTGTATATGGTAGACTGATACTTGAATATGGCAGAAATATTTAACTTATTCAAGAGGCAGTGTTTTTTTTGCCAAATCTAGGCATCCTGCATGATATTTTTGAGGGTAGCAAAGATTGTTAACTATTGGAGAAACATTGAAATATATACAGACCGTTTAACTTTATCATTATGACCTGAGTAAAAATGAATATAAGAACCGGCGTTGGTAGGCTTACGATAGACGTAAAATTTAAATCCAATGGAGTTCTATGAATAAGTAGATCTAAGAACGGGAGGACACCATTTTGTTGGAATTCAAGGATAAATTTAATAGAGGGAACCAGAGAATTAAGTTCAGGAAGAAAACCATTAACATCCTTAGAAAAAGGCCACAAGAAATAATATTGTCTATATAACAGAACCAAACAAGTTGAAAATCGATAATGATGAGGAGAAAGGCAGTTTCAAAAAATTCCATATATTAGAAAGAACAGGAGAGAAGCAATTTCACATAGCTAAACCCAACTTTTGAAGGTAAAATTTACCATTACAAGAAAACTTACAGTTTTTTTTACACATTGAGATGAGTTCGCTGAAAATATTAACTGGCAAAGGAATATCAAAGTTACGCAATTTATCACTAAGGAAGGAAAAAAGCTCGTTAACAGGCACTTTTGTAAAGGAGAACAAACATCGAAACTAACAAGGGAGAAGTTATTAGAGTAAGGGATGGAGTTGAGTTTTTCAATAAGGTCGTAACTATTTTTAATATGAGAATAAGAAATGGGACCAGCAAGGAGAGTAAGGTATGAAGTAAGCCATTTAGATAAAGAATATGAAACTCAGCAACATAACTAATAATAGGGCGCATAGGGTTATTAGGCTTATGAGTCTTTACAAGACAATATAAATATGGTGGAGAGTCATTACTAGATTTAAATTTAGCAATTAAATCGGGAAAATGTTTAAGATAGGAACGCACTTTTTTTGTGGAAATTACTATTAACCTGAATCGTAGGATCTTTTTCTAGGGGGAGATAGGTAGAATGATCATTTAGTAATAGATCCATTTTTGCAATATAAGACACTTTATCCATCATAACGACTGAACCAGATTTATCTACTTTAGTAATGTGTAATAAAGCATTATTTCGAATGGCAGCTAAAGCACGACGAAAACGCAAGGGGTAATTATAATAACATAATTTCACGGATGACAAAAGCCACAAGGGCCTATCAAAGTTCTACTGCATCTTTCAAAACCCACCCACAAAATGCATCCATAGGATTGTGTTGGAGTGGCTAAACGATGGTAAATGCAACCTTTAGGAATAGAAACATGTTCATAAGGAATGTCACTAGGTTTTTCTAAATTTTCAAAACCTTTAGCAATTGAAACACTGGAATGTCTGCACGGAATGGAGAAGTTCAGGCCAAATCCGGGGACAGAAGTTGTGGTATCATCAGGTTCTTGAGAAGAGAGGTTCACAACCGTTTCAGGTCGGCTGTTCTTAGTCCAATAACTGTTGAGAATGTGAAAGATAAAATCTTGGATCACGTTGGACCATAAGGAAGGGATGTTGAAGGGTAAAAGCATGACGGCGAGCGTTGACTTCCTTGAAGGCAAGGAGGTCTCATACTTCATCACCGAGATACGTTTGGAGAGAAGAATTCATTCAATATCTACAAAAGGTTAACCATAAATACACTTGTAAGAACTACCAATAAAAGAGGTAGAGGCAACCTTCTCAGCAAAGTACTTTTTAAGAAAGGGAAGCTTTTCCTTCCTGTCATACGCACGGAGCAAAGCAGCACGATACCCTTCAACAATGGGTTTCAACACCAGATAAAATTGATAGAAATTGTATTATAGGACAAAGTTATAGTTGAAGTGACGCATAGGAACTATGAGTGATATGAGAAACTCACAAAGTAGCGCGTGAGTAGAGCAATATATGCAAAAAATCTCACAGGAAAATGAAACGCAGATGCCAAGAGATCAAAGTTGAGATGTTTTTAGTAGGCAATATCTACCCATTCAGTAAGTCATGACTGAGCTCAGACTGCCTAGTAAAACCTTTATCTACTATTCATACCTATCAAATCAACTTCAAGAAAACAAGTACAAAATTATAGTTTAAAATATTTAGAATCGAAATCATTAATAATTTTGGTGGTCCCACCACTAATATATATATATATATATATATATATATATATATATATATATATATATATATATATATATATATATATATATATATATATATGAAAAGAAACTCACAACTTGCACGTGAGTCAAAATTATGATAAATAAAACCCACAAGGAAAATGGAAAAACGATTCCGAGCGCTTTCGTCTCTATTCTAAAAGACCTCTTCATTGAATAACATAGGCCAGGACAGACAATGTCTTAAACAATAAGGAGTGGGGGGTTAAAACGGCTACCTGCATCAAAACCCTAACTTGTCTGTCTTGACCTACGTTATTCCATGAAAATGTCTTTTAGAATAAAGACGAAAGCGCTCTGAATCGTTTTTACATTTTCCTTGTGAGTGTTATTTATTATTATATATATATATATATATATATATATATATATATATATATATATATATATATATATTTATATGGTGCGGTTAATAGAGATCAAAAATTGATAACCGACATTGCATCATGTCCTGGGACTGTGCATCGTTCCTCGCTAGGAAGGTGACTTTTCAGGGAAGCGCTCTAAAGCATCAAGAAAAATGTGCATTTCAGAAGATCCCCTTACAGTCAGCGGCTAGCTTACAATAAAAAAAGGGAAATGTTATGATTATTTATTACAGTTATCTTTGATAAATACATTATAAAAATACACGTCTAGAGAAAATTAACTCAAGAATTGTCACCAAAACATGATAACTTACTGGCCGAAACAGAAACACCCAGACTGTTTCATTGTTTGTGGCTAAAATTCGCTTCTACTTAAGATTGTTATTGCTGCAATTTAACAACGCAGGTCCTTCGGCACCTATCACTAAAAGAACACTCCGCATTGCATCTAAATATAAAGCAACTATGTCACGCAAAAGACTTTTTTTTCACATCTGCCCACAAAGGTAGCCGGCTGCAGTGGGCGAGAAGACAAACAATGGAAAGTGTTGGAGTGAAAACGTAAATTTGGTCAGACGAATCACGTTTCTGCGTGTATGTAAATGATTCCTGTAAACATTATGAGTCTTTTAAAGAATAGTGCGTGCAGGATGTGGTTTAAGCTGGAGAAGGCTTTGTGATGTACTGGCTGAGTTCTAATTATGCGGAAATGGGTACTTTGGTTGAGATGTAAAAACAATTTTGACCCTTATCCCTCCATCGAGCTGCTAGACGACCAGGTTTTGCCGTTTACCCTTCATCTTAACATTCTAAAACAATCATACATCTGGATGGGGCCGCAAAATCACTGAATCTGAATTATATCAAAATCGCATTATAAGAAATTTATTATTATTTTTATATTATTATATGAGAATACCTCAAACAACGTATCTTAGCATTCATTTGAAGCGTTTGGGCGTCCACAAGACTTCTTCACATGAGTCTAACTAATCTTTTTAAATTCATTACTGATCCTAAATGGGGTGCACTTTGACGCAATACCCTTTAGCAACTATGGCCTTGTATTTCAGGCCACCTCGATACAGAGCAGTTATTGCTTCACGCTTTTATTAGAAAGAACCATTTGTGGATTTGACAAGGATTCAAAACTTTATATTTTCAAAATAATAATTTTACCATTTTGAATGAATAGCAAAGCTCCATGAACTCAAATGCATCCCCTAGAGGAACAGAAGCAGAGCAAAATCTTTGAAATGTTTACTTTTTAATAAACCTGCAATACTTTAAATATCAGAATAATTATTCCTGTGACGTAAATTTTAAAATATAATGAAAGAATTGAAACTGTATATTAGTCTCAAAGCTTTTGGCCATGACTCGTTTCGTCTCGGCCTATTCATGCTCAGGTGGTCACATGCCAAAACCTGTTCGAAAGCTACTAGAATATTCTGGATTGGTCTCAAGAGGCACGTGCTTGAACACTTGCCACAACTCCAGAGATTTCTGTTAGCAATAATGGCCAAAAGGGGCAAACGTGACATTTTAGGAAGAAAACAGAGTAGTTTTTCGAAATCAACTTCCATATCTACATCACGTACTCGAGTTGTTACATAATTGTGAGAAAAATTAGTTCTTAACCAGTTTCTTTAGTGAGGTTACAGAAACCTAAAGGTATCAAATCACTAAATAGTCTCAAAATTATTTTTATATAATATGTTACTTTCTCAGTAAATTTCGTAAAAAAACATGAACACCCTTCATGCGTAAGCATTTTTAATGTTTACCATTCTTCAAAAACCTGCCTTTGTTCTGAAAGAAACGAATAAGATGATGGGACTGAGAGCTATTTATATCTTTTTCTCCCAAGTCGTCCCCTATTCTTTCTATGCACATTACACACCTTTTAATTTTCCATTTTTTCATTACTTATATCTTTCAAATACTTTTTCTTAGGGAGATTCGTCTTGACTTCACTTCAAAGCAAACTTAAAAAAAATATATTCCACACATTTTCCCCGTTTTTCAGAATTTTTCTCTACCTATCTTATTTCACTTTACATCTTGTGGACTCCCATATTATTTTAGTAACAGTCACTTTAGCTCAATAAATTATTGTGATTCTAGTACAATATATATTGTCTTTTCTGTCACCTTACCTAAACCAATAGATAGCTAGTACATCAGTCCTGCCGGAAGATATCGTTAGTGAAAAAAAAACATTGAAATATCTTTCCATTTCCAAGAAAAGCTGTCCAAAGAAAACAGCGGTAGATTTATTAGTCAAAAGACTAATAGAAATATCGTAATATTTACTAGACTACCTATAAAACTGAGGTTCTACTATTCCTTATTCAAGGAAAGTAGCAAGCTATTTTAATCACCTCTTAAATAGGGCATGCATTGCGTTCTGAAAAATAGTTTGACTATAGATTCATGGCTGAGGTAAGCCATCAGATTATTTGTTCTGAATAATTCTTCGTTAATAGTACCCGAATAAAATATCACCGTCTATGTATATCTTTAGTAATGATAAAATAAAAAAACACGTTTTGTATTTAATTGTTTTAAATTTACAAACATCTTTATCTTAATAGCCTTAACCTTTCGTGCGATATTACCGTTTAGGGAATTTACTTACAGATGAACCCTAGACAATTATACAATATAATATTTTTCCCGGTTTTATTACCGGTTATTTTCAGCAGTATTATAATTTTTATTAGCGGTAGATGTAGTCAACTTTAATGTAAGAAAAGATTAATTCTTCCTTGAAAGATTATTACCATGGGGAAAAGTTCTTAATATACATTTTCTTTTTAGAAAAAACAAAGGACTAACATTCGGATTCGGCATGTAAGCAGCCAAACAATGCCAAGATTTTCCATGGACAAAAATTGCCAAAAGCGTCCTGGAGAATTCAAGGTGAAGTTTTAATTCTTGGTCTCTTTGTTTTGTATCCTGAATTTGATTTTTTTCAGTTTTCAATTTCATCTGCAGAATAATGTAAGGGTACATAGTAACATTTACATATTCGTCAAATTTTCTGTTTTAGCGAAAAGCTTTTTTTCTCCTTTTGGTCATAAATTAGTTCCTCAGGAATGTGCAGTAAAGTGCCAAACGATTAGGGCATCTATTTAATGCAACTAATTACTCGGGGAATTAAGTTTAATCACCAATATTTGTATCGAATCAAACGAGAAACGGCTACAATGAACAAACTCAGTTACGTCGTATTAATTCAATCCTATGAGACAATCACGAATCTCTTTTGATATAAGAGCATTAAAAAAACTTCAAAGCATTCGATTTACTTTCAAAATAGATGTTTTTTAAAACAGGACATTAATCACGAAACTGAGATTTTATCTTTTATTTCTACTTAAGTCGAAAGTCAGTAGAGTATAGTTTGGTATCAATATTTTTGTATATTTTCAAACATATTACGAAAAGTTAGATACATAGAATTAAAAAAAATGTTCTGTATTTACTGGAGTCGTTGCTTAACGAAATTTAAAGAAAGGATAAAAACCAAAACTAATAGAATATACACCCCCATACAAGAAATCTAAAGGTAAGAAAAACAGATAATAAATGGAAATAACATTATTAGCAATAAAAGAGAGAACAAGATATTGGTTGCGCAAAAAAAATAGATTCAATAAGGTGTAAGTTGACATGTATATTTATAAATGCAATCTATCTAAATTTGAGTCTGTTAAAATCATTGACTCCATCTGCCTAAAAATAATAGGAAATTTAATTTGTCAACTTTCTAGCATCCTTAGTAGAGTGATTGGATTGCCAAACCAAAATTCGTGGGATAAATTAGGATAATACACATATGAAACATAAAGTATGTAAATGCAAGGAAATAGGTAAACCATAAAAGTGATAACTAATATAAGACATGTTTGTCACAAGTGACAGATTTCGCAATTTCCGATGACGTCGGAAAAATATTTTGATATCCTCAATAGGTTGGAAACAAAGTTCTCGCACAACTTTTATTGACAATAATTTACAACAAAAAATGCAGAAAATGAAACCTATCAATGGACAAAGAAATCAGCGTTTCCTTCGAGCTGCACCTACTTCCAACGACGTGATAGATCATGGATGCATTTATTGAAAAAAATAACTGGTTTGCTATTAAAGAAGGTATGGGAGGGGGGGCATATTTATATTTATTTAGACTTTTCTTATTTATCCATATCATTCATCTTGTTGATTTTCTGTATTTATATCTATGTATTATTTCTAGACTTAAGATACCCCTTCAAACATTGACTGCATTTATCTAACTCATAGTAATTCTTTCTTCTTTAAGTTGAGTTGGCTAGGTTAATTCTTGATCTTCTTTTCTTGATGTATCTTCCTTTTTAACGACGATGTGATGATTCCTTCCAATTCTGATGACGTGATGACTTTTTGACGATTTTGATGGGATGAAATGAGTTTAGACGAGTAAGCCCTTGATAGTCGTTTTCTTTTCGTTTTCCTTGACAGCGGTTTTCTCTTGAGTTGATTTCTTGAGTTGTCCTTAAATCGTTTTTCATAGTTTCCGTTTTCTTCGAGAATTTTCTTTGTAAAAATTTTAGACTTTGGGGTTCGATCTTGGGTTTTTTGAATCCCGAGGCTAGCACTCTACCATTAGGCTACGGCGAAGTCCGTCTTGACTTGGTAATTTAATGGGCTATTTATATTATCGCTTTAGAAGGAATTTTTCTTTCTCTCTCTCTGATACATCTTCTGCACCCCTACAAAAGCTCCCGCTGCAGTTTTCAGCTCGTCATCATTTGCGAACGTTTTGTGATTCAAGAAGTTCTGCAGTGCCAGGAATAGATGGTAGTTTGTTGGCACCAGGTCTGGCGAGTACGACGGGTGAGAGTAAACTTCTCACCCCAGCTCCAAGAGATTTTTACGGGTATGATTGTAACGTGTGGTCAGGCATTATCATAAGTAAACATGACATCAGTCAATTCTGGTAATTTCTACGCAATTGCATCTACCACCTTTGAAATTGTTGACTATAATTGAGTGTCGATAGAATAATTGCATCCAAACATTTCCAAGTAAATTACGTCCTTCAGATCCCATCAGACACAAACGATAAGCTTTTGTTGATGTTGGTCTGCCTTTGCTTGAAGTTTTTCAGGTGTACCTTCTTTTGCGGGCCATGTTCGAGTGTACATATAGACACCCTTTTACAGCTGCAGTAACCACTTTGTTCAGCCCATCAAAACCATGTTTATTGTTTAGTGTCATGCAAGCGTCTATAAGGTGCTGACGGTCGAAGTCTGTCAGTTTAGGTGGAATTCATACGTCCAGCTTGCTTATTTTGACCATTTCCTCTGAACGATGCAAAATGGTTGGATGTCTGACGGTAAACTTTTCACCAGCTAGTGTGATGTCAGATGTGGATCAGCTTTTAGACACGCGTAAAAACGGTTATTGAGAATTAGTGACGGTCGACCACTTTTTGGCATATCTTCGAGATCGAATTGTCTAGGTTGGACAACTTAAACCAATCGTAGCGTATGCGAGGACTTATTTTGTCTTATCCAAATGTTTGTTCGATACGACGTTGCGATTGGGCACTGTTTAGGCCGGACTTGTAATTATACAGTAAAAGAGTACGTTGCTCTTTTAAGGAAAGAGGCATTTTATGGGTATTTTTGAAACTTCAGGCAACATATTGGGCTTCCGACTAATTACTGTGTAGCGACCTAGGTTTTCCTAGGCCTCGCTAGAAAGTGTATAGTGACATAGTTAATAAAAAATTGCGCTAGAACTTTGTTTCTAACCTAATATATCTATCTATCCTATATATTGAATATTGTACTGATATATGTGGTATCAGTCTGGTTGCATGACTGTTCGGAGAAGAATATGAGAAAACTACCATGAGTCCTGGCATTGTGCCAATAATGAGGAGAACTGAGCTCATTACTTAATGAACTGCTTGTTATCCAAGAAAGTCAGTACTGTCATATTTCTTCTCTAATACTTGCCTTTGAACAGAGTAGTATTCTAATGTCCTCTGAATGCACATCCTTCGAATAATTAAAAAACAGTTTGGTCGGAGATAGTTCATTTTTAGCCTGATATCAAACCGTGTCACAAAGCACAAGTGGTAACAACTAGTACTATATAAACACCAGCGCAGTAAATTATTGTAGCCCAGCCTTTGAAACCTCTCTGACCTCTCTCTGATCAAGAACATATCGGCTATGAGGAAAAGGTAGGCGGAGATGCCGAAGCTCACAAACTGCAATAAGAATGGAATACAATTGCTAAATAGTTGTTCCAGAGGTTGACATCTGCCAGGCCAGAGAGAGATGTTGAATTCATAGAGATATAGGACCAACACATTAAATATTAACTTTACTGTAATAAACGTTCTTAAATTCTATATATAATTTTTAATCGCATGTGACTCTATATCTCATTATGTCGTCGGTCGGTCGGTCGGTCCCTGTTTTGCATTTTATTGTTTTGGTAATAACATTGTAACTATTTGCCAGATTCTAAGGAAATTTGAAACGCTTATGTTGTTTCACATTTTCTTTCGAATGATATAATTGCCAAGGCCCTCAAAAGTTAGCGCAGGTATTATTTTGTTTTGGTAATAACATTGTAACTATTCGGCGATTTTAACGAACTTTGAAACCATATGTTGTTTTACATTCTCTTTCGAATGATATAACTACCAAGGTCCTCCCAAGATTAGTCCGTGAATTATTGAAAGTTTTGAAGGTTGTGACGTCATAAATCAGAATAAGTGAGAACACGCCACTTTAAACAGTAGACCTTGTTATTGTCCCCTGGGGCTTTAGGGGCAATAAATTTTATCTATGCCAAAATATTTTGCCCTATTCTGTACTTACTCATATATTCCACCTGGAATATCAATATTATGTCCTCCAGATAACTTGTGTGCAATTTACTGATCAGTAAATCCATCTAAATGAAATAAGAACTGAAAATTTATTTGCAAAGTTATTGATGTAGTTTTTGGTGTGATCAAAACGTATATGAAAGTAATCTTATTTTTCATGTGATTTAAATTATGAGGGGAAGTTATTTGTAGTTTCCTATATTGGAACACTATTTGGGCATAATTAGTCTCCATGACTAAGATTCTTTGAAAAATGTGCAAGAACTTAATTTTGAAATTGGAATCCCCTTTAGACGGTCATGAATTTACTGTTAAAATTTAAATCCTTTTTAAAGAAATAGTGAAATATTTAAAGCGTAAAATAGCTATCTGGAAGCCTTTGATCGTTTCTGGGAAAAGAATACATATTTGCAATCTTTATCAACTCACTATTCAATTCTCAGACATAAAAACAGTCAAGATAAATAGATTAAGCGACTTTGCTGCTTGAAAGAAAGATTTAAAATGGGAGAAAAACCAATTGCTCCATATGTGCAAAATAGATAGATAATATTGATTTTCCCCTCACGAAAATAGATGGAGAAAAAGATGAATGGATGTATAAATGTATAGATGAATAGGTGGACAGATAGATGGAGAGAACGATGGATGGTTGGATAGATGAAGGAATGGATTCCGGACGAATAAATGTATATAGGTAGGTTGTAGGTGGAGAGATAGATAGGCAGGTAAGTGAGTAGTTAGGCGGGCATGAAAGCAGGTTGAAAACCAGCGCAGGAATGAAAGCAACACATACAAAGGTACAGGCAGGGCGGCAGAGCATGAACTCTGGCATGTAGCAAAGGCAGTGTAGGCAGGAAGGAAGCTCAGACTGGTATCGTAGGTAGGTAGTGCAGGCAAAAATGCAGCGCAGGAAATCAGACAGGCAGGACGCTGCGTAGGCAGGCAGGTAACCAGAGAGGGCAGTTAGGCAGCGCAGGCAGGAAGGACAGCAGCATGAGCAGGAAGGCAGGCATCATATGCAGCAGGTGCAGGAAGGCAGTGCATGAAGGTAGTGCAGGTACGCAGACAGTGCAGGTAGGTAGGCAAGGCCGGCAGGCAAGGTAGGCAGCCAGAGCAGGCAGGGGTGCACATGGGACAGGGGGGGGGGGAATGCAGCGTAAGCAGGAGAGCAAGCAAAGTGTTCAAGAAGGCAGGTGGTGAAACTAAGCGGGAAGTGCAAGCAGGCAGGCAGTGCATGTAAGCAATGCCAGAAGACTGGATAGACAGGCAGAGCCGCCAGGCAGGTGATGTAGGCAGGCTGCCAGTGCATGTAGTCTGAAAGCGTGTGCAGACAACGTATACAATAGGGCTGGTAGCATGGGCATATGAGTAAAGCAGGCAGGTAGTGCAGGTAAGCAGCGTAGACAGACAAATAGATAGATTGAAAGTTAGAGCTAGAGAAAGTAGATATTTGAAAAGGTGGGGGCCTCTCCTCTTTGAAGCCAAGCAAATGTATTTAATAGACCGATCTAATAGCACTAAAGAGAACTGTTACCATTTGCTATTGTAACATTTACTCTAGACGTTACGTCACAAGACAAGGATCGTTTGTTAAAAATAGTGAATAATAAGCCTCGATGCAGTGCTGAGGAGGCTTATTATTGCTATTTAAATCGCATTTAATAGCCTTGAAATTTCATTTTAATTTATAAAATAATCATAAATCGCTTTTTTTAGTATAGCAAACTTTTCCTCTCAAAATGCATCAAACAACTGGAGATTGGTAGGAGAAAAAGTAAAGAGAAAAGAGGTTTAGTCTTAAATAAATGATTCGGATAAGACTATTACTTCTTGTTAACTTTAACCACCATCAAATTTAATCAACAAAAACATAAGGAAACTATCTCGAATTAGACGTACAAAAACCTATAAAAATCCTTTAACTATATAAGTTCTATTGAGTGAAAATATGCTCAATCCGTTGTACATATAAATAAATAGTCGAGCTATATTTGACGCAACGTACAGACATGCATTATCAAAGTAATTTCCGTCTCGCTTCGTTGAAACGGTCTTGTTCACAATATGTTTTTGTCTTTGATCTCTTAAGAGCTCAGATAGAAGTATCAAAACATATTAAAAAGCAAACATTTTCCATTCCTAATTCTCCATTTTTGTTTTCACAGGAAAATGGGGCCTTGGTTACTTTGTCAGATATCCACGATGAGTTTGAAAAGGTGAACTCTAAAGGTAATCAATTTTGTATTTTGTAAATCCGTTATACTTACAGAATACCCCGAAAGGAAATTTGAAAAAGGATGGGAACATTTGCTTCTCTGTTTATAATAGGAAATTGCTCCGATACTTCTTTCCATTTTCCTTTCATCTGTTTTCATCTTTGGATTCTCAGGTCATTGTATAGGCTCCTAATTATCTGTTGTACTTGTTTGTATAGTGGATTAAAAATTAGGAAAGTTTTTGCATAGAGTTCTGAAATGGAAGAATTTTTATCTTTCACACTCAGGTAAAAGAATATTATTTTCCTTAACTGGAGGCAATACAATATCGAATTAATATTCATTATATTGAAATATAGCACCTAAAGAGCATTGTGGCCAATTTCAAGGCCGTGTCCCCTTAAACATAAACCAAAGTTATATTTCATTTTTTGAAGGAATTGCCGAGAAATAAGCAAATAAGATGACAGAAATTTAGTGTTTTGATCGATAAATGGTTTATTTGTAGACTTAATGGAGAGTAGATCTTCCAATCTAAGAAGCACTGTGACTATTATCAAATGTAGATAACCAAAGAATTAATTTAGAGTTGTTAAATATTATTACGTGATGTTTATTTTTAAGTTTCTGCCGTGAAGAGTAATTCTTCGGTGAGAGGAGGTCAAAAGTTATAAGTTCTTTTCGAAGTTGGGTTTTTTTATTGAACATATTTCTAAGTCACTAAAAAATATGTTATTGAAATTTCGATTTACAAGGAAGATTTCATTTTTTAGAGAAAACTAGGAATCATGTATCTTATGACGACATAACAGTTAGTGTAAAAATAATATGGGACAAGATAACAGAAGAAAATAAACTGTATATATATATATATATATATATATATATATATATATATATATAAATATATATTCGAAGTCTTCAGCTCCTAAAATTATGAATATGAGCCCCCTTATGTAGGCAAGAATATGGACTAAACCTTGTATTAGATCAGTAGCTAAATGAGATTCGGTGACTGTATGGTAGATAGAAATATCCTTTTCTGATACAACGAAGGGGAGTTGGAAAAGGGCGTTGAAATCTAGGGGTAGAAAGAGAACAACAGGTAGGAAGTGCTCAGGTGTCTGGTAGGAGTAAAATGGCATACAAAATTAATTGATTTGTTAAAGATGAAAGAGGCAAGTTTAAGGGATGCTGAAAAGAACTTTTTAGAACTTTAAAGCCCTTTTTAACTATGTGCTAGGTCTAAATAGGTGCAAAACGGATAGGGGGCAATTTAAAAGAGGGCTAAAAGATGACCCGAAAGAGAACACCACTTTCTCCTGAGCCTCTGGGGTCGGGAGGATGTCGGCTCCTCCAGGTTTTAGTTGGAGCCGGGTTAAGTCCTTGCTACACCACCTACCTCCTAATGGTGTGGTGAAAATATTCACCCCTTTTTTAACATAAATATTCAGATTTACAAAAATATATATAATTAAATGGATATAAAAAATATAAAACAAAATTTTGAAAATATTATATTAAGTTGAAAAATCACTATGATTATATGATACATCATGAATATATGAATATAGAGGCTACAGATTTGTATGTGTAACTAATGATACATCATGTGTAATTAGACATGGGGGGGGGGGGAAATCAAACCTTTACAAATGAAATTTATCTCTCAATATGTTAACGATTAGTTAGTTTATCGTCAGTTGTTATTTCAATTATATGTACTTCATTACATTAAACGAACCATCAAAATCACAATCGTTTCTAAATTTTCCATCAAGATCGGCGTGAACATAAGAGCTTTTATGCATGTGATTTTATATGTTATATTTAATAACGATAAAAAAAACAATTATTGAGCTAAAGCTTTCAAACTAACCTAAAAAATACTCATCATTTACCATATTTGATACACATTACAAAATAGGCTAAAAAATTATATTAGTTGGTATGAAATTAGTATTGCTTTTAAAAGAACTAAATTCTCTTTAGGGGGTTTAAATTGTCCTTAATTTGTTTCAAGCTGTTTAAAGCTGACTGAAGGATAGCCGATGTTTTTTAAAACTATAGTAAGGCTCAGGACTTTTATCGGCTAAATAAAAAGTCCAAGCTACAATCTGTTAGAACCTTTCATTTTTGGTGGTGGCAAATGAAACATATCATGCTTTCAGAATACAAGAAAGTAAATATTGTTAAATTAGCGAAAAGAAAATTCCACAAGTGTATGGAAATGTCTAAATTTTCGTAAATATCGTTAAAAAAAATTATCCGTTTAGGCGAATTTGGACTACGAATTCCGATAGTCAGGTCCACAATACTACAAAAAATCTGGATATAAGTATGGCTATTGTGGAGTTTAATGCTCGAAGGAACAATGGTTAAATAGCTCGAAATTAAAGTGTCAGGCATGAAACAGTAAGTAAATATCTAATAAACAGGAAAAGTCCACAAAAATAATGTTTTCGATAAACATGAAATGTAACGTATACAACGTGTCAATATTGCATCATTTCCCTCTCAAAATGAAAGTGGGTAATTATTGGACAATATTGTAGTAGACGAAATAAGTGGGCTCTATACTTCAACATTAATCACAAAAAATATAATTTAATCACAAAAAATGCTTACTACTACTCATAAATGTGGTATCAAAAAGCAAGCAGCGTTGCTTCATATGGTTGGATGTTTAATTATTTATTTATTATGAGATTCTTACTAAGAAAAATGTTACTGCAGATCCATATGCTCAACAATTAGAACGTTAAGCTTAAGCTCTTGAAGCTCTTAAAGAGAAAAAATATTCCGTTAGGTTGTGAAGCTCGGTTTCATTCTTATTTTTACCAGGCATTGCACCATGAAATTAAAATTTAGTTAAGCCATTAAAATGGTACAGTTTACTCTGCTATGCAATGGGAAAAAGGATATCAAATCATATATTTCATCAAAACCAACAGAATTCCACAAGAATTCCTATTTATTTAAACGATGTGCGAGCATTTTCATTAATGCTGGACACTATATACTGAATAAATCTTTTTGTATATTAAACGTCAATAATTGATTAACAAACTAAGACAAAAGAACTGAAATATATAACTAAAAATTTACTGTACGAACGATTAGTCAATAAAAAATCTTTGAAACAAATGTTATCAATAATAAAAAAAAGGTTTGAAAGGTGACTCTTAAGTGATTTCTTTCAAGAAAGTAGGCTAAAAATTAAACCCTATATTATAAAAAAATGAATTAATGAGTATGCTATTTAATTGATAGAATGACAGAATGCTAGTGCTAAATAGAAAGAGAGTGAATAGATTCATTGAAAAGAGCTTCGATCAGCGGGGTAGAGTTCTTTGTTAGTATCCATAAACCGAATAAATGACTAAAATACATGTTGTTTTGCAAATGAATAATAGACACTTTACAAGCTGGTAAGGGACGCATGAACTTTATTATACGGTCAAACCGCAATGCACTTTGAGAAACCCCATGGACGAGAAGTCATTCTGAAATTCGAACTTTTGACTCAGTTTATATCTAAGCAATACTGGCAAACTTCTGAGTGGTTACGGTGGGAATAAGTCCTGTTTGGTATTTTTTTCCAAATTTGATTTGGGCAGTAATAGATGACCTACTGCCCTATCGTATGATGAGAAGTCATTTATCGAAGAACATTTCCCTCATATAACCAAGCTGTTGTCAGGTGAAGAAAAGTAACGAGGTTAGTAGAATACAAAAAAAGTCCTTTACCCCTTCTCAATAAAGCTGACAATTCTTCCTTTTTAGTTGAATATAACCTTCTATCGCATTAAATTACTACCTAGTGAGGAATTCACTTCAAAATATAAGGAAAAATAATTATGTTTTCGTAATACTTAACCTTCTTCTTTCTCATTAATTTAAAAATATCGTAGATATTTCCTAGCATCTAGTCTCTCCTTATTCCAATCAAAAGAGATAAAGTTTGATCACTAAAAGATTGGGACGATATTTTCTTTGCCGATATTTACATTACACTTTAGTAAATTCAAATATCCACACGTATGAGTATTTACTAACACCTGAAATCACATAAGAAATAACATTCCCTGATTTTATAAAAACACAAATTCCTCAGTGAAAGTACTTGGTGTAGTATAGAGGATATTAATGATCAGCTAAAATTCATTCTTTTATATACTGAACCCCTTAATTCCATCCGGATGTATAAATTACTCATATCTTTATGTTTTACAGTTTCAAATGAATATTAAATCTAGAAGCAAAAGGATACGATTGGTCGCTAAATGCACTATGGGGTGGTTTACATACGATTGGGTGTTCAGAATTGAGTAAAGATAAAAGTGAGTGCAGTAGATGTATGCGAGATAGTTTCGGGTATATTCTGGTTCAGTTATGCAAAGATGTAGTGTTAGTAGTGCAGTAATAGTAGATCGCAAACCTGACTTTATCCAAGTAATTCACTGACTGGATAATAAAATAGGCATAAAGGTCAGTATGACAATCGCTGGTGAGCCTGAAGGCGCCAGGGTGCCGGTCCCCTTGGGGAGAGGTATCAGAAAGTATTTCACACCGAACAGCTTTCAGGTGGAACTTTTGTTACACCAGGGCAAAGTGACCTGTTCCGCGTCAGAGGTATGTGGATATAGATACCTATCGGCACGATTCCTTGGAACTGAGAGCGTGTATGTGTAGTGCTGCCAAAATGGGAGAGGAAAGAAAGCAGTGTTGTAATTGGCTATGTGTAGAATGAGAAGTGTAAGATTTATTCAACCCAGAAGAGGGTTGAACACAACGCGTCCACCAATTGGTAACCAGATCTCTCCGTGCGCTGACGCTTGTGTCCGCTCATGCCCGGATCGAACCCGGTAACGCGGCGTTGGAAGACCGACGCCTTATCCACTCGGAGGGCAAGAGATCTATGCAACTAGGTAGTATAATACTTTGTGCATCGAAGTATAAAATCTCTTCCTTAGCATCAGGGTGGGGACGGGTAGGTGGAGCTCGTAGCCATGACGATAGGCAGTCTACCTAAGAGAAGGATAACTCTGATTTTAAAACCCCGGAGGAGCCACGGGCATGATTGCCTCTTCCAGAACATCCTCTATGAGAATCTGTAAGAAATGAGGCGACCAAATGAGCGATGCCTAGAAGAGTATTATGGGTTGTTGACATGTATTCATGTGTACGTCGGTATGCATTAGAAAACCAGTATTTTGGATGAACAATGCCCTTTTTGTACATATTAGGCTTGTAATTGCATTCACTTTCTTATACGCTCTTTTTTTTTTACAAAATGTTCTATCATTCTTTTTCACATTCTGTGACATTCTATTTTTGAACATTTGAAATCGCTATCCTTAAAATTAATTAAAAATGATTACATAAAATAGGTATACTTAATTTTATTTATTTATTTAGGAATGAATTGACTGGCCTGAATTGATTTTTTTCCCTCTCTCTTATCAGATGAATATTGGAACTTGAAACGAAAAATATCCCAAACTCGAGGGTTGAAGTTAGTGAAGCAGAAGTACACTGGTGAAAGCTATATTGAGCGAGGCAAAGTAAGTTTGGTTATTTTCCTAAAAAAAAATAATATTGCATTTCATATTCCTTCGTTTTGGGAAATTTTCACTTCAATGAGTTAAATGGAAACTTTCTTATTTATCACCTTAAAATCAACCATCTTTTAAAAGGGGGGGGGGGAGATAGCATTGCAATATAAAAGATATTCCTCTTTCTCCATCGTAACTTCATATAATTTCAATTAACTTTTCGATCAGTTAAGTTTAAACCAGGAGAGGTTATTTGTTAGCTTAGTAACAGAAGCAGTTCTAATCAGAACGATTCCTCTGCTTGTCTAAACAATTCACTGTCAGGCGTAAGATGTTGCTTCAGTTCCCAAGGGGATTTTTTTTTCTTTTAATTATTTCGTGCAATCAGCGACTTGGTCCTTGCCAGTCAAATTCAATTTAATTATTTGTCAGTAGAATCTAATGAATGGTCTCTTAAATACGTGTGTTTCTTTACTACCCTTTTAACCCTTTTTTATAGTAACATATTTTCGTTTTGATAATATTATTTTTTAGCTTAATTAAAAATATCAGCTTCCCACTCTTTCTGGTTGAGGCCGAGCTGTGTAGGCAACGAAGCTGTCCCGAGAGGCGATAAATCATAAACCAATGTTTAATTCCTCTTTCCTCTCTTCATTAATTTTTCGGTATAAAATTCTTTGATGGCAAAGTGAGTTTATTAAAATAAAAAATTCCAAATTTGTGAGAAACGATAAGAAGAACAGCAAAGCTAATTTTAATTAATAACTATACACAAAAGGATGCTAACATTATAAGCGAGAAGTAATTAAATTAAATTAAAGTTACCTTCATGCGTACGATCACAGAGAAAAAATGTAATTAGAAATGTAATAAAAAAGTGAGATAATTAAATCCTTTTGGCCCGTTCGGAAGGGTGGGTGTCAGGCGGAACATAGCTAACCATATTCTAGAGAGATGCCGTCGTTAGCTTTTCTTTAAGTAAAAATACAACCTCTCAGAATCGCATTATTAGTGAAATAATAAACATAAAACTAGCACAGACTCTCAGATCCAATCGAAGATGGCTCAAAAGAGATGGGAAAGGATAGAAGTCAGAAAGTGGACAGTTAAAGGAAGAGAGAAAGAATATAGCTAAACAATCAGTTTAGCCACTCTTATTTTTGTTCGGTCATATTTGACAGTAATATTTCTTTGATTCTATTTAAGAACATATTTAATGTAGTGCTCATAATGATATTCCTAGGTAAGCCATTACAATTTTGTGTATCTTAGAAGTCTATTCGCCAGTGTTTCAAAGGTTTTAGACCATTCGAGATTAAGACACCTGATTAATGTTTCATGTTGACCTTTTTAAAAGTTTGGCCAATCTTCGGAGATTACCATGACCTATTTTGTATTACCTTAACCTCGTCCACGTTGAATTAAACCCCGCATCTTTCCAAGTATTTGAGTACTCTATCCAAGGCTTTTTGCAAATTATCAAAGTCATTATGATATTTTGCGCTACTAACTAGTGTCATCTCAACAGAAATTTTTTAAATTTCATAGAATAAATTCGTGTCAAAATCATGTATATATATATATATATATATATATATATATATATTAAAAAAAGTGTCAAAGAATAGATCATTGAGGAACGTTGCGACTGACTGTTGCTCTCGCTAAACTATTTCAATTGACTCTCTGCTTACGGTTTTCCAGCAAGTTTCAATCTATTATTTATAAATTTTAGATTTTGATTTCATGCATTATAATTCACTTCATTAGAGAAAATAATCATTATAATTTGCCTTTTAAAGGCGACAAGTTAAAAAAGAATGATATTGTTTTCTTACTTTTGCCTTGGTAGCCAATATTGCACGATAAAGTTTATCTTATTATTATAAATAACTAATTCAACACGTTACTCTTCTTCACTTTTCTTTCGCCTTTCTCCTCAATTGAGGGTAACCTAATAGTAGTTCATCGGACCTTCTATTAAAACATTTTTACTCATTTGAGGCTTAATATAAAATCTGCCTCGTATAAATCTGTTCCTAACATTCCCCAATAAATCGACCAAATCGTCATATTAGACTCGAAGATAGCAGTATTTTCTCAGTTGCATTGGTTTCCTTCCAGATAATTCAAACAGTTGTCCACTAGTAGCAGTTTTTTATTAGACTAAACCAGACATATTCATCCTAGTCTGGCATTAAAACTGAAAACTAATTAGTTATTAAAGCTGGTAATCTTGGTTTTGGCTGTTTCGGTATAGCTCTTCGGCAAACCATAGAAAATGAGTCTCACTCAAATGTAGACTACATGACTGGTAAGCTCTCTCGATAGGGTGGAAGGATCAGATATGGTTGAAAATATCGAGATATTTCGTATCAAGATTCCACTCTAAAAGGCCATCTTAACTGCTATTTTTTGAGATATCTTACTTTCTTGGGAGATACAAGCACGGCAGAGATAAATTGGGGTGGAAGGGTTGAACGAAGTACCATATGGCGAGTTTCAGGGTCCGAGATCAAATATAAGCAACCTACTCGTCAAATTTCTCAGTAGGATTAAATAGGGTGAGGGAGGGGATAAATTAGCTTTCTCAGGAACCTAAAATCTTGTGTCTGCATTGGTTTTGGTATCAGAGTACATTTTTTGTGGGTAAGCAATATTTGCATTCCATTGTATTCCATTTTAAACTCCCTCCTCATCATTTGTCTTTCTTGGACTGTCTGCTGACGAGCTCACACCTTTTACTTCTATTTCCATTTTACATCTCTCGTCTCCACACCCATTGGAACCTCCATGATCACTCATTGAGCCGTCGAGTAACCTCCTTTGATCCATCACGTTACACCATTTGAGCGATCCCATAGGACCCATCGTACACTTCCGTAACAGAATTCTAGCCTTCCGGATAGCGACGTAACTGACTTCTGATATTTTTTGTTTGGTCCTAACAGCAACTGAGTCGATAGCTAACGCCCATTTGCCGCCCCACAATACTCAATTAGCATTCCCTAAAATCCCCTAAAGCGCTTCAGACAGCGAAGTTGCCTAGATCTGCTCTCGATCGTGGCACCCATCAAATCCTCCCAGGACACTAATGCAGTCATCCTCTAACACCCTTTGAGATTTCCCGCCATGAAGTAGCATAAATCTGCCAAGCTTAATCTAGAGTGCAACAAAAAATAAGTCGTATTGTAGCCCTAGTTAATCGCTCTCTTGACCCAATAAAACCCATTGAGCCCTCCGATAACATACATTGTTCCGTTTCTTAATACAAATTAGTCCCTCTTTTGACTCCCATTGAACTATTCTTGAGACAAATTACAGTTTGGGGTGAATATGGTAAGATCATTGCTCCATGTAATATGTACTTCTCTTGAAAACTAATATAGTTCCAACTGAACACTTGTTGAAACAGCCCTGAAGCTAGGCACTGTTTTGGTTGAAATCACGCGGCGCACAGCGCACATTTTTGCAAGACCCTACACAGCACACCAATTAATTTTATCCTAAAACTTTATTGGGCTATCACATAACACTGCATTGAAACCTTCTTAGATCATGGTATATTTTGGCCGACAACGTGTGATGGTCGGAGGCCCATGTTTTGTGGTCCATCCCTGAAAACCTATTAACCCTTAAGTGAACAAGCGTTAAACCATTCTGAATAATCTGTGATCTCTGTCTGTATAATATTAACTTTTGCTTAACACTTTCATCCCTTTCTAAACACTCTTTGAGCTCTCCTAGATATCGTTCTATAGCAGTGTTTCCCAAACTTTTTTAGACTAATGCCCCCTTTGTAAACAAACTTTTTGGTCATCTCCCCACCTTTCAAATTAAATTTCGATTAATATACTAAATATAACTTTCATAGTATGATAAAAATTAGGTATTTTTCAAAATTAATTTAAATGTATTTTTTACTTCTATTATAAAGACTAATGATAAAAATGCTAAGGAAACTTATCTGCAAGCTTACCTCAATTTTTTTAATGCGATGGTTAACTTTAGCGCTTAATGGCTAAAGCTCTAACTCTAAGGTCCATGCTGCTTAGAAGTAATCTCAAATCTAGTTTTTCATTTGCACGCGGTTTCTTTGTTTAGTAAAAAGCTAAGTAACCACTAAAACCAAGTTCAGACATATAAGAAGTTGGAAAAGTAATAGAAAAAGTTTCATAGATTCCCACTGCTGTGGATACTTTTCAGAAATTTCCTTTTGTAGCCAGAATTCGTGGTTTTATTCTCTGAAGAGGAGTTCCTTAATTAAAGGATTTTTTAAAGCAATTAACTCGTCTTGCATTGCAGAATCGATGTAATTTTTAAAAGCATTAATAAATAAGTTTATCAGCCAGTCAGGTATTTTCATATTTATGAGATCCTAATATCTACTGATAATGACCTCGTGCAAGGAGTTCAAATGGTCGCAATAAATCAAGAGGCCATCATCTTATGTATGGAGTTATCAGCCTCATAACTATTTTCTAGTTGATTGAGATTTTGTAATTTACATAGCTCTCGACGACCAATATTATGCTTAAAGAGTCAAAGCTTGTCCATGAATGAGCAAATAACAAACATATTTTGCTTTACTAAGATTTACATCACAATTTTGCAAGTGCAAATTTAGATCATTGAATTTATTTACTAAACCTATTAAGTAGGTAATGATTTGTAAGCTGAGAGTTCGTCATTCAAAAAAACATTTTCCTCTTGAAGATTGTATGATAGTGTTGTAAAGCGAATAAAATTGCTTCAAACAGTTTCATTTAGATAGCCATCTCACTTCAGTATATAAAATGAGATGATAAAATTCTTAATCATTGTTTTTGCAGTTGTCGAAAGATTTGACAATAAAATGAAGTCATTTATGCTTATTTACTACTGTGTAACAACAATAAGGGTTTTATGAAACCGATCACTCAAGTTCTTAGCAACTAGATATTGATGATGAATTACGCAATGTATTGGGAAAACATTGAATAGCACTTTCTTTAGAAATCCAAGAAGGTCTCTATACCACACTTTTAATGCTGGAGAACCGCCCCTTGCACAGATAATTATATTGTTTATAGGGATTTCTTTTTCTTTGAATAACTGCTCAACTATAGTAAACATTGATTCACATTTTGTGTCTGTTTCAAGTTCCTTTACAAACAGTAATTCTTGCACAATTTTCTTATCTTTAATTAAACAAACATATCCTAGAGGGTAGTGCTTCATTATTTAGGAGAGTAGATTCGTCCAAATGTAAACCAAATTGTTAATTTCTAAGCATTTGAAATAATTTCTCTTCAATGTCCACGTTTGTTTATTTGTCACCACGCCTCTGCTCCCAAAGTTTCCATAGCGACCGGAGTATTGCGTTCGGCCTTTCTGGAGAACATTTCGTGTCTTGCTGTATCCATGCCAGTGTACACGAAGAGCTCCAAGTCTCAAGAGGGGTTGGCTTCCACACCATATCTTCGCTGTTTAAGGTCAGCGGCTGCCTACCAGGCGCTGCCTCTGTCTTCACAGCAGAGCTGATTGGAATAAACCGCTTGCTATGGCAGATAATGCCACGTGCCCTGTTCTGAGATGGGATTGTGATTAATAGTGACTCACAAAGCACCCTGAGTAGTCTCTAAGCATTGGATTTTCGACATCACCTGGTTTGCGGTATCTGATTATCTTCTCTTGTGTTTCTAGACATGTGGGAATTGCGGGGAATGACCACCCAAACAGTCTGCGAGGACTGGGTGACCAGACCAGCCCTACATTCTTCCTCACAACGACTGAATGGCAGATATCAAGGCAGCCGCTTGAGCTATTTGCAGAGAAGATGGGAAACGGCTGAGGAGAATTAAGTTGCGTGCCATTGCCACGCGACTCTTCCCATGGACCTACCCCTCCAATGTCACGATAGCTTGAGGTCGCTTTCTGCCGTCTTCGAATTAGGCACACTGGGGTGATGCAGCTTCATTTGATCGAGCACTACCCTGCATTCTACTGCGACGAGTGCGTTGTTCCAAGGCCGTTAGGAACTGTTTTGTAAAGTGCTCCAGTCTAGATGATCTTTACCCACGTTACCTGTCCCGGGAGTAGGATGAACGGGATACTACAGCTTGCCGATCGTAATTGGGATGAGTTCGTGCACACAGACTTCTCAACTATCTGACATTTTAGAGGAGGCTGGCCTCTTTCATTAAATTTACTCTTTGCTATTAGTCGCTTAATTCTGCGCTGAGGAGAGGTGGCCCTTTTTCCGCTGATGAAACGTGCTTGCGTCCTGCTTTTTTGCTTCCTCTTTTGTTTTTATTTGTTTTGGATTTTTTGTGGTTTTTAGTGTCTTCTGCACTTTTTTAATCTAGCCTAGCATTAGGCTATGGATGATTGCGGCGATTTAATTCTTAGTAGGCAGTCGCCAGATTAGCGCTGTAAAAATAATAATGCCCTCGGACATTTCATCAATTTTTCTTGACACAGAATTATTACTACGTGGAATCGTTTTGATAATTTTAATTCGGCAATGATGAAGTATTATGTAGGAAGGGCTTCCTCTATAGCTGGAAAATGAGTTGTCATCCAATTGTATGAGGTTTGTCTGATCTGGCATTCACCATGTAGATATTGCATGAATAAACAACTTCAGCATCGCATTTTCTTTGATCGGTTTGTCATAGGGGAGGGAATGGATTGTCTGTTGTTAAATTTATCTAGTAGAGTTTTAAAATATGACAAATTTCATTTTCCTTGATGAGGATGGATCTTAATTAAATGATCGGAAATCCTTGCTGGCTTCATAACCTCGTTTGAAAATACTTTCTCGCAATGGATTGGCTCTTGTTCTTTATTTTAAGTAATGAATCTATACTTCAAATGTTCAGCACTACTTCTGTCTGCATTTTCGCTATAATGAGTTATCCGACATGATTATGGGAAAATTTAAGCGCTGAAAATAAATTACAGTAAGTAAAAGACAACACTAAGAAATTTCACGAATAATGCCCACCACCACCACCCACTGTTCAACAGCTCTTGAGGTATAAGGTTGCCACTTTATCGGTTTTATAAAATAATAGTACGGTAGTGTAATAAAATTGTTTGTTTAGAAAAACAATCGGAGGTGATAAATTTTCATAACTATGTCTAGGATGTAAGTGAAAAAAGTAAAATCCTAATCTGTTCAGACAGAATTTAACAAAGGTTAGGTTAGGAGATAAAGCGGTTCTTCTTTGCTTGGCTGAATGACTGGCTACAATTGGATAAATTCAGCATGATGTAATAATTTGTAACGTTGCTTGATTTCTCAAATGCATGGGCCCATTTATAATGTTGACAATTGGGACCGTTTTTAAAAATAGTAATATTGAATAATATTTGGAAATTGAAAAAAAATGGAAAAATGACCACCACCCTCGAGCGTATGTTCACCGCCTCATAAGTAACATTTAAACTTACTTCGCTCCCTTTTAAAAAAAACGCAGCCGAAATTGCTTTAGATCTATCCACTAACTCTTTTGTTTCTCTCTTCTCTCCTCTTTTTCTTCTATATTAACCCGTGTGGCTGAGTGCCCGCAAAAATCGATTCCATGGGTTGTCATAATCCTTTATCAGTATCAAAAATATTTTGAAGAGTAAGGTTTTAAAATTGAATTAATTTATCTTTTTTATTATAAAAGTAAATAATGGTAATTCATTTTAGTTAAATATTCCCGTTATGTTTACGGGATTGATATATATGAGTGTATTAGCAAACTTTTAACCAAAATATTAATATCAAATATGGATATAGAGTTGATTTTGAATTTTCGAGAGGATAATATCTATATTTCTTCACTTAACTTAAATTTTTCATTGTTGGCTGAAATATCTTGTAAGAATCTCCTGGATTTTAAGTTTTTCTGGATTATGCTTCCATTCCATGTAGGAGTTATTAATCCTGATGAATAATTAAAACAAAATTTAAAGTTCAAATTAATCAAAATTTTATAATATGTAAATTTTGACTAGACGATTATAGAGAAATTTTAAACTTTAGGACGACCACTACGCAGTTATGAACGTTTCAAAGAGCTCTTCCACACGAAGGTTCGAGGAATGTGATTTCTATTGATTTTTTTCATGGAAGTGGTTCGCAGTTGTTTCCAAATATAAAAGAATTTCCTACTTCCTACCCCTTTTTAGTTTCATTTTTCTATGACTCTTCTATTTTCCATTACTTTCCAGTGGCTGACCCAAATCCTGTGTCAAGTAGAGTTCTTTCTGATCAAAATGTAAACTCCGTAGCTCGTTCAGATTGTGATCTTTCCTCGAATATTCTTAATGAGGCTCTGCTGAGAGATGTGTCTTATCGCGAGCTTTGTATCAGAAGAATTTGCTCCTAAATATTCCCTCATCTACCTCTTTATTTTCAGTGTTTTATCCCTTTTCAATTATGATTTTAGAATAAGAAATCAGAGGCCGTATCAAAGCCGGTCGACAAATTCGGATACCCGATAATCAATATATCTTTCGTTAATTTTAATAATTTCGCGTTTTCTACTCCCAGATTCGATGCAGTTCTACACGTGTGGGTCTCCGAACACATGTACTAGAAAATATTTTCCCCACGCACACACAAATCATACTCCCCTTCTGTTTATATATATATATATATATATATATATATATATATATATATATATATATATATATATATAAATCTTTTCTAGTACATGTGCTCGGAGACCTAGGCACGAAGAATGCAGCGAATCTGGGGGTAGAAAACGCGAAATTATTAAAATAAATGAAAGGTATATTGATTATCAGGTATGTATATATATATATATATATATATATATATATATATATTATTATCATAAATATATATATTAACTTACTATAGAGACATAGAAAGTTTGGAGTCGTTTTAGACCTAATATAATATGTTCTAGTAATATTTTATTTGCGCTCACCCTAGTGTCTGCTTCTTGCTTTTCCTGCGCATGCGTCTATCCTATCCAATAAAAGTTTCAAGCGCCAATAAAACTTACTGATTATTTGTTACTTATCTGAGTTTCCTGACCTGGCCTCAAATGATAAAGGCTTCTCGTTGTAACAGCTCTATCTACGCTTTTTGCGTCAGCCCCTAGAGATTTTTGTTTGCTCGTTTACTTCGATTACACTCTTCATTTTTGTTTTATTTGTTTACTTTGGACGAGAAAATTCTCTTTAATTCCACGTAATTAATTAGATTTCAAGTGGAGATATTCATATTTTAAAATATGTGAAAGAATTGAAGGCAAATTTCAAATGCTATTTTTAATTATTAAGGATGGAGAAGAAAATTGTACAAGTCTCTGGCATAATTTTCATTGAACATACAAGAGAAAAGATAAGATAAAGGAATTACAAAGGTATGTAGATACAATTAACAGAGAGAAAAGATGTAAACGAATAAAATATCCTCCATCTGCATTACTGTACATGGAGGGCTAATTTAATATTTCGATGAATGAATGTGTACATAAAGGAAAAGAGGAACAAATATACGAAATTGGACATTTTTCTCAGACATCAAGTAGCCAAGATTTGAATTTGAAGTGCCAAGCAGATTGCAGAGGTGCCCTATTTTTACGAAGAAATTATAATTGACGTTGTCTGTTGCTGAATTCACTAATAATGTGAAGAGGTCAATATGCAAATTATGTTAAAACAAATCTCACGTTTATTTGATATAAAAATAGAAGTAATCTACAAACAAAGTGAAAATTCAAAGTGTGTAATTATGTATTTTTATTTTTAAAAAATACCTAATTTTTAAGTGAAATGAAGGCCCCCAAATGATCAGGTAAAATGATAATTTTTTTCAAAGAAAATAAAGCATAGGTTAAGTTAAATAAGAATTATTTGAAAATAAAGTTTTTATTGAAGGATCTTTGAGAAAGCTTTGGATTTCTGTGAATATGTGGAAGGTTTAAGAAGCTCAAAATGGGGCTTACTTTAAACTGCAACCAGGATAGTCCACATCTCTCATGAACCTTTCCTTTCCATTTTAGCATTAGTGACATTTTCCACAAAGAGGCATATTTTTTTTAACAAAAGTCAAACTTAACACCGACTTCTTAGTTAACCAGCATCCAAGCTCAGTTTGAAAGGGGGGATATATGATATCAGGATTTCTACACATGATAATTCAAGATTTCTAACAAATTTTAGTGATAAAAGATGTAGTATTTTGGTGGGTTTAGCAAGCAAATAAATATCATTTAATTTCATCAAAGAATTCTGAAATAAAATTAATAACTTTAATAAAGACTTTCTTTAACTAACATATGGAAGGAAAAATTGCGTTTCGTTATCAGTTTTAGCAGTATTTGATACACAGAAACTGATCATAAGCTCTAGGATACTCATTCTTAAGGGCACCCGAATCAGATCAAGGTTTGCTTCGTATCTGGTAGGAAAGGTGAGGATAAAAACAAAGAAACAAACAAAAGAGAAGTGAATAAATAAAAAAAATGAAATCCAAGGAAAAAGGATATTTATGAGCTTTTCTAGATTATATTTTACACGAAAATAAAATAAGTCAAAGAATAACCATAAATTTTATTTCGGTGTTAAGGTTTACTGATGATAGAGAATGGTGATAATGATGCTAAGAACGGTAGCTGCAAAGTAAACAGAGATCATATTCTTTTAAATGCCACGGTTAGCAGTCTGATTTTCGTTCTTGCTTTCTTTAATAGAATATATTTTTCTGTGTTTTCGAATTGTATCTTTACAATGGTTAGGTTCTCAAATGAATATTAAGTTGTTTATATTTGTATAAACATGAAGGGATTTCTAGTCTTGATAATTTTATGCTTAGTCTTAAGTTTCTGCCCTAAAAGTCACTGACTTATTTTGGGCCCATAAATAATCCTGTATGTATAAGTACTTATAGTAACTTGGCATTAAGATTCAAAATGTAATATGTTTTTACTGTACATTGGATTAATATGGAATAAATAAATAAATAAATAAATAAATAAAAAAATGTCCCAACAGTAAACTTCAAGGTGTCTATGGTACCAAACTAACTCATTCTTGTTTATCTTATACAAACTATATGCATTCTTATCTTTACCATTAGCTTCATTCCTTTTTACAGAGATTTTTCCCGGATAAGCTAATCAGCTCGAATTTCCTTTAGAATAATTAATAAATATCCCCTTCGTTCATACATGCACTTTTGCACTTTCTAAAGTCATACGAATCCAAAGAATTACACCTAGGTATTTTTGAGTGAACAAAAGCTTATTTGATGTGCGTTGTAAAATCGATAAGAATTACTGACCGGCTTGCGGAGCTCTTCAAAATTCTTATCGAAGTGTATTGCGCAAATCGTCGGTCGGAAAACAATAGTAAAATTATCATCTCTTGGCAAAGTGACTTTGTATGAATACACCTGTCTGCTAAACGGCAGTTCGCATCTATTAGGTCGACAGAGGGGCTGTAAAGATGACGCATAGCTTGATGCTTGGTCTCTACTGATTTATTCATCTGGCTTGAGATGTGATCTATTTTTTTCGTAGAGAGAAGAAGACGGGCAGTCGCCTGAGCAGGCACAAGCGTGAATTAGGCAACAAAGAGGAAAAGGTAATAGTAGCAATTAGGTAGAAATCAACTAAATAAAGTGCACTTCCTGCTTGGTATTTAACTTCTGTCGATGTTCTAGTTGAATTGCGCACTCAGCAGAGCCTAGAGCTGACAATACTCGAGTTAGGATATTCTGCTTTGATGGGCAGAAAAACATTGTTTTTTTTTATACGGTTTAATCGACAGAAATTGATTCAAAGAAGGTTAAATTCAAAGGGCATTTTCATGGTTATGCGTTGTGGTGTATTAAAAAACAAACTGTATCGGATTACCTAACGTCTGTCTGGTAGAATGGAAATCCAAGAGTATTGCGACATTTGGGTGGATCCCTAGCTGCTCATTTAGTATTCTTTTTGTTTATCCAGCTTATACCTCTTCTAAATCTTTTCAATTCCGACTTTATCACTCTTTGCATACCCATTTGTTTTCAAATACATATTCTTGCAGATGTCCTTAGTGGTTTTCACTTTTTTTATTAGCTACCCGAACCTAATGCGAAGATTAAGGATTTCCAAGTTTAGCATACATTATAACAACAGTAAGACATTATTTTACGAATTTGCACATGAACAAGAACACATATTTAGTTTTTAATATTAGAATATAATCTTTCAAATTTCCACCCTATATTGTTTTGCTGACAAATATTTGTGATTTATTAAATTATCAAATTTATAGTAAGTAACCCATAAAACGCATCAAAAGGGTCATAAAACTTTATGTAAGATAGAGAAAATTAAAGATAAAACATACAAAGAACAAAAGATGATTAAAATAAATAAAATAGAAACAAAGGAGTTTAATTAAGACTACCAAAACACACTTGAAAGCGAAGTTCGCATGTGAACATACATACATGGCTGAGAAATGGATTAATGCAGGCAGAATACGAGCAGTGAACAAGCCTAAAAACGAGAGAAAATTGAAATGAAAAATAAAATATAAAAGGGGAAAGAGTTATCACTAAAGTACTATATATGAATATATTGACGAATATCACGAGATAAAAAAAAACTCGGTCAATTTCATTTTTTAATTCTTTGCTTCCCTAAGAAATAATATAAACTGGGAGAACCGCAAAAAATATTCGATTGCTTTGTGTGCTTTGTGCGTGTGTGTGTGTGTTGTGTGAAAGAGAGAGAGAGAGAGGGTAAAGTGAAAAATAAGTTAGGAAAGGGAAACTCAATTAAATAAATAAAAGGGTGACAATTAAAATGAACATTTATGAGATAAAAAAGGCAACGACTAATCTCTTAAATCAATACAAACCCGAGCAAAAGTTTTGTAGGTATGAAATTTTCGCGGTTCTTTATCTTGGCTAGCTCAGATTATTTAACTGTTTCAAGTGAGGCAACCGAGATAGTCAAAATGGTATCTATAAATTCAACTTTTATCCGCACACTAAAGAAAATATCTACTTATTCAATATTTACAATGTAAACTCTTTTAATTCAGGATTTTTACATTTTATTTTGACTTGCTGGGCATAAAAAATAAAGTGCATTCCGATCGACGGAGTTATATCGATGTTTTCCTAACACTCGGGAGATGTTAATATTTGTTCCTTTTGACTGGTTAACAATTAACTAAGGATATTAAAAGATTTTTGGTCAAGTAGTTCACTGGTTTAGCATATCAGTTGTGCTCTATGACATGATACTCTATAATGGTGAGATATGGGTTGGTCATCTCATCTTACTCCTGGGTCATCTCTGAGAATCGCTTTTGAGGAAGTATTTCGATAGCACCTTTTCTTCATATGAATCTACTTCGCAAAATATATGAGAGAACTTACATGAATGATAAAATTCCGCAATTAACAGCCCAATCATTGTGTTTTCTGCATGTCATCTACTCGCAATGTTCCTATTCGCCTCCACTTTTGCAGGCCAAGAGGTGACAAGTATGTACGATATCAATTATATTGCAGTTTGAAAACGAGGTGACAAGGCCAAAGGGAAAGAACAAAAATATTAACCACAAAATAATATTATCTTAGTTAAACCATAGCTAATTCTTAACATCTGATATAAAATGACTTACATGAGAACGGATGGAGTCTCATTATCCGATGGCTCCTAATTAAACTATCCTTGGTTAGCATAAATCATGTGAGGTCACTGCCTATACAACGCGTCTACGTAAAGAGCTTAGATACCCAAAGTGTAATTAATAATCGGATTTCCTGGGCTGTGAGGTGTCCAAAGAAGCTTATCCTTGTTGTTATATAGTCTTATGGCAGCTCCCTTGGTACCTTCTCGTTATAAACGCCACAACAAAAGGAAATTTAATTACAGACTTGCGAGTGACCTCAGGTGCATACAGGCGTCCGTTCTTCCCAGGAGACCATCTAATTTGCAGCTGCTTCGACTGACGTAACTAAAACTTTATATATAAAATATTATGCCTGCAAATTACACAGGTACGGAATTTTGATATCCCCCCGGAGAAATTTCGTATATAAAATCCATACGAAATATACGGAAATGTCTTATTTATTAAAAAGAAGCGAAAGTAATGAAACTGTATTGGAACTATTATCAAGGAGAGTTCCATGGATTTAAAAGTCAATGAAAGCAGCATGAAGCATTCAGTTCGCCGAACAAAAATAGGAGACTACTTTTGGTACTACTAACCAGTATGACATACATTTCACCTAACTATAAAAAAATTCCACTACACTATGGATAATCGGTTTGTAGGTGAATAGTATATGTATGCAAGCGTATATGTATATGAATGAGAGAGAGAGAGAGGGGTGAAATACTGAAACTTGTTGTACTAATTAAATTTGGGAAATATTTTCTTTAGATTTTATTTTATCTGTCATTTCTTCTTTACTTATTACATACTTTTATTTTTCACTAACTTTTGTGAGTTTTGCATATACTTTTATGTCGAAGGAGAGAAAAAATTTTAAAACAATATTCCCTAAGGCTTTCAAATGGTATTCTATTCCTTGAATCAAAAGTTCCTATTATTAAACGTTCAGACCTGTACTTATAAAGTTAATGGATACAAAACTAAATATTAAAACTATTAAAGTTTTCAATTTTGGTAGATGAGCAGTCCTACACTGCAACAAGGAATTTAATATTGCTGCACACACTTCAGGTTAGGCATCTAAATTATTAAGAGAGAAATTGGAAGAGAGAGAGAGAGAGAGAGAGAGAGAGAGAGAGAGAGAGAGAGAGAGAAAGAGAGAGAGAGAGGGAGAGATAGATAGAGAGAAATAGAGAAAGAGAGAGTGAGAGAGGGTGTGCGTTACAAGGAGTTACAAGGAACTAATAGACCTTACGATCCTTAAAGAGAATGTTCCTTTTTAGGAGACGAACCTTAACCATTATGATATATTTTCATTTATATTAACAGTATCGGGAAAATGGACAATAAAGAGTAAGGCTCTCTCCATCCACTTCTACCCATCAAAGCGTGTGTGGAAATTTAAAAGTTACCTAGCCGAGTTAAAAAAAAAAAAATCCGACTAGAAATTTTGATAGTAACGTGATCATTTTTTTCTATTTTTGAATTCATATTTCAAAAATATAAGTTTCTATTAAATTTAACCAACCTTTTTTTGAAATGTTTCTACGCTATTACTATAAACAATATTCTCTGGCAAATTGTTCTAGATATTAAATATTTTGTTTAAAAAAGAATTCCGCATAAAGTTATTCTAACTGTATTAGGAACAAGTTATACTCCAATGTTATGTATAGGACTTTTATTAATTTAAACCTCGCGGGCCAGATCCGGCTCGCGAGGTTAGTTCGTCCAGTTTGCTGCCACCACTTAATTTTACTTGATAAACCGTAAAGAACACGGAAGTTTGTGAGAAAAAGAAAGGTTGTGATAAAAAGAAACAAGGCTGTCCCATGCAATGTCGGGTCACCTGGCATACAGCGTTGCCATACTTTCTACTTGTACACCAATAAAAAGTCACGAAAATATAGTTACTTCTTTTAACTTCCAACTTAGTTTTAAGTATAATAAATAATGTAAAAATTATGCTTAAAATGCAATTTAAAGGAATATCAGTAGAATAGATGCTATTTTCCTAAAATTAATAGTTTTACATGATTTTGATGGAATGAACTGAGATTATGTGGTTAAAAGCTTTGCTTTAAAATAAATTCAAGTTATACATAATTACACAACTTTTCTTTTAGCCTTCTAGTTTACCACTATTAAAATTCAACTTAAAAAAGTTTACTTCACGTTTGTTATTTGGCATGTTAACATAAAATTGAATTACATTATTTTTTACTATTACCCTATTTGGCTCCTACAATCAGCTTTGAAATCAAATTTTTATCTGTAGTTACTACTATATCCAGGATATTTTCACCTCTTCTAAGTTCTACCACCTACTGGGTTAAAGGGTATCATCTATAAAATTGAGAGAAAGAAAGAGTGGGAGAGGTAGAAGGAGAGATTTATAAGGAGTAACATAGAAAGTAACTGCTTCAACAGCCATTTGGCCCATTACAACGGAGGTACATACAGGGGTTGGACAAAATAATTGGACCAGTAGAAATTTAACACCAATAATTTAATGAGCCATTATATTACGAATATCCATTCAAATTTCATTGTGAGTGTTTTGGTTTTATTGTAGATATATATTGTTATTTATCAACTTTACTGTGTAACAAGATTTTTGTCTTTGGGAAGCAACTGTTATTTTCTATTTGCTTGTGTCTAAAATACATGAAGAAACGCTGTTATTTATTTCAAACTTTGCTTTTGTGTCCAGAATAATGGTATTTATATGAACTTTACCTATTCCCTCTGGAAGAAAGTGGCAACTTTGAACTTTCATTTGCATAAAGTAAAAACAAAACGAGATGGTCCAAAAATAACATTTATTTATTCTAGAATTACATAAGTGAGACAATTAAAATATTAGAAATTAGTAGTTTTCCTTGATTTACGACTATACTGTAAATTACTTTAACAAATCAGCCCTCAAATACAGTCTCCGATCAGATTTTCATTATAAGATCCTTGATAGCGGCGTTCAAAGTCCAGTAGATCCTAATGAAAGCGTTCGCTATGCTCCCCGAAGTACGCTCCTATGTTATCCTTAAATTTATCAAGATGAGCGTCAAGAATATGGAATTTCAGGAAGATCCTGTTAACCATTTGCCGTAGTTTCTCAGGATGTTCTGAGCAAGCTCTAAATAGTTTTTTGGCTTTGTGAAGACCTAGGAAGCCCAGAACCACTGCGATAAAGCTGTCCCACGCTACTTTTTCCGACCTAGTGAGATCCGCGAGAAACTCCTTGCACTCCATGATCTTTTTTATTTGTGGAACGACGAAGACCCCGGCTTCCACCTTTGCCGCAGATAGCTTAGGAAAGAAATCTTGGAGATACTTGAAAACTGAGGACTCCTTATCTAGAGCTCTGACGAATTCTTCCATAAGGCCCAATTTTAAGTGAAGAGGAGGAAACAGTACTTTTCGGGGGTCCAACAAAGGCTCATATTTGACGTTGTTTGTCCTTATACTAAACTCGGTCCGTTGTGGCCAATACCACTGATGGTAGTGTGCCACGGTGTCTCTGCTGTCCCAAAGGCAAAGATAACAAGGAAACTTAGAAAAACCGACTTGGAGACCTACCAAGAAGGCCACCATTTTGAAGTCTCTGATAACATGCTAACCGTACTTTTCATATTTCAATGCATCTAGCAATATCTTGACATTTCTGTATTCCTCTTTGAGCTGGACCGAGTGAGCAAAGGGAAGAGATGGATACATGTTCCCGTTATGAAGTAGTACGGCTTTGACTCTCCTAGACGAGCTGTCAATAAAGAGGCACCACTCGTTGGAGTTACAGGCGATTCCGAATCCCTCAAACAGACCGGTCACATTGGAACAAAATCAAAACTCATCTTGACGTGTAAAAAAACTGGAAAAACACCGGTGACGCTTTCTCTGACCTGATATTTGCACACTGTCATTAACAAATCACACTGTTTGAGTCTCGAAGCTACCGAAGCTAAAAGCTCGGCATTGGACTTTGTGAGACCAAGATCTTTGACTATATCATTGAGATCTTTTTGGTTTAATTAGTATGGGTTTCTGTCTTCAGCTGCACCTCTGTAATCTGGATCAAAGACTTCATCATCTTCTGAACTGCTTTTACTTTTTTAAAACTGCTGATCTCTTTTTAGGGAGTGGGTATGGGTAACTCATAACTGTGTGGCACTGGCGAAATAGATAACTGAAGGTCTGGATACATCATAACAGCGCATATTTGCCTGCTCGACGTTTGGAAGGGTTCACCATGCTGAAGAAACAATTGCCTGAGTGGTCAGTTGGTTCCCTCCAAATTCGTAGGATTTTAAAATTCATAGCCCTCTTTTCTCCTTTGTACCATCCTGTAAAAAAACGAAATGAAATCATAACTATAAATATAAAAATACTTCTCACTTAGTGTTATTAGAAATGTTAAAAAAATAAAAAATCCAGTATACAAATAAACAAAACACACTATATTTATATATATATATATATATATATATATATATATATATATATATATATATATATTTATATATATATCTCCGACTAGCATGCTGAAATATGCTTTGTAGGCCTCACACATTTTTGCAGATCTCTTTACAGAGGAAATTCGCCGCGACATAGCAAAATTCGTCTGTCGGATGCTTACAACCTCTTAATGCCATGTGTGACGAATGCTTCTATCAATGACGAGTGATGATGTCTGCGCTGTGACGTCTAGAGTTAAATTAATCTGTTCAGTAGACAGTTTTCGTATTTATACAGTCATCTACGTTGCCAGAATGTTCTATAAATTCTTTAAACATATAAAAAAATCTCGAAAGTTCTAGAAAGCCCTTTCACAAATTTAGTGCTGAAATCTGAATCTATGTGAAATGTAGGAGAACTTCCTGTGCTGTCCAGGTCGCAAAACAACAAAATAAAAAGTAAATAATAGCTATTACTACTGTATTACTGTTTCTATAACTTTTTAAATACAGTATATCATGTTTATAACATAACTGAAAAAACATGACCTTTGAAACTTTTTATATATATTTACTCTTCGCCTAAAAAATATTATTTACCATATTGGCTGTTTAAAAATTCAATGTCCTAGCCACAGAAGCAAAGTTTAGGGATTAAAATTGAATTTTTTATTTAATAGAGCCACAAACAATTGAAAAATTACACTTTCGACCCAAGGACAAGACAAAGTGAAGTTTTGTTAGACAGAGTTATTTGTATTTCTTTTTCAGGATCGTAGTATAGATGCTAAGATGCGTGACCTCACTAAGTTCGTAAAAAGGCAAATTGTTGGAGCTCGAATTGAAGGAGCTTCCGTCACCAGAACAGCTAAGTTTCTTTGTTTTGCCAGAGCTATCATATCAAGGACCAAGATAGAATTCATGAGCATGGCAAAACCTCCAGCAGGAGGAATAATTCCGGCAGGACTTCGAAGCTCGTTTAAAAAGACCGACTAGTATTGAAACCCATTGTTATGAAAGATATTTTGGCAAATACTCCTAAATTGAATCAACATCTCACTAGCCCAGTTTCAACCAAATTTTATCATGAAAACTTTTAGAAAAGGCTGAACTGGTGTAGAAATAACAAAGACTGATTGACAGAGCAATAAAAGCAAGTAATATTCTCCGACAAGTCCAGTTTTACTCTTTCCTCCCCTGCAGGGCGAGTTTTGTGTGGAGGAAGCCCGGGTAAGCTTTTAATCTCGACTTTCCTCTTCCTATAGTGAAGCACGGGGGAGGGAAACTGATGTTTTAGTCAGTAATATTTTGGAATTTCCTTGGTCTAATCGTTGTCCTGCATGGTAGGATCAACAGCAATGAATATCTGAATATCTTAGAAGATCAAGTTCATCCCATGGTTCAGAAATTATTCCATGGTGGCGAGTGCCTTTTTCAAGATGAAAATGTTCCAATACACACCGCTCATGTGGTTAAGAATTGCTATGAAGAGCATAAGAGTGAGCTACAACACATGAAGTGGCACCCACAATCTCCGAATATTAACATCATTGAGCATGTGTAGTGCGTCTTGGGGCGATAGGATAGAAGTTGATGCCCTCCACGATCGTGTCTGAAACAGCTGGAGCAAGTATTGCAAGAAGAATGGCTCAAGATTCCTCTTAATAAAGTCATGATGCTGTATGAATCAATTCCAAGACGCATCCACGCTGTTCAAAAAGCAAAGGGAGGACCAACTCCGTATTTATTAAATAATCAATGCATTTAACACGTGTTCCAAATATTTTATCCAATCCCTGTATGTTCATTTTCTAACTATATACAATGCACAAAATATACTAATGTTAAGGTTTAAGATAGTGAAAATGAAGTCTCTCCCACACGTTTCAGGGCGTAGAAAAATTAAAAATATAGCTGGTAATGTTGAGAAATATATACGATCAGAAAATTTAATAGAAAAGCAGGAACAGAATAATATATATATATATATATATATATATATATATATATATATATATATTAGTGTAGATGGGTAGCAGTCTTTCCTGAATGCAAATTTTTGCTATAATTTGAAGCGATGTACGGTTTTATTACTTCATTTAGGGTTTTAGCTAAAGGGTACGTTGGTGTCGTGACTTTAGAGATGATTAACCTCAATGGGTTGTTCGGCTTATGAATTTATGTATTTTTATACAGATATCCTGGTGTGTATATACTTTCAAAGTATAGCATAAAACATACGGAGGAATTTATCGATATACTCCACTCTACAAGAACGGCGGCAGGAGTAATAGAATCACTTGATGTGGAAAGCCTTTTTACCCATGTGCCTATCGCTCAGACCATCGACATCATTATACAAAATGTGTACCACCATCCTACAATGTCTCCTCCAAATCTTCACCCAAACATCATAAGATACATGTTACGTTCATGCACATCAGAGGCTCCGTTCAGGACACTGGACGGTAATCTATACACGCAAGTGTATGGAGTGCCTATGGGGTTACTCTTGGGGGCGACCTTCGCCAACTACTATATGGGTCAACTTGAAGAGAGATTATTTGACAACAGTGAAAATAAGCCACACATATATTGCCTATACGTAGACAACATCTACATCAACTTACAAAACGAAGAACGTCTGAAGAACATCTCACAGCAATTAGAGGAGAACTCTGTGGTAAAACTCACGTATGAATTGAGTAAGGTCAATAAATTCCTTATTTTGGACGTTGAGGTACAAAACATCAATGGTAACTATATCACGAAAGTATATGGAAAAAGTACGGACATATCAAGAAGCCTCAACGCGGATAGTGAATGCCCTGAAAGGTACAAAATAAATTAAATCGGCTCATACATCCGCCGAGGATACAAATATCGCTCTACGTGTAAACTTTTCCATCAAGAGATCTTACGCGTAAAACAAACACTCGTGAACAACTGTTTCTCTAAAAGCATGATTGAGAAACAACTCAAATCATTTTTAAATATGCAAGTCAAAGATACGGATAAAACGAAAAGTAATCAGGAAGCAATAAATAACACCAAACCATATTACAGAAATTAGAGATGTCCACGGCCAATAAAATAGACGAAAAAAACATCAAGGATATTGTTAATCATAACATCAAGGTTAAGAATCAAATGGACCAAATTTAACTTATTATGTACTATAAAACGACAAAAGCCAGCATTCTCCTTATGAAAAACAACAGCTGCCAAAACTCCTCGAATCTAAAGTTAACCAACATAGTTTACGAGTTTATCTGCCCCAATGCAAACTGAAAACTTTATAATAACTGAATATATTGGCATGAAAACCACCACCCTTTCGATGCGTTTAACCATGCATCTTTAAAGCGGAGGGCCTAAAGATCATATGCAGAATGCGTACAACATCAATCTAACTAAAGATATTCCGGTTGACAGCACACAATTAAAAGAAAAGAGGGAGATAAAGCTAAGCTGAACATCTTAGAAGCCATCTTAATAAACGAAGAAAATCCTGCCCTCAACAGTCAAGCCATGAGCTGGAATCGAACATTAAAGTTGTTCTAAAAATTCCACTAACCTGATTGGTTCGTTTATTTTGACGTTACGCCTAAGCGAGGCGGAATAAATATCCCCTATCAAGCGTTTGATAATGAGCGTACCAGAAGGGGAAAGGGAAGCACTACCCGAAGGGTACATGGGACCCCCCACCGTCCAGGACTCTAAGCGGATCCCCCTCCGGTTAATAGCGGGGCATCAAAAACCTGACAGGCAAACCGTCTTCGAGACCGTGTTAGGAAAAGTGAAAATCGAGCTCACCCGTCTCATCGAGACGCCAAATGGGTCGGTCTAGTTTGTTGGGAGAACAAGGACGTAGAGGTCCTTGTTTCAGAGAAGGCAAAAGATCCCCTTCGCAAGATAGGGCCCGAAGCAGTAGCCCACCCACACCCCCACGAATTACTCGTAAGGGGCACCGTCATTCTCAGAAAAGTAGATCCTTTCTTCTTAGATAACTCCACCGAAGATATCAAGGCCGAATCGAACTCAAAACAGTCATGGGCAAAAATAGACAAAGTAGAGAAAATCGGAAAGACAAAAATAAAAATCATCTTCAACAGCAGCGAGATGGCTTAGAAAACGTTGAGAAACGGCCTCCTGGGGTTCACCTACGCATAGCTCCAGAGCAGATAGAGGCATAAGAATATATATACTTAGTAAACTGCCAAAACTGCCTTGCACTCGAGAGTCACTCGACTAAAGAATGCCCATCGAAAGAACAAACTTGTGCAGCATGCTCCAAAACTCGCCACGGTTGGAGAGACTGCAAGGAAGAACGTCAAAAATGTGCAAATTGTGGACGGAAACATCGTGCTTTGGCCATGAGATTATCCCTACGCAAAGAAGCGATACGGGCAAAACTTGAAAAGTTAAGAAAGTAATAGGAGGCAAAGGCCCAAGAGGGTTCCTACGCCATAGCGGCATCGGCACCAGTGAACACACAAATACCGGAAAGAGCTACTCCGAAACTTATTATGCCGGCCGAGAGTAAAGAAAAAATGAAAATGGTTATCGTTGCCCACCTGGCGAACCTTGCGCGCCCGGCAGCTTCTCGGGGGAACTGAACAACATGCTCCAACACAACGGAGTAAAGAAGAATTTGTAGTTTCCTCCAAACCCAGCATCTCAAGAGGTGTTAAACATCAAGTTCGTCGATGACGCACAGACTGGGAACAACAAAGAAGCAACGGTGCCAAACAAGGAACAACAACCTAAAAACACGAAAGAAGACGGGAGCCAGGCATAAGACGAAGGCGAAGCAAGAAAAGAAAACGACGAAAACTCAAAAAACAGCCCGAAGGAAAAGCGATCGAGAAAGAAGAACACTAGATCCACAGAAAAACAAGAAGAAGAAGAAAGGCAAGTACAAACAGGCAACGATTCGGATAGCGATCAAAGTTACCCCGGAGTGCCCCTAACGGAAAAAATAGAAATTCTGGAAAAAGGACACTTTTTCGACGGGGAAGAAGTGAATTTAAAGTTTTGGGGACTACTGGATGTAGACCCGAGAAAAGCAATAAAGTGAAATTAGTTCAAGGAATTAGAAGCGGTGAATACAAGTGGACCTTTGAGGGACCGTGGTCTCCAAAGGAAATATATAGCAGTGGAACAATGTATATATCGGACTCAAGTATATACACAGTGAACGGGATAATTTACAAGAATATAAAGTGCGGAATGAAGACCTCGGAGTTAGACTAATAGTAAAAAGTGAGTCAACAGTGAAAAAAAAAATCGTGGTGAAAGTGACAAATAATATAGTGAAATACCAATAATGAACAGTGTATAAACATGAAAAGTTAAATAAGTAAATGTATAGCGTGATAATAGTTAATATGAAAGTACAAGTGTATTGTGAGTTTAGTGTGTAATAGAATTAAAGATTCAAATAATGAATAAAATCAAAATGTTTCAAGAGTAAAATGAGCTAAAACACAAATTCAGCCAAATAAATTGCGAACAGTAAACTCAATAATATAGAAGTAAGTGTTCATTAAATAAAATTTTAGAGTGAAGAATATATAGAAATATTAGTGTCAATAATAATAGTGATATTAATATAAAAACAAGTAAATAATAGCTAAACAAATATGAATAGTGAAGTAAAAACAAAATAAAGTTACAAGGAGCTACAAGGAAAATAAGTACCCTAGAAGACATTACGGTCCATACAAGGAGGGTACTTTTAGCGCAATCCTCGAAGGTGTCCGTTGGCAACCTCGAAGATCACTCGCGAGGATCTTAACGGCGATTTCGCAAGACTTTATCTAGCCTCAACTTGAACTGGTCCACAGATTCACTCTTGACAACTTCCGTCGGAAGTGCGTTCTAACTACCGCAGATACTGTAAGTGAAGAATTTCCCACACAGATCACGGTGGTGTCGCTTCTGTTCAAGTTTAAAGCCGTGATTTCTTGTTCTCCCCTCGCTGACCTGAAAAATATCCCTGTAGTCCAGTCTGTCGAAGCCTCAAAGTATTTTAAATACTTCGATAAGCTGACCACGTAGTCTCCGGGTCTCCAGCGAGAACATATCTAATTCCCTTAATCTATCTTCATAACTTTTATGTCTGATAGAGGGAATCAATTTGATTGCCCTGGCTTGCACGCGTTCCAATCTCGCGATGGCTTTTCGGAATGAAGGACTCCAAAATTGTACGGCATACTCCAGGTGCGGTCGGACGAGGGAGTTGTACAGACACAGTACTATCTCCTTGTTCCGATATCCAAACTGTCGCTTTATATAGCCTAGCATCCTTTGGGCTTTCTTCTTCACCTCAATGCACTGTTTCTAGAACTTGAGGTCACTCGTGATAGTTACAACGAAATCCTTCTCAGTGTCGGTGGATTCAAGAGCAGTGCCCTTAAGGATATAGGGTGATTGAAGATTTCGGTGGCCGATATGCATCACTTAGCATTTGTTTATGTTGAAAGGCATTTGCCACGTATCAGACCACTCCCCAATCTTCCGAAGATCCTCCTGCAGGCTTGCAGTATTTCCATCCTTTGCAACGTTCATACCAAGCTTGGTATTGTCGGTAAATTTGGAAATATTGGCAACCATGTCACCGTCCATATCGTTGACGTAGATGATGAATAGTAGTGGTCCCAGGACAAAACCTTGAGGCACCTCGCTAGTAACGGGCACCCACTCAGAAGCCTGTCCATTCACCACCACCCGTTGCCTTCTGCAACTCAGCTAGTTCTCAATCCAGCCGGCTACTTTTCCGTCTAGGCCCAGCGCTCGCACTTTCCGGAGAAGGCGGCGGTGCGGTACCTTATCAAAGGTACAATGTGAAATTGAAAGGTAGCATGTGAAATTGAAGTGTTACGTATAATCCAAAGTGCAAATTGGTAAACTATCAATCAAAGATTATAATAATAAACACCAAGTTTTAGTGTAAATATAACAACCCTACCAGTGTGTACAAATTAATTGCAAAAAATGTGGAATGTAAACTACCAAAAATCTGAGCTCCTGCGTAATTCGTTATTCCAAAAGGACCTATTTCACTTTTTGTGTACTTTTGCCTATCACTGAATCTTTCTCCTCCTCAACTATAGTTTCGAATATTATTTCAACACTTTTCGAATATAATATTTTTTATTTTTACATTGTGTGTATGAACTAAACATTATATAAATGTAAAGGTGACAAACACTCTTGTACTTCCCTTTTCTCCAATAAATATATCTCAGATAACGAATCAAGTGAAAGGTTAAACACACCACAAACCAGCATAGGTAAAATTAATTTGATAGAATAATATAATATTGTTAAATAAAATAATATAATATTTTTAAATAAAAGGGAAAAGGAAGAAAGTAATTACGAATAAAACAGTCAGGATGATAACGAGTAAAATATAATAATTAATCTGGAAATTCAAAATATGATATATAGAGTAGAAAAAGAATATAATCATTCTCTTAACTTAAAGATTATAGAAAAAAAATGATAATAATAATACAAAAAATTATTATAAACTCCAAACCTGTATGTATATGAATTAATTCTGTAAATTATAAAAATTATGAAGCTTCATTCATACTTTTCGATATAACTTTTCCTTCTACTGTCCTTTTATGTTTGTGTTCTTCACCACTATTAACCTAATTATTTTTTACTCATATGTTTGTAAAAATACTCATGGTAAATCTTTTTTAATAAATCTTATCTTCTTTTCATTCGATTTACTCAGCCTGTATGCTTGCTCTCTCGCTGCGAACTAGTAAAGGCTATCTCAGATAAAGGAGGAAAGGTTTCGGGAGAGAAAAATATAAAAACGCCTTTCTCAAGAAAACTTCTAAGAAGAAATATATGCGCTCCTGGGGCTGATTGAAGATTCCTCCTGTTTCGCTTCAACGAACGGTGCCCCGAAGGGGTTGCTCTTCCTTATTCTAAATTCTTGGCTTTTATTTATACTTTTTACCTCAACTTACTAGAACTCCTGGAATACAGACTCCTGGTAATTACTTCTAAATTCGCTAAAAGTGGAAAAATTGGGGGAAATTTCGAAAGACTCTTCCAAGCATTTGAGGCGCTCGGACGTACGGATATTGAGCACTCGCACTCGAAAGACAACTTACGCTACTTTCGCCTTTCAATGTCTGACCTTTTGGAGAAGAAAGAAGATGAGAGAATTACAAGGGCATTTTGCACATCGATCTTTACGGAAGAAATCTTCCTCTCTCCAACGCCACTTTTTTTCCTACGGGGACTTAAAAAAGAGGGCAATCATTCTCATTTTTCATTTCAAAACTTTAACATACTTTAACCCAGGCAAATCAATAGGTACAAAGAAGAAAAAACAAAATAAAAAACAAAGTAGAAGGAGGCTCTAACGAGCCAAAATGGACGACCGTGAAAGAGTGAAGAGGGTCCCCCTTCGCATCATTCCTGGCCGGGAGAAACCAACTCGCGAATTGGCAGTAAGGATTATCTACGCTGATATTGGGGTCATACTCCTTAGATTAAAATATATGTGGCGCTATGTGACACAGAAAATGACCTAGATCTCCTTTTGAGCAAAAACGTAGGCAAAAAAATTGAAAAAGATAGGACTCGTACCTCGGACCCCTCCAGACGTATAAACGAAAAGATCCGTGATCTGCACACGACTCGACCCCGGGGTCGGTGAGCACACTAAAAAAATCAAGGAAGAACTAAAAAACAACAGGATTAGTCAAATATCGAAGAGATAATAAAATTTAAAATGAATATGGAGCAGAGCACAATCATGTCTTCAAAGTAGTATTTAGATATACAAAAATGTCCAAAAAAGCTTTGGAACAGGCACTGCTTGCCTTCTATACTAAAATTTCACCCAATCAAATCGGGAGGGAGATATTTGTCTCCGTGCAAGTATGCTTCACGTGCTACGCCCTCGAAAAATATCTGACCAAAGACTACAATTACAAAGGGAATGCATGCTCCGAATGCGCAAGCCGAGACCACAGGTGGGACGAATGCAGGAGCACGCTAAAGCAATGCTTAAACTGTGGAAATGCCCACAAAACACTCGCTATGTCTTGCCCAATAAAGAAGCAGCTAATACAAAAGAAAAGACTCGAAATAAGCAGAGAAAAACGAAGAAAGAAAACTACCTCCTACGCTGCAGCAACTGAAAGTGGAAACACCGCAACACCACCCACACAAACCACAACGGTAAACATAGAGGGAAAAATAATGCCAGATTTAATTCTCTGAATAATGCACGCCCACTTCGTAAACATGGCGAAGCCAGGCTTATACACAAACGAATTGAACACCATACTGGAAAAGAACGGACTTAAAAAAATGTGGTTCCCGGAAAACCCTCCTTCGAGCGAACTGTACAAAATAAACATGATCCAAGAAGAGACTCCAAAAAATACGAACCTGGAAGAAGACGAAGCAGTAATGGATACAGATTCTGAAGAGGAATCTACCGACGAAGAAATCTCCAAGACGATCCCAGAAACCCCTAAACAAAAGCAAAAATAAAAACTGAATACCTAAGATTTCAACCTAAAAAATTTACGGTTCTCACGCCAACCCGTTACCTAAACAACTTAAACAAAAATAAATCGTGGACGGACTAGTTAAGGGAAATTAGAGGTGGGAATATAAGGCAGACCCCGATAAGACAGAGGTTCACAATGCTTTAAAGCTAGGCCTGATACATATCCCCCCTGAGTAGTGCTAAAACATCTCAAACGGCGAATTCGAGAAAAAACGTAATGGACGCACTCGTTCCCCAGGCCGCCCGAACAAAGCGAAGACAGGAAGAGACCACAATATATAATTAAACATGGATACGTACCAACGAAAAATGAAAATAGTTACACTAAATGTAAACGGCTGGCAAGGAAAAAGATTATCATATTCAAACATAATAAGAAAAGAAGACGCAGATATAATTATTCTAACCGAACATGGAATAAACACAGAGATTGAGACTATAAGCATTCCCAACTATAAATTTATTACCACGAACTACACCCAAACAAGATATGATGGTGTAGCAATTGGCGTCAAAACCGGAATCCATTTTACAGAGGTAAACGACTTAGAATAATCGTATCTGGCTATAAAAATAAAAATGATCACAGGAAATTTGGTCATAGCTGGGGCATATCAACCCCCAAGACGCTCGTATTTGCGAACTCCAAATCTCGTAAAACTCTGTCATCGACAGGCCTCAACCATATTAACAGGAGACTTCAATGCAAGATGCAGAGAGGCAGGTTACACAAGCCAGCCCAACGGAGCAGGAAAAACCCTTCAAAGATTGATACAAAGGAACCTGTTAAGCAAAGTAGGGCCAGTCTTCCCAACTTACCTAACAGCTCAAGCCTCGACAACTTCAGACATCGTACTTATGAACCGAAATTTCAACCTAAATCACCACACAGAACCAGTCACTGCAACTCCATCCGACCATTTAAGTATTATAACAACCATTTCAACTTCACCCATCCAAATTAAAATTTCACAAAGAAAAACTATCAGCAGAACCAACTGGAATGGTTACAAAAAATATTCAAGTACATTAGAAACTGGATCCCTAAACAACCAAGGAACAGAAGAAATAGAAAACCAATTAAAACTAATCACCGAAGATATCGTTGAAGAGGACAGAATTCACACACCAATAATAGAATACAGAACCCTACCTGCTCCCAGATGGAACCACGAAATACAGGAAAAGATAGAAGAATTTCCAAACTTAACAAAGGAAATTACATAAATGAGTACTGATATGGAAAGATACAGAAGGATAATCATAATTAGAAGGCAGATTGATACTCTTATTAAAGAAAAGTCAAATCAAGTTTAAAATAACATAATAAGTAAAATGGATGTCGAAGCAGATCCGAGGAAATTGTGGAAAGATCACAGAAAACTACGAGGATCACAACCAAAAGAAAATATAAAACTGAAAATACAGAACAGGGAAGTGCAAAATAACCAAGAACTCCAAGAGAACTTCCAAAATCACTGGAAACAAATATTCTCAATATCACCAAAGGAGAACCAATAATATGACCTAGAGCATGAAGAGGAAATCCTTCAAACCCTAGATGCGCAACAAGAGTGCACTGCACCATAGAGATACGTTGATGAGGAGAGACGCTACCCCTTGTGGGAGGGAATGCCCTTCTTACTGTCTGAATACCAAAGAGTCTTAAAATCATTTAAATAAAAAGCACCAGGTCAAAGCGGTATAACAAAGGCACACCTAATAAATGTTCCTGAAAATGTGGATGAAACGATAGTGAAGATTTTCAATGCCTGCCTTAATATTGGATACTTTCTCCAAACCTTTAAAATGGCAAAGATGATCTTCCTACCGAAGCTGGGCAAACCAAAACACCAAGTCAGAAGCTCCGCCAGATCTCGCTCTTGGAAACTCTGGGTAGAGTCCTAGAAAAACTCCTAAACGACAGGTTAATTAAACACCTTACTGAAAATAACCTGTACAACCCACAACAACACGGGTTCGGAAGCAAGCGCGAGGAAACAGAGTAGACATAGTACTCCGCGACGTTGCTAAAGCCTTTAACAAGATCTAAAAGCCAATATCTGCCGCCATAACCTTCAAATTAATGTATGCAACACATTATGCAACTACCTGAATTAAATAAATGCCGTAATACAAATAAACGGACAAAAAGGCGAGCATATCGACCTGCAAACGGCTGTCCCCCAGGGAGGATGCCTTTCTCCAACGCTGTACACTGTTTACACCAGAGACCTTCCCCAACCAACCTACGAATGTGCGATGTACATCCAACTAGCGGATTACATCACACAAATAATCACCAGCGACGTAGCTCAAAGAACAGCAAGGGAAATAAAAAAACTGAATGACTACGAAATAAGAAACAAAATAAAAAAAACAAAGATAAATTCAAATTAATACCCGTAAACAGACAGAAAACAGCTGCAGTACGAGTCGATGGAGAAGCATATCCATACTCCACGGAAGGACGCATACTCGGTCTAACTCTAACAACAACAGGGTACAATTGCCACATAACGCAGAAAATCAATGAAACGAAAATTACAATGTCGGCGCTGCACAGATTCATAACCCTATGCAATAAAAACAAAAGAAAATTATACATGGCCCTAATTCGTCCCGAGCTATTTTACCCAATAGTACCAATGAATATGTTGAGTAATTTACGATTAAAAAAAAGGTTCAACGTATTCAAATTCAAGCTACAAGATTCATCACAAACTCAAAAAGACAGGATCGCATACCATCAGAGTAATTCCATCGAAGAACTGCAATAGAACCCGTAAATATAACCCTAAAAAAACGAACAACGAAAGTGTGGGAAAATATAAAAAACATAATTTCCACAAATGAAATTAACCGAATAATAGTACCGGAAAAAGAAATCCGGCAAAAGCACTAAAAACAACGTTTTAACGGCAGCCTGAAAAAAACGGATACAACGTCAACTCAATCTATAGATAAAATACAGGATTACGGAAGAAGACTATCGAACCATACAATCAATATGAGAAACCGAATAATAAGACTACCAATTATACAAACAAAATGAGAAAGAAACCCGATGAGTAAAAGAATTATCGATATTAACGAAGAAGAACACCACTTAAATTTTAATAAATAAACAAATATATATATATATATATATTAATAATAATAATAAACAAACAAACCTACTGTAAAAAAGCGAAAGAAGCACAAAAAACAACAAAAACTAATAAATACCCCTAAAATCAAGATGCGCGATAGAACAATAAGAAAACAAAGGCTCGAGTAGTAAATTTTTATATCAATTTCACTTAAAATCACAACAAAAAGCAAAAACAACAAAACAAAAAGAGAAAGCGTTAGCCAGGCAACCTGGTACAAATCATTATCATCCTCAACTTATCATCTCATCAACGCATACACTTTTACACAATGTTTTCTATCTATCCTATCATTCTCTCCACATTCAAACTTTGTATTATCTTGTATCTTGTATCTTCCTTACATTCAGCCTGATTCTGACTCCACTATATTTCATCGGTAAAGTAGGAAAGAATACCTAAAGACACTCCGAAGATGATCGAATAAGATCGAAAGCTCAGCAATTTATTTTGGGTTTTACCCAACCCATTCATTAAAAAGAGAGATGAATATAGAACAAGTGATCTACTATCTACAAGATGGACTAGAAAAGACAGTTAGAAGAATAGAAAGTTGCCAAAGGGAATTGATCAAGGCGAAATATACTATGGTCTTCAGCAAAATTTGCACATATATATATATATATATATATATATATATATATATATATATATCTTACTAATCTTAACTGAACTACTGGACACCACCTTTTCAGGCAACTGATTCCCGATTTTAACAATTCTAGAGGAAAAAATGCTTCCATATATATTAATTGGGTACTGTTTGGGAGTGATTTTCCCGCTATTATTTCATGTATAATTTGTGCTAAGTTCGAACCAAATTGAATATGTAGTCTACATTATATATTCCTTTATAGATTTTGAACACTCCTATTTATTGACTTCTCAAACGTCCTGTTTCTAGACCAAATAAGTTTAACCTTTCTATCCTTGTCTTATAATTCTGCTTCCTTATTTCCGGTATCAATTTTGTAGCCCTACCTTTTACCTTCTCCAATCTTTCGCTATCGTATCGTAAGTATGGTCAACCGACCTGAGTGCAATATTCTAATTGTGGCCTCACTAATGCATTATACCCTTTAAAAATTGTAGATTTATCTTTACAAAAGAATGGACGCTTTGTATAGCCAATAAGCTTTTATGTTTTCTTTGCTAGTTAAATAGACTACTGAGAAAACTTAATATCATTTGATATATAGACCGCAAGAACATTTTCCTTATCAGGTACTGTCATTATTTTATCAAAAAGTTTGTATTATGCTCTTGGGTTTTTATAACTCACATGCAATACTTTACACGTTGCAAGGTTTAAGTGCATTTATTATTCCACATACCATTGTGCTACTTTATCTATATAATTTTTAAATTGGAAAACATTCTCTGCAGTTAGTGTACATCTTCCTCTCTTGCAGTCATCCACGAATTTAGAAATATTTGACATGCCTAAGTATTGATGAAACATAATAATTAATTAGGAACAGTTCAAGAACTACTACAAACGAACTGTTTTGAATAATTTTTAACAATATGTTTACCTATTAGGTCAAAGTTTTGAGGCACTCAGCAAAAACATACTTTTGAGAAATCTGGTATGGCTTCCCAAAGTCCAGTTGTCGTTCAATTGCTTTCCATCTTCGTAAACGTCTGATTTAAGGGTGCACCACAAGTTTCCCTTTTCCATTCGATTTAGAGCGCAACTGTTGTGAGGTCCCTGACTAAGTCCTCTAAAAACCATTTCGACTCTAACAAATTATTGGAGAACGGAGTGGCTCGTTTCATTTTCCTGAATGAAGACGAGTGATTTCCCAGCCTCAATTGATGTCTCTTGGAGCAAGGTAAGCATTTTTTTCAGAAACTCGCAGTAATCCTTCAAATCTAGTTTGACACTATTCTCCACATAGAAAGCTCTTAATTAGCTTGTCTCTAATAGTTATAGACCAAATCATCGAACACTTTTAGTGTCGCTCGGTGAACTGCTTTAACTGACGTCCATTGACAACTCGGCATCTAACCCAACCGTCTAACTCATTCAGTGTATCTCTTGATTTGTTTGTGAAGATAATTTGCTTGACAGTTTTCATTTTGTCTGGGCTGACAAGAGACGTTTTAAGTTTTCACTAGGAGTGGCTTTTGTTCTTATTTATAATCTTAAAAAATTTCCCTCGCTAGCTGGAGGGATTTTATCCTATTCTCTTTTGATTTGATAAAAATATCTAGGGCCGCCACTAACTAAAAATTATGGTTGAACCATTTTCTTTCTTTGGTGAATGTCATTTTCTCCAAGTTCATTTATAATGCGACCGGGCAATGGCTTCGCCACTTCCCCCTACGGGGAGGGCTTGCACTTCGCTACTAAGATTAAAATTTAAAATCTAAAAAAAAGCAGCCATGGTTAAATTTTTCTAAATTTTCTGAATTTCGCCAATTATAATAATTGGCGAAATTTTCCCCCTTTCAAAATATCACGTTGCTAAAATATAGTTATAGAAGAAGATATATAAAAATAAATTTTCTAAACTTCACCATTCGTAATTCTTTAGGTTTTGAAAATCCACAAAATTTCGATACTTATATTTATTTCTGAACTTCACCATTTTGTATTTTGATATTATAAAAGAATTATTAGAAATAACTTTGATAAAAAAACATTAGTCATAACCAAACTAAGATGAAATTATTATTCAAATATTCAAAGAATCCCCTTCTTAAATTATCAAGTTAGTGAACTGATGATAATAGTGATGATGTTAATACTTCAAATGTTATAAAACTTGTAGAGCATACTTTCTTTACCTAATATTTGGTTGATATAATTCTCCTTCTTTTGAGAAACTCCCCATTTTCTGACGATTTTATGATAAACACTTCTTGCAAAAGATGGCTGAACAGTCGTTTTAATGAATTATCTAATCTTGGCCAGACAAAAGGTCCTAAAAACTAACAAGAAACTAACTGAAAACATATAGGATGTTTTGTACCAAATTTTCCCCAATAATGCAGTTTTGAGTGCTGAATACGAATATAACATTTATTTTTTGGAGAAATGAAAGGAGATATAAAAAAAAATAAATTAATGTGCACTAGTTTATAACATTATTCTATAAACAATTATGATTATATACTGGGGGGGCTGTGCCCCCCAGACCCTCCCAAATTGATTGAAACTCACGATCATCGTAGGGGGAGTCCTCCCGCAGTGTTAAAACTTCCGCGAGCAGTCCCCTTGATTTACTCCAAAAAGGTGAAATATATTGGAACACGGAATGAAAATTTGTTTAAAAAAATATTTTGGGATACTTATATATACAAATGAATGTTTGAACAAATAATAAAGGACGTGAACAATAATAATGGGAAATCAATGACAGTTTGAGTCCGTTTCATTATATTTTTGTTTCTTTCAAAATGGATCAGACAAACCAAACTTTACAGTTTGAAATTTCTTTTTTTTTAGATACTTCCTTTCATTTCTCCAAAAAAGAAATGTTAGATTCGTATTCAGCACTCAAAACTGCATTATTGTCGAAAATTTAGTCCCTCAGATCCACCTGCCGCCATCTCGAAAAGACCCAACCTTTTATTCATTATAACTGGCAATCTCGGTTTTATCTCTCTATCAGTGGAGCTCCTCGGCGAAGCTGACCGAATTCCTCGCCGTCGGATAACGAATTGAGTAGTGGCAGCCTGTCATAAAGAGTCTGATCAGCCATAGTTGAAAGTGCTAGGTTTTTCTGTCAGGCCCTTTTATGTGCGATAAATTATACTTAGGTTTCCCTCTCCTACGAGAAGCAGCAGCTGCAATTCCAATGGAGATAAAGAAAGAATTTAAACCTCTAGCTCTGTACACATTACGCCCCCTCTCGCTGTAGCTATAAGCCGATCCATCGAAGTAGGCTAACAAGCAAAGGTCACTTTAGATATTACAGATTCGTTTCTTTTGTGCCATTCTGCAAAGAAGTAAATCCTGATCACAGAAGGAACCGGAGAGAGAATGAAGAAAGCCTATATTTACGTCTACGGCGGGAAATCTATATGACAAATATCTCTAAAAAAATTAAGTTCTTTAATGGAAATAAAAGGGCTACCTTTTTATAATATTTTAAGCAAACATGTACTATAATAAAAGAAGTAATAGAAAGGAGCTATTAATGCCTTGCTACGACCCTTTAACAGATTGAGATAAGCTGTAGCTGAGTAATCGACTTTGGCAACTCAGTCAAGTTCAATGTGATTAATTCAGGACTTTATTAATTTTCCTTAGTAACCTACTTTGCATCGACTCCATCCATACAAACCATACAAATGGCTAGCGTTATTTCTCTCTGAAGTCTTTGGCTTGGCTTCGTGATCTTACATAATGAATTCCTCAGATTTTATCGAAAAACTTGGAAATTAACTTTAAAAATAACCGTGTAATTAGATTCGATTTTGACCAATGTGCAAGGAAATGAAGCTCTTCAGGATCTTTTGATCGTATTAAGAAATTCAAAATTAAACTTCCCATTATGAAAAAAAACAAATTGTTAATTTAGAAAAACCTGTTGTTACAAATAATGTATTCAAATTGCGTCATGGGTTTCTTCCGCCAAAAATATGGGATTAGCATGAATAACATTCTATCGCATATCTTGTACAATCTTTTCATGGAACATTTTGAAGCGTTCATATTCCCCTCCATTATTCCAAATAAAAAAATTGTATGGTAGAGTTATGTGAATGACGTCCTCTTCCTGTGGCCTTTAAACAGTGTATACTATTTTGATAACTTTCTAAACAGTCTCACTAATCTTCACCCGAGTATAAATTATAAGGTTGAATGGGAAAATAAAAATTGTTCAGCTTTTCGCGATGTGAAAATTGTATGAGACGATGATCAAACGACATTCACTCTTCATCGAAAACAGACCATTCAAATCAAAATGCAAATGTTATAAAGGCCATTGAAGTAAGTCTGTTTTCAAGATCATTTAGAATACGTGTATGTATGTCTTCGTCGTTTTTTGAAAGATGAAATTACGTATATGACCTGTATATTTATTCAACTGAAAGATCCCCTGCCCCTCATTAACAAGGTTTTATTTAAACCAAGGTCAATATTTTATTGCTCCAAAGTTAAAAGCACTGAGATTGCTAACAATTGTCCATCCCTTCCATTTTCGTCCGTACTTATACAATTGAGCACTGTCCTCTCTTCCAAGACACCTACCTTCAAATTTAGTTCTACTGTCCTGAAATTTCCTCCTTCACAAAATCCAATGAAGCAAGTGTATATTTAATTCATTGCAAATCTAATAATTGTACCTTCTTCTATAGGCACATTCTTAGAAAAAAGGTTATGTGAACACAAAGGTGATATCAGACGAGCCAGTACTATATCAAGTATTTTTAATCTCTTAAAGAAGAGAAGTGAAGTGAAGTAATTGATTACCTTCGATCCCAATTAATCTACACTTGTAATGATTTCCCTAAAAGAAAAAGAATTGAATCTACTCTAGTTAGCGAAATACCCAACTTTAACCTTCGGACGGATAATTAATTTCAATGCAGAACCTGTAGACATTGTACTGTTCGAGAAAGCTATGCGTGGATGTGTGTTTTCTTTAATTATACGACCGAAAATGGTATCACAAACTTCATACCGAGACTAGTCTTGCAAATAAATATTATGCTGCTATAAAGTGGTTTCTATATAAATATATATATATATATATATATATATATATATATATATATATATATATATATATATATATATATATATATATATAAATGGAAAATCACATGACAGGTGATATACAATGGATGTAGTTAATAGCCCAAAGAAAGAAAAACTAGTATCGCAGACCAGTAGAACTCTATAGAATAGATTACGTGAACCAGGGAAAGCTTAAAAAAGAAAATCGGATTTTTAGAACGGACAAAAATGGAAACTATTTTAGCCGGTATATGAAAGTGAATAAAGGAGTTGGATTCGAAACTGTGTTGTCAAGCGCTCTTCACTATCTGAACCACGACGCTCATCGACTGAAAAAAACATCCTCAACTCCCCAAAAGTTGGTTCAAGAAGTCTTTTAAATACCAAAGTTTAGGTTTTTAATATCAAGAGAGACGCAAGTGATTTTTTGTCTAGTATGAGACGGCACGGGCTTTTTGTTTAAATAAGGGAAAATCACATGAAACGTCATATACAATGGATGTGGTTAATAGCTGAAGGAAAGGAAAACTGCAGGCACAACCCGGTAAAACTTTGTGTAATAGTCAATGGGCGTAGTGGTTCAGATAAAAAGAGCAATTGACGACACAGCAGTTAAAATACTTAAGTTTCTCTTTTTTTTCCGTTTCTAAATATACTATTTTCTTTCTGAGCTTTCCATGGTTCACATAACCTAATCCACCGAGTTTTACCGGGTTATTATACCAGTTTTCCTTTCATTGGGCTATTAACTATATATATATATATATATATATATATATATATGTAGGGGAATCGACCCTCTCACTCCTCGATCAGTTGAGATACGGGACGTTGACAACAAAACATCATGGCCGTGTAGACGCCTTGGTTCAATTTCGTATCCACAGCCTCTCGCCCCTCATCCGTATGAAAAGCAGAACGGTTAAAACTGCAAGATCCCCCTAAGAAGAGGTAATCCATTTTACCTCAAGTGCGAAATTGGAGACGCGTCTCCCTCAAGTCCGAAGGTCTATCAGTACCAGAGGTAAGACGTCCTGAGAAAAACCGTTAGAGGAGGAACCTTCATGCGGCCCGTTTTCCCCTCCTACCCCTACCCCAGTGAGGTGATGATGTATATATATACCAAAGACTTGGGTAAAACGTGGTAGAATACGTGAGTCAGCAAGGCTATGAAGTCCCCGGCAAGAGGCTGGGCTACCAAGAGAAGGGACTAAGAAGCAGCTCAGCCTCGAGCTAGTTCCTGGTTATCAAACCGAATTTTAAGTTAACTTGTACAAGTTCAACTTATTCTCGTCAGAGACCCAACACCCCCGCCTTCTATCCTGGTGTATCACAAAGCACCGAGATAGTCCTCGCCCTTGAGGAATACTGGAACTAACAAGAAGAAGCTCATTCTCGAGCTAGTTCCCGGTGGTCACACCGAACTTCAAGTTAACTTGATTTAAGAATCAAGTTCAACTTACGCTCGTCAAAGAACCCCCTCCCCCCTTCTATCCTGGTGCAGCCCAAAGCACAAAGATAGTCCTCGCCCTTGAGGAAGACCCCCGAGTGAACTCTCCCCAGCACTCCCCTGAGTCAAAAGATTCCCGCCTGGCTCACCGCTAGCCAGTGTGATTTATTCCACAAAGTAATCCAAAGAGGAGAAAGGAACATTCGTTCACAATCCGGTGGTAATATCATTTTCTGCCAGGGGGTGTGGCTCCCCCCATCTGCCACGCTCGCCAAAGTCCTCTGTGACTTTAAGTCTATTTCGTCCGCCACCAGTCATATGGACGAGCGGCACGCATCAACAAAATAACAAGATTCTTGAGGTTACGTAGCTCATTGAGTTCAAGGTCAAACTCAGACCCGTCTCAGGAGGAACAAAGGTATTTAAAATCCAATAGAGACAGTTAGCATTTTTTTATAGTGTAGGGAGAGGTGGGTCGACCGTCACTATCATTTCGAGAGGTCAACTTAGAAAGCCCTACTTAGAAATTGATTGTAGTCATTTATGTGTATTTAAGGTGTATTATTTCTTTGCTTCATGTTTAAGTACGGCACAAGGAACCCTCAAAGTTTAAAGAAGTCCATAATCAAGATAATGATAATAATAATAATCAATCATATATAGCCTCTTAGAGAGATATAACGTTAATCACGGAGTTTTTTGGGGGGGCTGTAGTACGTAAACAACCCATACGTACGAACATCCTGCCATCACTCGGTCCTTCCTATACCACGCAATATATAAACTGGAAATAAATGAATAATTTTATTTCACCTATAACGGTGAAAACGTTTGATCACTCGTAAGAAAGTAAATTGCAGGGCATGCGCGGGGAAATGTTTACTCATTTTAATATATTATATTATATTATATAATATTGTATGATATAATAACTTAGTTCCAGTAATAACTAAAATCTATTCGAATCTATTTTATAATAATCTGATTTTAAAACGTCTAAAAGAAAAGGACAGAATAAATTGCAAGCTGTCCAAAATAATAATTCCTTTTGTATTATAAGTTACATTCGCTTAGAAACAAACATTTTTCACGGAACTCTAAACAAAATTATACCGGTTAAAGTCGAGAACAATACTAATTAAATGAACAAATAATTAAAAAAGAACAACTATGCTTTTTGGTAAACAATGCAAACTTCATAATCAATGAAATGATAACGAAACACTTTACATTATCGATGCATCGCCTAGCGTTAGGGAAAGCTTTCAGAACACAGTATTTCAGCTATGATTGAATGTGGTTAAGCAAAGTAGCACAGAAATGAAATTGGCGTACATGAAAGGAAGGAGAAAATATTGAAGGAATGATTCAAATAAAGCACACTTGTAAAATATTCGTTAAAGGATGAACATGGGAGAAGAGAATTGGTGCTCTATTTGACAGATGACAATCCCACGTGAAACCTGTAACGTCATCATATCTGAGAATTAGAGGAGAATAATCCGTGAATATATAAAAAAAAATAAATAACTTGAAGCATTCATATAAATGTGCACAAAAAAACATAATCTGTATTTATGAAATGTTCGATCTGTTCTTGCGGCCACGACATTGTTTGCTCATAACCAACTATCTATCATTCACTTATGCACCTAAATTGCAAGGTATAAGGGGTGAAATGTTTAATCATTTTAATATATTACACTATATAATATTGTATGATATTATATCATAAAATATGATAAACATCATCGTTAACTCTATAATTTAAGAAGCGGATTTTTTTGAGTATTTGAATAATAATTTCATCTTAGTTTGGTTATGACTTATATTTTTTCATTAAAGTTATTTCTAATAATTCTATGATAATATCCAAAAACAAAATGGTGAAGTTCAGAAATAAAAATAAGAATCAAAATTTTGTGAATTTTTTAAAACCCCAAAAATTACAAATGGTGAAGTTCAGAAAATTTATTTTTATATATCTTCTTCTCTATAACTATATTTTAGCAACGTGATATTTTAAAGGGCAGAAATTTAGTTTAAAGTTCTTTATAAAATTATTATAATTGGCGAAGTCAGAAAATTTATAAAAATTGAACCATGGCTGCTTTTTTTCAGATTTTAAATTTTAATCTTAGTAGTGAAGCGCAAGGGAGGAGTGGCAA